>JAWRVZ010000223.1:600000-882500 GCA_037043235.1 Rhodeus uyekii
GTGTGTTGTAGATGGTCCAAAGCCAAGACTACAGCCTGTTTAGAATCTCTGCGTGATGCCTGCATTACATGCTTCAATGTGCTGGGCATCAAATACCCACACTGTCTGACCATATAGGCTGACCTGAGATCAGTTTCGATGTAAAGAGAGTTGTGAAAGAACACACACATACTATGCAAAAAAAAAATAAGGAAAACTTAAATCCAACACATTGGATCTCAATGAATGTGATATTCAATTTCAAAATCTTTATTGAAATATATTATAAATCATCATCACACTGAGGGCTGGACCCAAAATAATAAAAAAAATTCCTTATAAAAAAACAGGAAGTTACAGACCTGTCAATGGCATCAATGCCTTCGTCATGTACCAGGACTAACGCAGAGCTACTGCACCAGCATAAGGTCTGACAATGAGGATTTTATCCTGATACCGAACAGCAGAAAGAAAACCATTGGCTAGAACGTGGAGTTCTCTGGGACCCTCCAAAGATATTCCTGGCCAGACCATTACTGACCCCCACTAGGGCCTCATGCCATCCTCATTAAGTCTGTTTCTGACAGTTTGGTCAGAAACATGCACACTATTTCCTGCAGGTGGTCATTTTTCTAGGGCTCTGGCAGTGCTCTTCCTGTTCCTCCTTGCACAAAAGAACAGAAACCAGTCCTGCTGCTGGGTTGTCACCCTTCTACCTCCCCGTCTTACATTCCTTGTGTATCTCCCAATATCTCTTCCATGCTCCTATAACTGTGCTGAGAGACACACCAATTCTCCTTGTGATGGCACGCATGGACATGCCATCATGGAGGAGCAGGACTGCCTGTGAAACCTGATTCGGTTGAGTTTACATCCCTTTTTCCCCTTTTCATTATTGAAGATCCTTATTGACCTTTTTGATGTTCACACATCAATATATTTTAACACACCTAATCAAAAATACATTATTTTCTGTTTATTCCAGTATTACTTACATCGCTAGGTGGCCTCTAGCGTTTCATAGTCCCACTCATTCTGCATCATTAGTTTCAAATTTCTCTTTTCTGCTCCATTAATGGACTAACAATTTAAGCAAACACTCCCTGTGATGTTGGAGACAGACCAGATGGGCGGCTAAAGTGGTCCTGTACCGCTCTGTTCTTGAAAACCTCCGCATTGGGCATATAGTGACAGAGTCTGTCATAGGCCTGTCAACACTGACAGTGAGCTAATTGCACAAATCATCAGAAACATATACAGCAAGAGGGAGGAAAGACGCCTTGACCTCCTGCAAATGGAACTGGGATTTGCCCTCTGGAATATCAACAAATATGTTTTTACAAGATGAAAGGATGCAGTTGTGGCTGTGTGGGTTTCTCAAAATTCTAACTGTATCTGTGTGAGAACGTGCAATGCTAAGCTAATGGTTCATCAACTTTATAATTTAATAGTGAATGGAACATTTAATTGAAAATGTTTTGGTGCTAATGTTTGGAGAACATTATGAATTAACAGATAACTTTGAACGAACGTTCTATACACGTTACTGGAAGAAAGTTTGTTAAAAATCTTGCCTGAATGTTAACTAAAGTTCTGAGCACATTCATTGCTAGGTTTATTTATCTGAAAAAGTAACTTACAGTTAGCAATTTATACAGTTTATACTTATACAATACTTATACAATTTATACTTAAAATGTTCACAGGTGTCTTTATAAAGTTTATAAAGTCTTATTGTGTACACTTTTTTTTTTTTTTTACAGTTCTAAGACTTCTTTCAGATCTACTTTTTTAAGCCTATAGCTACTTTAGCATAGCAGCTAACAGATCACTGGCCTTCAGATTTCCACTTGTCTTCCTCAGCCTTTAAACAAATCTTGTGGAGATCAAAAGACCGTGCACGTCAACAGATCATCATTGCCTCTCCTGCTGTCAAAATAGTGTGTTAAAGACGACTTCCACAAAAAGGAACTTGTCCTCTGGATGTGTGAGAGGTGGCAGGTCACTTCCTCAGAGGTGTACGGGGGACAGATGTCATGCACTTTCTTTCCTGTCACATGGTCAGTCCATTTCTTTGCGCTGCCAACAGCAGGCCTGCTCTTCACAGTGCTGTCCATGGTCAGGTCATTAAAGAAGCAGCCTCCACCTGATTCTAACATTAGGATGTGTTCCCACGCTTGACCCCTCCTCCCCCTGTTTGTAAATGACCCCAATCAGGCACTTTTAGGGTCTGTGAAAGTGGGCTTTGATAAGTGACTTGTCATTAAGGGGATTTTTCACTTGTTGTCTTTGGAAGGACAACAAACTAAACTTAATAAATTGATTTAATTTTAGTGTTTGAATATTAATTCCTGATTAATTGGATATGCACAATATACAGTACAAAATTTAGTTATAAATAAAATGTTTACCAACATTTTTAAAGACATGTATCATCATAAACAAGTGAATTATATGCAATACATATCTAATTGTGATTTTTGTTCTAAAATTGGAAACACTAACATTGATAACATTAAGTCAATTTAAACAACTTTCTATAAAAAAAAAAAATATATATATATATATATATATATATATATATCATCTTAACAGATTATATTATCAAATTATGAATTATATTATTATAGCAAATATTATAATTGGTCTAGTCATTCGCCATTTTGTAAGGGCCAATAAACTGTTCGCATTCACTTTGATTAACTTTATTTGTTTTCAACTTTATTTACATATTATTTGTGAAATACATTCAACACTTATTTAGATGAATCATGACAGATAGCTAATACGTCTTTATATTTACGTCTTTTCTATTTATAGATCCCTAGTCTGTGTGTAATGAATGAAGGATTTGCAGAAAACTGTTATGCTGGAGTGTTATGGACTATATCAGAGGATGATCATTACAAATATAGTTCTTTTTTTCATATGCGATGCAGAGCTGGATAGACTGTAGTGATAAGATTTATGAAGTTTTTGAGGCAGTAAGCCCCAACCAGCTGCTGTTATAGTCACGGGAATCAGAGAGAACTGTGTATGCTCCGAACCATGAAACAATGAGTGCAGTGAGAACCAGAGAAAGAGCGAGACCGTCTGTGGACTGCATCAGCTCTTTGAGTGCGAGAGAACGCTGCCCTCATCGTTTAGGCAGGTGCAGCCTAAGAACTTGCTGCTTGGGTGATCACAGATTCGAACTCTTCCCTGGATTATTCAGACTGATGGGATTAAGCTCTGGATTTCATGACAGAAAGATGTTGGAACTGTCTTTAGGATCTTGATAATTAATGGTTTATTTCAAAAGGGGGGGGGGGGGGGGGGGGGGTTTGAACATTTTACTGCCATGGAACCCAAAATATAACTTTCTCCCTACAACTGACCCCAATTATAAAGGCATTAGTATATTTTATGATATCGTAATGATCACAAACGTTGTTTCGTTGTTTACAAACAAATATTCTCTGGAAATTGTCTTCTGAAAATAAAGCAGAAAAGCTGGAAAAGGGATGGTGAAAAAAAGGAAGACTGGAGGAAGCTTAGGGAGAAGATGAAGATCCAGGAAGGGGATAGACAGCAGGACAGTTCTGGATGGTGAGGATGATGTATGACTGCAGAGGATGGCCTTGAAGAGAGGTGTGTGGATAGAGACCCAGGCCACAGCCAGGAATGCACTCGATAACAGCATTTAGGAGCAATGGTGTAAAGTTATTGGAGGTCACTTTGGGGACAACAGGAGGCAACGAGTCACCAAAGACTTAGGTAATCATGATGGAGCCGCAGAGACAACCCGCTCAAAGTGGAAGCAGAAATCTGGAGAGCAGAGTGCCTAAGAGCAGAGGTAGAGCCAGAGGGAATGCAGAGCCTGCCGTAGCCCAGGGTGGGCCAGTGACCAGCGAATGGTCCGCAAGCCCGCAACAGAGGCATGGCAATGTCTAACCAAGATGGAGCCGACATACCGAGTGCGCCCGGTGAGGCCAGATGTCTGACGGTCCATGCTCGATTCAAGGGAGGGTGGAGTGCTGATGCAGGAGACAGATTGATTGGTCAAGGTGGAGCAGAGAGGCTCCACCTCTCTTTAGAGGCTGGAGGTGAAGCCACAGAAAACAGAAACAGATGGTTTCCAGCTTACCCTAGGTGTTGCCGCACCACTGAAAAGAGGGTAGGTGGTAATGACTGGGTGGCAGGAATGGCTGGGGACTGGAAAAGGGACTGCAGAGGCAGACAGATACCAAGGAGGATGACCAGTTTGTTAGTAGTGGTTTGGATTGGTGGTGGAAGAGGAAGGTTGGATGAGGTCATTGGGTCAGATGAAGACGATACATATTCAGGCTGAATCAAAGTGTACAGGGTATTCATTTCTCCAAACTCACAAACACTGTCCACTAAAATCCAGCTGGTGCTCACTCTTAGTGGTGGGAGGGTAGGGCTTGCTTATATTCCCTCACACTCCTTGAGGACTCCCATGGCAATGAACGATTCAGCCAGCTCGCACACCTGGCCAGATGGGGTCTTCTCAGGCTTGGGTGTGATGTCAGGCTTGATCAGTCCTTCTGGCGCGGGCTCCAAAATAACGGCTGAGGTGCTCTCTCCATCTGCGGTGGGAACGTGCTGCAGCTCTTCGCTGGGGTGTTGTAACCAGCTGGGCACTGGGTTGGGCACATCATCATCCACTGTTCCGACGATCGGTGTGGATCCGCATGAATCAAGCACCCACTCACATAGGCAGATAAGCTCAATCAAGGTCCCAGTGCTTTTGTGGCAGTGTTAAGGCTGGTGTACAGGAACGAGCAAAGGTAGTCATCCAGGAAGGTGACTGGTAGAACAGTTACTCCAAATGTTTCTGGAGGGAGCTTTCTCCCTATTCAAGGCACATAGGTTGTACTACAAGGCTTCAAATAGAGAGTAACGCAACACATATCCAAATATAGACCAGACCCAACAGTGAAACTCAAATAAAGCAGGACTTACGTAGAGGTGATAATGAACTTGATTAGTGCACAGTTAAAACTAATGAGTGTCCATGACAACAAACTAAACAGCGCAAAACGAATACAAAGTCTAGACAAAGGGGAACTGTGACAAATATATTTTATTTAAAAAATGCAGTGTGATAGCAACGCTGAATTTTCAGCATCATTACTTCATTCTTCAATGTCACATGATCCTTCATAAATCATTCTGATATGTTTACTGCTCAGCTATTATCAGTTATTATTGTTGCTCAATTATTATCACTGTTGAAACAGTTTTAATACTGCTTCATATTTTTGTGGATCGTATGATCCAAAAAGTTGTGGAAAGGTCTTTCATCTGATCTGGCCTGGATCCATCTGACCACAATCAACCTTGGGATAAACTGAGACTTCTTATGATTTAATGAGTACATCAGGTGTTATGGGAAGTGTTTCTGGTTCCGGCTGATCTCAAGTTTGCAGCCTAACAATCATTTTACATGATTTGAATTATAAAAATTATGTTATGTGTATGTCAGGTTGAATAAATTGAATAGAGTGTGTCTGCTTCCAAAACAATGCTAGGAAGACTGTTCCAGAGTTTAGATGCTAAATAGGAAAAGGATTGTCCACATGGAGTTGCTTTTGATATTCTAGGTATTATAAACTGACTAGAATTTTGGGATCGCAACAGACGTGAAGGACTATAATGTGTTTGGAGCTTGCTGAAGTATTGAGGAGCTAAACTATTTAGTGCTTTGTAAGTAATTAGAACGATTTAAAAATGTATGCAGTGTTGATAGAAACAGGCTAATATGGTCAAAATTGCTTGTTCTAGTAAGAACTTGAGCTGATCTGTTAGAGTTTGTTAATCAAGCATGTAGGGCAACCACCCAGTAGCACATGACATTAATCTAGCCTTGAGCTCATGAACACATTTACTGTCTTTTCCGCATTTGTCATTGAGAGCATACATCTTTTCATAGTTTCTATAATTGTACACCTGTGTCTGATCAATGAGGCTAATGCTGGGAAAGTATCATGACTATAAAGTAAATATCTTTAAACAAAACATTTAGTTTCTCTGCTTATCATATTCTCTGCATCGTCTCTAGGACTCAGGGCCCGTTCTACCTGAACTGTTGCTGCTTCTAAGGCCCTAACAAGAGGTATATCTTCATATGATGTCTGTACTTTGGGAAGCTTCTTCAGACAAGTAAATCTGGTGACTGTAAGGTGTTGTGTGATGCAGGAGGATGAACATGAGGAGAACAGGATGAATCTGAAATCTTCTCTTTATTTTAAACAAAACCAAAACACTTAAAAGAAAGCAAAGTGAGCACACTTGTGCAAAAACCTGAAGCAGACATGGAGAACCGCAGAGACCACGGAACACACGAGAGGACCATCCACACATGGGTAAACATTCGTAACAACCGACAAAGACACAGGAAAACAAGAGGGTATATATATAAAAGGAGATTGGGAACAGGTGAAGAGACTAACAAGAAAATGATTAACACGACAGATGAAGGAAACGAAACAAGAAACACACGGAAGGAAACAGAAAGTGTGAAGCAATGAGACAAGACCGCGACAGTGACACTCTCACACAGATATCACTTACAGAGATGATTATGCATCCTAGTCCAATGGCTTGGGATGTACTACAGTTGACTCAAACTGGCTCATACTGAAATCATTCCCACTCCTTCAACACCATGACACTGCATGAGGGAACTCAAGCAACAATTCACAATATCATATGTTGGAGTTTTTTTTTTCATTTATTGGTACTTACTGATGTCGGATATTTCATTCGATTTAAATAGATTTTAATAAATTAGAATAAAAATACATTTAATACATACATTAGGAGTGACTGGAATGAAGGACGAGAAAGGACCAGGCCTGGACTTTATGTTGTGTTTTGTGTGGGCGGCAGTCGTCCGTGAGTTTATTTTGTTTTTATTTTTCTGTTTATTTTTTCCAGAACTTTGCTACAGTTCATTTGCAGTTTTTAGAGCTGAATTGTTTTTTGTTTTTTTTACAAATTAGTATACATATATTTCAAATCAGTATTGGACAGAATTGTGATATTAGTGCATAAACCAAAGACACCAGGAATAATTCAAGACATGCATGGTCATGTGATTCTAAAATGGCTACCCACTTTATGTAGAATAAAATAGGTTTTCTCATTCCGTGTGAATAATTTGAAAAATATTAATCCTAAACTTTTTTTAAATCGATAAAATCCATCTGTATTAATATCATCTCTCAATGGTATTATTAGTCTGTCGATGTGCAGTCCAATCTAAGTAAACGACAAATATAGCAATGCAATTTTGAGTTGAAGGAGCCGACAGGAACTTCCTGGACCGCCCGTTGACAAGATAAGAATAGATAAGATATAGACTGTATTCTCATAGGAGGAAGTGTCAAGATGTATATTTGTGCTCGGTGAAGCTGCACTCCAGTGTGCGGCAGGGCTTGGAATGGTGTTTACTGTCCACGGCCAACTGTCCCCTCCGATTCTGCAGCAGTTGATCGTGTTCAAACCCATAAGCCTCCTCTACACCCCACCCATCCCAACTCGGATCCAAACCTCATTGGCCACTAGTGTCGTCACAGAGACAACAGCTGTCTCCAGGATGAAGAAGCTACATTTGGGGTGCCAGCCAGTCTGCCTGCCTGCAACTGGAGAATCCCAAAGTCCCTCATGGCCTCAAAACCACACACTGACTTAAAACCAGCCAACACAAACATGGAACAGCGCCCTCTAGGCAATGATGGTTTATCTACACTCTCAGAGGCCTTTTAACTTCCATGTTTTCAAATGAAGCAAAGACATACTAGGTCCAAATGTCTAAGATCACCAGAAATAATTGAAAAAAAAAAATAAACATTTTAAAAAGTTTTGCACAATAAATTAATAAAATAATATTATTTTTACCAACCTACACCTACACCTGTCACCTACAGTCATTACAATAAATATCTACATATGGATTATTGTAAATATTTGGAATATATTTATATACACACTGTATATAATGCTACTAATAAAATAGATTTAAAATATACATTTATCACAGCAAAATAGTGCATATCAGTTATTATAATATTGTATTATATTATTGCAGATGATATGAATTATGTATATAATTTGAAAATTTATTTTTTAATTCACTAGTGATTCAAGATCTGATTGATATATAGAGTACTGTGCACATTAGCATTTTCACCCCAAAAAGGGTTTTAAACCAGTTATTTACATATTTTGCAGTAATGTGTCAACAAGAAATATTAGTTTACAGGCTTAGTTTATCCCCTTTCGGGATTAATTGCAATAATTCAATGAGATTTGAATGCACAAGGAGTCTGGCCACAGTCTGGTTTGGTCTGGTCTTATCAAGTATGACAGACTAAGTATGAAAACACTGAGACAGACTAAAATATGCTTGAAGAAACTGCATGTGTACTGAGGACAAATGCTGATTTTAAGGCAAAGGGTGGTCACACCAAATATTGATTGGATTTAGTTTATAAAAGTTAATTGATAATGGAAATCTATTTTTATTTTTGGAAGCACCATTACTTTGGAGCTTTAAAACTTTTTCATTACTATAGCTTTGCAGGTTGGTTTCTTAAAATGTCTTCGAGATGTAGTTTGACTCAGTTTTGTAAAGTTATGTAGTCCCAGATGAACTCAATGATGGTGAGATCAGATCTCCGTGTGGAGCACCGGCTTTTCTCTGACTCCTTGTACATACAAAAATATCATTGGATTATTACAATTAATGGCAAAATGAATGTTTGGAAATGTAAACTAGTATTTTCTACTGACACACTACAGCAAAAGATATAAATAACTGTCTTAAAACCCTTTTTTAAGGTGAAAATACAAACATGCCTAAAACACAGACACAGTACATACAGTGGAACCCACTTATCTCGACCTCGGTTATCTCGCCAACCCGGTTATGTCGAAGTTTTTGAAATGGAACCGCCAAACTCCCTATTTTTCTTAGCATTTTCTTATGGGTTATGTCGATTCTTTTATGTCGCCGAACCCTGATATCTCGAGCACAAAAGAGGGACAAAGTCACCACTTTACATCAGTTATTTCGATCCCCGTGACTAATGATAGTTCCGAGTTCACTGCGCATGCGCTGAGTTCGCGTTGCACGTGCATCAGTCCGTATGGTCGCTCACTCCAATGACACTTCACCCACTCTTGCGGCACAGTGCTGTGCAGCCGTGAAACCATAGTAACCGCGTGTACAATTCTTCTCAGAATTGTGTCCAAGCGAAATGACTGTGTTATGAGCAAATGTGTTTATGTGTGTTGTGACTGTGTTTACGCGGTGAGCGATATTGTGTTTGCAATGTTGGAGAATATAATTAAAGGTTTGTATCGAGAATCGAAGGTGGTTTTTATTGTATACTGGTAAATCTTGCACTGGTTGTCACAGTGGTTGACGACTGCCCAGATGACGAGCTTTATAGATGGGTTTCACACTCTGCTCAAACAAGAGCGCAAGTACAAACCAGGAAAAAGAAAACACTCTGACAAAAATCACAAATAAAATAAGGAAAATAGAAACAGTAGATTATGCTATATAACAGTCAGCGGTAGAGCTGCCATCTCTCTCCTCACTCAAAAACACTCTCCTCCCTGTGCGCACACAACAGCATATGATGTCTTAAAGGTATATTCCCAACATAAACATAAAGTAGCTGTTACAATCTCTGTTGTTAGCTGGTGCACATATGCCTTTTGTTGTTAGCAAACATATACAGTGTATGTACATTTTTATAGCATGCCGATCACTTCATCAAACAAATTGGCATATTGGCTTTTGGTTTTCTCGAGCCTCGGTTATACCAATCCTTGGTAATCTTGACACTTTTTTGCAACCCCCGAGGCAGTCAACAAAACCGGGTTCCACTGTATATTTACAATATATAATAGTGTTTTTAACTTTCTTCACTTGAGAGTTAAAAACAGTGAACAGTAAAAACATCTGGCAGATCATGAATCACTTAAAATATATAAAGTCAGTTAATAGAACCAAGGACCATAGTCACAATGTGCAACAGTCAATGATGATGTGGACTAACATATTGGCGTGAGCTTTCATTCAAACTACAATCATCCAACAACTATGATGTTGTAAAAGTAGCTTCTTAAAATGTTTAGTTTCACTTTGAGAGTCGGTTTGTGTTTGTGTGTGTATGTACTGTATGTGTGTAGTTGAATGCAGCAGTTGAGCTGTCCTTCACGCTCACACCTGCTGCCCACCCAACACACACGGGTTCGGCCGGCAGCTAACGCAACTCTATAAGAGCTGGTGCCGTTTCACAAGGGGCATTAGCTGTCCGGAACCAATGGGAACTGCTACCGTGACCCAGGATGGATGTCCCACACTGATAGATGGATGATACATGGATGTATGAGTGTTTTACGGGATGCAGAAGGAAAGGAAATTAAAGGAAATGTACCTAATGAAATGATAACCTCCTTGTAGCCCCAAGGATCCATCAGGGAGTTCTGAAAGCGTTTTAAAGTTATGCTTTACAAAGTCTTGCAAGAAAATGGCATAATTTTTTCATGGATGTATTTTGTCCTTGTCACTGGTTTCTTAATTCCTTGCTTTTTGGGTTGTCTTATTTTGTTGGAATAATAAGTTCTACATGGGTTAGTAGACTATTTGTAGGACACATTTTACTGTTGGAAAAAAATCCAGTATTTTAATATATATTTTAATATATACACTAATATATTTTAGAGTTCTTCAGATTTATTAGTAGTACTAATACTAGATTTGTATTATTAGTAATTCTGAACAAAGTTATATTCTCTAACCACCAGATTTTGTTCTAAAAAAAAATTGAAAAACCAAAATTTGAAGCATGAAATTTTGGCAGATGTTTTAGAAACTCATTTTTCATATAATATTTTAACATGACACTACTTTCCTTCAAATTAAATCTCTAGAGGTTGCCCATTTGATATCCTTCTCTTAGATAACATGACAAGGCCATGTTGACTGTAAATACATTTCAGGAGGATCCATTTTCACTCCAGCTCATCGTCAGTCAGACTTCCCAGTTTAAAGGGAAAATCCAGAGACACTTTTCTAAACTCTAAAAGACACCATGTATGAATACAGTAGTACTTCAGTGTCTCTTCTCTTTCGGATCCTGTTGATTGACAGCCAGGGCAGGTGTTGGCTGTCCTGAGTCAGTTCCAGAAGTCTCTGTACACCCCACCTGTTCTCTGCATGCTCCCCTTGGCCCTTGACCTGATGACCAACTTTTTATCCCCCTCAGCCTGGTGGCAACTGTGGCCCAGGGGCCGGATGGCTTTCATAAATAATCGCTGGTCTAAACAGACAGTTCTCTGCGTCAGCCCACAAGTGCCATTATCTGCAACAGTCTCCACTCCTGACCTCTTACCTCTCTTTTCACTCGTTCAGCTCATTTTGTTGTTTTTCTCACTGGTTTGAATTATGATATACAGTAATTAATATGTGATAGTATAATAAAAGTCTGTATTTGTAATTGTAACACTCATGGGACGCAAATACTTTGTCACTGATCAGTTCACTTTCTCAAAAGAAACAAAGCTGAAGTGAGGATTTTGTATGGATTGCCAAAACCATGGTTTTTTAGTTTTTTAACTTGGGTATCTTGAAATATTTTGGTTATTTTAAGATGTTTGAATCACTTAGAATTTAGAAGGCAGAAAAGCAATATGTCAAGTCGGTTTCAAACGCATTATGAAACGTGCATGTGACTATTACCCCTTATATGCATGAATGTTTTGCCAATCACATTATATAGTTTTGTCTTTAACGACCCAAATCGACATCTAACTCGGATGGATCTCTGCTTGTTGATACAATAAAATTCCTGATTTTAGAGTAACAATTAAAGAAGAATTACAAAGTACATTTTGGAACTTGAAGGGTTCAATTTGTTTTATACCATCATCACTATTCTCGTCAAAGCTTGGACCGTCCCAGTCCATTCAGCATCTAGCTCAAGCATTTTCTCAAACTATCCATTTCAATATCTTCAAAAACAGTATTTTGATTGCTGACAGCTTCTTCATCAGATCCACCATCAAGTGACAGTGATATAAATATTTGATTGCATTCAGTACTTTGCAGTAAATCGCTGTAAAAGTTTTGCTGATGATACTTCCTATTCTTTTGTTTTTTCCCTGCGGTAACTATGAGTGAAACGTCACTTCATTATATATCAGACATTGCCACTTTGTGGAATAAAGGTGAATTGTACTTATTCAGTCATCAAAGATTAACTCATTGTTGTACAGAAGAAAAAAAAAATACAATAGCGGTTGTTAGTGACCATATAGAATTTTTCACAAAACTGAATGGGAAAACAGGCATATTATATTAATTATCTTAAAAAAATTGTCTAAATTTAAAATTATCTATAATTATTTATTTTTTCCTGTTACATTTTCTATGATGAATTAATTGAGGAATACTAAGAAAGTTGATGCCTAAATGTGAATGACGTCCCAGGTTGGTTCAGCATGAATTGGCCTTTAGCCTCTGCCATGATGTCTGGTGTGACATACTGCCACTAACCAATCCACCCTTTTCGTGGACAATTGCATCCTGCTCTCCAATGTTACATACTACTAGAAAATTCATATGGGGAGTACGGGGGAAAAATAAACAGAAGAAGCCATTCGCCTATTAAAACTGGTATTTCTATGTAAATAAAACATGCAGTTGCCTTAGATACCACTGTCCATTTTTTAATCGAATAATTATCAGTGCACACCATTATCTATTTTTTAAATTAATGTGCCAAAATAACTTCCCCTCCCTCTTACAACGTTATCTCTTCTCTGATGATGTGTTTACTGACATGAGGGCGGGGCAACCTGTCACTCACATGAGATCCACCAATGGCAAACCACAATCATCCAATCACAACTTCTGTTTCATGATGGCTTTAAAATAGGTAGCAATAGCAATTTCAAGACTATATCAATTTGAAAAATCTTACTAATAGTGATGTTTATAGTAAATTACACACCATGCTATCCTGCTATCCATTCAATAATACTATCATTACACAGAGCTACGTAAGTTACGTAAATACTCCACTGTGTCCCTGAATAAGGATTTGACAAACAGTATAAGCCAATGTGAAACGAATAATATTAGGTTGAGGCATAGATGTTCCATTTGATGGTGGGCTCGATATCATCTGAAGACTAAAGTGGAAAGAATGTCTCCGTCGAGTGAGCTGCCCCGCTCACCATGCAAAATCAAGTGAGGTAATCCACACTTTCATTAGTTATGACTCTATGCCTGAACTATGAGGATAGTCATGACTACTACATGAAATAAAAACAAGATTTTACCGGGTTATGGAAAGCAGTATTTCTGTGCTTTAAATCCATTCAAGAAAAATTGCCAAATCAATTGATAATGGAACAAAAATGAAATATGTTAGTTGGGGACACTTAACGCTTAATATTCAACAATATTATTGATTGGCCTGTTTATAGAGCAGCTGTACAGCCACTGCATTTCCAGTTATCTCTGTAAAGCTGCTTCGGAACAATCTCTATTGTAAAAAGTGCTATATAAATAAATAAAGGTGATAAAGGTATGTAGAAATCATTGATCATCATTCTGTGTTTGGGCTCTGAGTCAGCCATACTAACATTCTGTTCCTCCAGCGACAAACACTACAGGATTAACTATCCTCTCGCAAAAAGTTGTGTGAAGTCGTGGCGAACATGAAAATAGCCTGTGTATATGTGTGTGTGTGTGTGTGTGTGTGTGTTCCCAATATAGACACTCTAGCTTGTAAGCTGATACTTGTTCTTGTTGTGTGAAGGCCTGTGTCACAGATGTGTTTACGGCAATATTCTGACAGATTATGTTGCTATGACTCAGATTTTTGTTCTAAACAGAAGAAAGTGAGGATCATATCTGAGGATTTTATGAATGATCAAATAAAAATAGTTTGATCAACCCTTTTAATTTTGAAACTGTTGCAACTATTATTATTATTATCTTATCTAAACGTCTTAATAATACTTAAGGTGCTGTCACATTTACAGTTGTGTATTTGTGTTACAATTGCCCTAAAATTTGTGAAATTGTCACCTCTCTGTCACAATGGTGTAAAGCCAAAGGTAATTGCAGTTGTATTTCACTTTAGCAAAACTATCAACAACACTGTTTTGATCAGGAAACGGGATTAAAGGCTTGGACAGGAATGTTACCTCGGATTAGCTCTTGACGCAGAATAAAGGTGTTCCGTTTAAGAGAAAAACAAGGAAAGGTTTTCATTAAAAGGAATATCTTTCATTGTGTCAAAGCATTTGTAGTTGCATGGTGACCTTGAGCTGCAGATCATTGCATTAGCAGCATGCAAGTGTTGAGTGCACGCATGTGCATGTGAGTATATACGAACAAACACACGTGTGCCTACATCCATACATACTCCAGCCACTACACACTGAATCTCTCAAGCTGTCTTTCCTCAAAAGACTGTCAACAGCCACTAGCGGATTCAACTCGACATCTGCAACATCTCAGAGGTTGCTATTATTTTTTTCCCCCTTTTTGCTCGCTCTCTCTCTTTCTTTCTCCATCTCTTTTGCCCAATGCTGCTCAAACAGGCCTACCCAGCTTTTGTTTCAAAAAGCTGATGAAATTGTCCCATGGTCTACAGCTGGTCCTCTGGACTTGACTTTGAAATCAGAGCCGGCCGTGGAGATGTTTGCATACCGTTTGTAAGCAGTGAGTGGGTTCAAGAGACCACGTTAATTAACGGGAAGGATTGCGCTGGTTTATCAACAGACCTCCCGTTTCAGCCCCTCTCACGGTTTAGAAAAATCTCAAATGGCTGTTTAATAGGACGGATGGGAACACATAACTGACTAGCAATTTGAAGAAAAGTGATGGGAATAAAGAACAGATAGATTTGATCTCTTTTGTTACTCTTGTGCTAGGTCAGAATTTAACAGGGAATTATGTAAAAAATATCATCTAAATGAATATAGATGATTATCAGGGAGGACAGGTCTGGTCTTTGTCTTCCATACCTTGGTTTTGGTCTTGTTTTGGTCTCAACCCCTCAGAGTCTTTATCTTGGCTCAACTTCCCTCTTCCTTGGTCTTAACCCTTCAAAGCAGTGACATAGCCACGAGGGGGCTTGGGTGGGCCTTGGCCCCCTCATTTACATGTCCGCCCCCCTCAGATTTCCAACTGGAATATACTCTTATATATAATATAAAAAGGAGTTGCCCCCTCATTTTAAGCTGGGACCCCCCAAAATTAAAATTCTGGCTACACCCCTGCTTCAAAGTCTTTGTCTTGACTCTGTCTCGCCCAGCCTTGGTCTTGGTCTCAACCCTTCAAAAGTTGGTCTTGACTAGATCTCGCTCTGCCTTGGTCTTGGTCTTGTTTTGGACTCAACCCCTCAAAGTCTTGGTCTTGAATCTGATTTGCTCTTCCTTGGTCTTGATTTGGTCTCAACCCTCTCTGGTCATGGTCTCGACTCAGCCTTGTTTTAGCTGTTCTAGACTACAACTATGGATGGTTTGTAAACGGATTAAAAAAACATTTTGCTTTACATTTAATTTAGAAAGGTTTTTTAATATAGCAAAATACATAAATGACATGGGTTTTCAACCCGAGTCAAATGTATTTGTTGTCGTTGCAATATTGAGTAAATCTTAGTAAAAATCTGGTCATTCTGTAATTTTTGATAATTTTTAGTAATTTTAATTTTTTGTAGTGTAGTGTAATGCTGTCACCCTATTATATTATATTATAGTCACACCTTCACTAAACCAGAACTCTTATTTTGTCTTTTCAAGTCACATGTTCTTTTGTTCTAGATCTTTCTGTCACTCATCAGTTTCCATGGTCACTAATCATCACAGGTGTTTGTCTTTTGTTCATCAGTACTAGTACATTTAGCTCTCCTTCTCTACCTTTCAGTTGTTGTTTGTGCGTGCACTATTGTTACGCTACCCTTGCATTCCTTATTAAAGGGCTGTTGGCGCTCATCTTCATCCTTTGCCTATCCGTGACAATTATGTTATATTATATTGTACTCCTAAGTTTGAGGGACCATTTATGGACAGACTGTGCAGGATTAAAAATTAGGTTTTGTGAAATGTACATGAACGAATACCTTTTTTTCTTTTTTTTACCAGTGCAGGTATTTCCAGAAATAGTTTTGTCCAAATGCTGACTCAACTACATTTATTGGGTTCTAACATCCCTTTAGTCCTAGTTTATCCCTTTATAATCACGTTGGATAAAGTAAAGTTACCAGCGTCAAATGTCAAAGCAGTGTTTAGCTAAAAACGGTCTTTTAAAAAAATCTGCTAAACACATAATTGTTCTAACTATCCTGACAAGATTCTTAAGTCTCAAGCGCTTTCGAATCTTCTACTAGGATGTCACATTAACTCATCATTGTCAACTTTGAACACATTCACACTCTTTTATTTAGCTTGTTAGCATGTCTTGTTAGCATCCCAGTCAGTTTGTGAAAGCATGTTTTTGATGATCAAGCACTCATTTAAGTTTAGCATTTATTCTCACACTTTAATAGTTCAGTGTGTATTTCGTAGCTCTACAAATAGGACGAGTGTAGCATTCGACAGCTTGCAGTCTTTCACACACAGCGGGAAAGATGGACCAAATGCCCATCACACCATTCCCAATTGTTCCATGCAGTTGTAAGATTCACCAGTATTGAATGAACGCAAATCCAATCGATATCAAAACTCTATTAAAAACACGCTAAGACACTAGGCTCGAGTTTCACACGTTCTGAAAAGTCTGAGGATTTTCTGCTCAACCAAAGCAGTTGGAGTTCAGATCACACAGCGTTCCCACTTCAAAGTGTGCATTGCATCCTCCGAAGTTCTCCGTTCCACCTTCTCTCTGTGCTAGCATCTCCCGATATCATTGTCTGGAGCATTTAATCGAATAAATCACGCTGTTCTTTTTATCTCATCGTGAGGCCCTTTGTTTTCAGCCTCCGAAACGAAAGCATCAATAAATCCTGTTGGCAAACAGGCCGTCTAACATGGAAAAGTGATCCTGGGCTGGAATTACAAAGGCACAGAGAAGGGAATTGAGAGATTAAGCAAAGGATGTGAACGTAATGACTTTAAAGTAGATAATCCTGTGCATCTGGGGCCAGCAATTGCTTGATATTTATAGTTGATCATCAATCTTAATTGGTTTGTTATTCTTTATGAATAGAATATGAACATGAGCGCTGCTTTGTTTTGCTTTCATTCATGTGTGGTAGAGCTGGGAGGAAATGTAGAGGTGTCTTCGGAGGACATTCAGCTCAGACTCCTTAATCTGAAAGAAAAGCAACAGCCATGCACTCTGTGTCTGTGATTTAAACAGGATTAGACTTATTAAATTTGAGGAGCTTTCTCACACCACAGACTTTCCCCCTCCTTCTTTTCCTAATCCTATGAAATCAACATAAAATTTGGATGATTTACAATTAAAATTGTAAAAAAAGTTTTTTTATTTTAATTAAAATTGTTCCTGTGATGACAGCTAAATTTAACATCAGAATGACTCCAATCGGATGTCATTCAGATTTGCTGCTCATGAAACATTTCTTATTATTATCAAAGTTGAAAACAGTTGTGCTGCTTTTACACTACACCTTTTTCAACTAAAACCGCAACATTTGTAAGTGTTTTGGCCTGAAATTGCAAGCTTTTGAAAGCGACATAATATGAGTTTTTAGTTATTTTAACAGATTATTCATCTGTTTGACCACCTGAGTTCTCATTCCTTTTTTTTTCTTTTTTCTTTTTGAGTTACGCACCTTTGCATCATGCATTTTTTTATTTTATTTATTTCAATAATATTATAATATTATTTAATCTGTTTTTGTCATGTCAGTATTTAATGATGTATGTGTTATATGTAATTTAACAGGAAACTAACACATCAACAAGACATTTACATTTTGCCAGCTGGTTTGATTGATGGCTTCATGATTCTTTTTTTGTACTCAGTGTCAATGGCACACTAGCCAATTAGAACCAAGTAACTGACCTCCCCCCCCCCCCAGCTCTGTCGCTCTCTTTCTCTCTCTCTCTCTCTCTTAGCCCCATCTTTATGCCACTTGTATCTTAATTCTTGAGTCAATATGATATTAGAAGATGATCGCTTCAGAAATTCACAATCACGTTCACAGATAGATAGATGTTGTGTCATGATAGTATCGCTGCTCCCTCAGATTGCATTAATTAATTAAAAATATATATTTTGCAGGAAAATCTTAAGAGTACATGAAAACAAACTTTTATTAGGCACAAACACACTTAAACATTATACATTAATGAATTAAAAGCCTTGACACTTTAAACCTACAGAGCCGTAGTTAAAGAAGTTTCCACAAGGGGGCTTTTATTATGCATGACTCCTCACAAAGGGACTGAATCAATTAAATCACTTATTTGAAGTGCTTCATTATGATATTATATTATGGTAATCTAAGATTAATTTAGACATCTAGAAGTCTTTATATTGTGCAAAAAGCCCATGCCATGTAATATACACAACTGTTAAACACAACGGGTCAGAAAGATAAAAAAGAAAAGAAAAGTGAATTGTCTTATTTGCTCACCAAGGATGCATTTATTTGATTGAAAATACATTAAAAACAGTAATATTGTGATTTTTTTAAGCATTGTGCTCTTTTGTATATATTTTTAAATGTAAACTTTACAAATGAATTGCTACAATTGCTAATGAGATCATATTGTGTCACAAAATAAAATGTAATTATTCACTCAGCTTAAAATAACCCAAATATTTTATATTTTAAAAAGCCTCTATTTTGTCAAGCATACGAATGAATGTCAAAGGTCATCTCCTCTCCAGACACACGCCTGTGGATGATGTTGTGTCCTGTTGTCTACTGGCATGTCTGTTTCAAAAGCTGATAATGCCCACTTAGGCCAAAGCCATTCTTGGCATTCATGGAGAAATGCCATAGGCTGGCAATTTAATCTTCCTGTCTGATGTGTGTCTAGTACATCTAGTAAGTTGCAATATGGCATTTAGTCTGTTTAAACATTTTCAAATGCTGAATTTATGCCCAAATGATCACTTTCTCATAGTCAGTATTAAAGCAAATCTGCCTGGCAGCGCTCTAGGATTTGGCCCAGCACCAAGCGCCATACCTACGTCTCCATGCTTTTTGCCTGCCATAAAATTTCAGAGGGTCTAGATCTTCACGGTGTACAAGCCTCTTGCTTTCTAGTGCTCTGTGCTCGCGCCAGGCAGATAAATTCAGTATTAGAGCCGCAGTAAAGAGGGAATGACCCCAGCAGCAGATCTGGGCAATGACCGCACTTCTGCTGCAGCTGCCCGACGGGTAAACAGCAAGAACAAAGGAAACTTTCAGTGGGGTCCAAATGTTTAAGACCACAATGGAAAATTACCCTACAGTACTGTGTTTTGCATTTTTCGAATTATTTTTTTTTGTCATTATAAATTATATTATCAGGATAATAGTTTGAGTGAAAGGTAAATTGAAAAATTGTTTGAAGACTTCAAGAGGAATTGTGTTCCCAATACAAAAAAAGTATTTATATATATATATATATATATATATATATATACATACACATGCATAGATAATAAAACGTATAAGAAATATATAACATAACAATACATAAAATAAAACAAAAAAACACAACATAAAATAATATTAATGTTATTAATGTTAACATAATAACATAACATGAAAGAAAGAAAGAAAGAAAGAAAGAATGAAAGAAAGAAAGAAAGAGAATGAATGAAAGAAAGAAAGAAAGAGAATGAATGAAAGAATGAATGAAAGAAATAGATTAAGACATAACACTTATTTGGGTTGACATACAAGAAGAGAAAAAAAGAAAAGAAGAAACATTTTCAAATAAGTTATTTAAAAATATAGGATCTATTTATGAATATTAAATTAATTTTAATTATTATTAATTTATAAATATTGTTGTATTTTAGAGCCTTATTGACCTTAGTTTCTGATTTATGTTTTTTGTTCATACCTCAGAGCACAACTATATGTATATTAATTTAGTTATTTATGATGATACATTTTTCATTATTAAGAAACTTATCACATTGACATTTGAATTTCAAAATAGATACATTTATCTATAAATATATTCATATCTACCTTTTATGCTTCACATATGTGAAATAGTTTGAATCGTTTTCTTGCTTATGGGCATAAATGAGCGGCTGATTTCCCATGATGCATGATTCAGCATGTGTGTGCTAGCAGCCATGCGGCACAGCACTGAGCTGTCTTTGACTAAGGCCATAATTATGAAAGCTGTTTAATCATGCGTCTCACGGGAGATCGACACAACTTCGATGCGCGAAATCGCAAACCCACTCAGCAGACGCCACAACCCTCCGACCCCTCGCACTCCACAATAATCCTTCACAGTTAATGCATCAAGCCGGACGATGCGCGTCCCATCCGCCAGGAACACCCCTGAATTTAAGTCCATGACCCCCACTTACACATGTTCAGATAGACGAACGCTCACTCGGCTGTACTCTCTGCGGGGGATTTTCTCTCTTCATGGAGGCATCTTGTTTTTTCGTTTGCTCCGTGACATTTGTTCTTGCAGCTGAACATGTGCAGCACAATTTCTTGTTTCTTCCAGGACGGACAGCTGTGGTGCAAATTATACTTAATCCGTTTGCTTTGGGAGGATTAGGCTGGTACAGTGTATGTGGAGTGGATGCAGGGGGTTCAAGCTCCCCCTTGGGTCATATTAACCCTACACAACCAAAAGTCCTCACGCATCCCCGGTACTTTCTTTTGACGTTGACTTAGAAGTCGACCATGAGTCACGCATTGACCATTAAGGAGAGAACTACAGTTTTCGACAGGCTAATTGGCCTGTAGGTTGAAAGCACATTCATAATAGAAGAATGTTGTTTGTGTATAATGAGTGGTTCTGTTACAGGAAATTGCACAATTTTGTCTTTTCCCACATTATTATCTTTTTATCAGCAAGATTTTTATTTTCAAATGCCATATGAAATAATATAGCACTGGGTTCCTTTTCAAATCATGAGCTGGAATGTGGATTGGCTGCATCCTACAGGAAGTTAAACTGAAATGACAGGAAGTGAGTCATTTCTGAACTTCTGGTTCCATCAGGATTCCACCAGAATTCAATAGTTTGTTCATAAATGGGTTTTTGGTTAAATGCTTGAAAAAAGGTTTATGGTGAACACAATTTCCAGGTGTTTTTCACATTTTACTCTAAAACATAAAGTAATCAGTAATACACCATTATGTTTTTTTTGTAAGGGTTTGTCTTGGAAAATACAGTTGATAACAAGTGGGTACAGAGGAACACTCATATACTCTCTATATGATCACTATGACACAAATAATCACTCTTGCAAAATCTAACTCAAACTTTTCAATTTGTAGATTAAGTCAAGACTGAAAGAGTTGTCGGAAAGCTTAGTGATGGTGATGTAGAAGTCATGTGACCTTGGTGTAGTTTGTTTGTAGGCTACGTTTAGATTTTTACTTCTGGTGACTGTATTTAGGCATCAAAATTCATAAAAGTTGTGTTCATTTGTGAAGATTATCATGAACAAAGCATGCAAGAATCATAAACTTTTGTTTGTAACAGAGTTTGTTTGCTGAAGTAACCCTAAATGCAATGGGATACTGGGTTCCCTTTCAAGGGAACTCGTGCCGCGTTGAAATGCTTTAGCATGATTGTCCCGTGAAGCCCAGTAGAATCGATCGAGTGAATGCAAGTCGAGGAATGATGACATCATGAACCAGGAAGCTAAAAGCTGGAAGCGGCAGCAGCAGCTTTAGTGTCTTCAGCAAGCGCTGTGAAACAGTCAAGTGTGTTTGTTGCTAGCAGCTAGTTTAAAAATAACAGGGCATCCCACACCATACTAGATCTACTATGGCGAGTGAACAGCAGTTTAGATTGTGATGAAGTCTCGCAAGAGTCTCGTCATTCCTACTCCCAAGGTGAAGAATGTACTTTCTCTTTTACCAAGGACCATCTTCCTAAGCACAGTTCCATCATGTCATAAAGCTAGGCCAGTCACTCACTGAGCAGTTGAAACTGCTGGGTTTTATAGCAACAGCTTCCAGTGTTATTCATTTGGTCGTCGGTACTTGAGGACCCTTCAGTAGTGGCTCAAAACCCTGAGAGGCAACCCACCTCCCACAATCAAGGTCTCAAGGCTGTGCCTATACACCTTGGTTATGTGTAAAAACCCTGGTTTCTCACATGGCAACCCCTCTCTGTAGAGAAATGGTCTGCACCTCAGTTCACAGTACCCACTTCTCTTCGGTGCCCTCAGCGGGCCATTGTGCCTGAGGATGCCAGTGGGCATAGGTCTGAGGCTGTGTATCCAGCATCACTGGGAAGGTCGCCCCCATCCGAGGAGGGTCCTGGCACACTCACTCCAGGTTTTCCCTGAAGGTCAGGGCCCTGGAGTGGATGTTCAAGAAATACCAGAGGCCAGCCTCGAGAAGCTGGTTCCCTTAGTAGAGTTCCTAGTAGGACCAGATGTCTCTCAGTGGGTCCTGCACAGTAGGTTCCTACCCACAGTGGTAGGGCCCAAACAGGCTTTGGTTATGGAAAAAGAAGTGAATGCACTGATGGGCAAAGGGGCCATAGAGTATGTTCCCCTCTCAGTCAGGGTTTCTCGGTTTTCAGCCGGTACTTCATAGTTCTAAAGAAGTATGGATGGTTGCGTCCCATTCTCCATTCACGGAAGCAAATTGTGATGCAAATCAGATCCGAGGACTGGTTTATCACTTTAGATGCAACCTCCCATATCTCCATCCTTCAACAACACAGGAAGTTTCTCAGGTTTGCCTATCAAGGTCACGAGGCTATGCCTACGCATCTTAGCTACATGGAAGAAAACCTGGTTTCTGTCCCAAATGCCTGTACTGAGAGCTCCTGCTGAGTGGGTTTACATATGTAAAAAGGCAGAAAGTGTTCTGTGATGGATTGGTTTAGGGTTAGGGGATATACTTTTACTTTTAATCTATTGAGATTTGTATTCTGTGTTTATTTAGAGTCCCAAATAATGAACTTCCAGCATACAAAGTAAGAATGATGTTTCACATAGAGATCAAGATTTGTAATGTTCGTTGAAAGATTTTCGTTATTTTTACTCATTCTCTTGTATTTATTATTCTTTCTCTCATATAATGTGTATAATGATTTTATTTATTTATTAGTGTTGCTTGACAGACACAATCAATAAAAACTGACTTTTTATGGTATGAAACTGTATGAAGATTCTTCCAAATAAAATATTTTTTAGTCTTTTAAATCTTTAAAAAGTTTAAATTTGGAGGAACATGAGAGTAAGCAAACGACAATATGAATTTAAAAGTTGAATTAAAGAAGTGAACTCTTTAAATGGGGGAGATTTTTGAAGATCTGTACAGCAAGCTTCATCCCTCCATGTTTCTTGTTTGTCTGAGGAGTTTGAAGTACAACCTTTCAGCAGTGGCATCAAGCGTGGCATGGGGCTCAACATTCCCTCTGCTTCTATTATGGACGTGAATCATTTTAACACAGAGAATATGTTGATTTCCACAGGAAGACATTAAACCCCCTTGAAAATTGTGTAGGTAACTCGAGCCCTCGCAGCAGAGCAGAGGGATTTCTGCAGCACTGAAAGACTTTTGTGTGCACATGTTGCACTTGAAATCTGCGTGCCGTGGCACTCGTGAGGTCGTTTACTAGTTATTCTCTCTCAACTAATGTTGAGCCATGAGTTAGCCTCATGAACGCTGCCTGGTTCTTTACCAACAGCTGCTGCAGGTGAATGCCAACGTTTTGCTTTGATTCCACCTTGCCTTCGATGTTCAATTTCAAATTGCCAAATTTAACATCTTCAAGAAATAGTTCACCCAAAAATTAAAGATTTCCCATTTTGTCATCATTTTTTAATCTTCACATTGTTCCCGTATTAATCTTTCTTCTGTGGAGAATGCAAGTCAATGTGATTTGAATAATGTACATGCTGTTTATTTATTTCCATAATGAAATCATAAGGAATACAATAGTTCAAAAAGCACCATAAACTAGACCATAAGTCTTTCTGCTAGCTGGCTAATATTATTTACAAAAAGAGTGTGAGGGTTGGCACGTTGAAAATAATACCTTTAATAATAACCTCCGCGGCCCGGTACCATTTCATCTACGGACCGGTCCGCGAAATCGCTCCGCGGCCCGGTGCCACTGCTATAGAGGAATGGTTTTTATGGGGAAATTGCATACATACGTCTCATATCCATAAATAGAGAACAGTTGCTCCAGCTACTTTGATGAAACAAAGACCTGCTGGCCTTCCTGGCGATGAAAGAGTGCATATAACATGAGGGACAGCAAATTCATAGACACAGTGAGTTCTTGTTTTGCCTCCGTGGCCATTGAGCACTGAGACCTCTGGACTTGTTACAATGCATCCATGACATGACAAGTCTCTGGTGTGGCTGTCGTTATAAGGCTCTGGTGTGACTGCCATGATGTGACAAGGCTCTGGCATGACATATAATCCATGTGGGACCAAACTATGGGACCCTTGATATGTATTTACTTCAGTACTCAACAACTAGACAAGGCAAACATAAGGGCTTAAATGCATGATAAATGACAATCACAGCCAGTGAGTAAACTGAACTAATGAACATGAGCCAATTAAATAACAGAACTGATAACAAGATAACAATGAACCAATGAGAAGAAAATGCATGAACTAAAGAAACGATGAAAAGCAGACACGTCACATGATTTGAACACATTTCAAAATAAAAGGCATGAAAAAAAGAAAATGTGATTGAAAGTAGTTTCTACTAAACCTGATTTCGTCATCCAGCACATGCTGTAAAAGTCAGTGAACAAGAATCCAAGAAAACCATGTCATTGCTTCTGTATGGTCATTAAGGTTACGTTTCTGGATCTTCGTAAGAATGGAAGAATTCGGTTTCTACCTATTGTAAAAATTCAATGGCCATTTTGTCAGAAAGCAGGAGATCATCACCATGTCTTTTGTGGTCTGTGTTCTTGCCTCAAGTTTGATCATAAAATCCCATGTGGTCTGATGAGTAAGACATAGTTTTAGTTTGAGCTACAAATTCAAGCCATTTTAATAGGCGAACAACCATTGAGTTTTGAAAAGGGTATTTCTGAACATTTAAAACCTATTTTTTTAAAACAGCACAGGATTATTCCATGATATCATTTTGCAAACAACATTTTTAAAAATGTTTAAAAGAACGTCCACCTAAAACATAATATAAGTGATCTATAAGTGATGTTTTTTTGCTGACAATTTGAGAGCATTAATCCAGAAAACATTGAATAAGTGTTCTATTAACATTTCTGGAAAAAACGTTTGCTCATAACTTTGAGAGAACCTTGCCATAACATTAGCCAACGTTCTGAGAACCTTTCCTGTTAGCTAGGTAAAATCTAAAGACCTTATATCTGACCTTTTTCAGTGAGTCTGTTGTAGGATTAGCATTAGCATTAACATGATACATAAATCAAACGACTTCATTTGAACTGGACAAGTGTAGAATATGTGTGTTAATCCTTAATGAGTATAAAACCATCTGTGAAAAGACACTGTTGTCTCTTTGTTGGATCAGGTCGAGGCGAATGGTCGATCTTATTGAATTGTACTGTTTTGTTTTTAGGGTAAGTGGCAGTGCGTGACTGAGACATGGAGAGCTTTATTAGTGCTCACACATGTAATGTGCTCAAAGTTTAACATCCGACATTGTGGTTACATGAGATATTTTATGGTTTGGAGATGCTCACATCAATTTATTTCTTCATGGCCTGAATTCCTTTGCCATAGCTAACCTTAATATGCAAATCTGGATTCTTGTACAAACTGTAGCTACAGATCAAATATATACACTGCATATTTGCTGTGTTGACCAACAAAATGTAATTTTACCTTTATAAAGCCTCACATTTAATCAGCATTTTGCAACACTGGTTCAAGAGAGGACATTTTCAACATTCACAACATTATGTTTCTCGATACACCCCACCACAGGTTGGAGAAAGTGTGTTAGGGGACATGACAGTTTTATATTTCTATTAATAATTATAGACATTAATTATATAATCTTTCCAGCATTAAAGACTTTTCACTAGTTTTGCGACCTATTCTGCTCAAAGATGTCAGCTGACAGGTCTTTAGAGATCAAATAGAGACACATCAGTGCAGAAAAACCAAACATTTCCTAGCAAAGGATTTCCACCAGGGAATTCAGGACCCTTGGCAGCTGCAGAAATAAGAGCCCTATACCTGCGGATGTACGAGACTCTAGTCCAAGAGAGAGTTAGCCTTTAAGCCCCAAATGTTCTTCAGTCATTCATATTTCTTTGTGGAAGCCAAATGGCTTTGACTGAATTTAGTTGCAGCTAAATATATATGCTTTCATTGCTGTGTCCAGATAATGTATATTACTTATGCAATATGTATTTCAATGTTGTTGTGTTGCTTCATATTTTGGTGGAAACTTTTTTTTTTTCAGGATTATTTGATGAATAGAAAGTTCAGAAAGAAGTGTTTGAAAATGGGAATCTTTTGTAACTTTATAGATGTCTTTAATGTCAGTTTTGATCAATTTAATGTGTCCTTGCTGAATAAAAGTATCAGTTTATTTAATGTTAATGTGTGTGTGGTCCAGGAACAAAATGCAGAGGACTTTTTGGAAGGGGAGGGTTAGTTTAAGGGAGAGAATATACAGTTTGTAAAAAAGCATAAAAACACTATGTCTGTGGAAAGTCCCCATAACGCATGAAAACACACAGTGTATTTGTGTTAATTATAATACTAATAAATCTATAGAATATGTGTAAAAAGGTTGCAATGAGATACAGTTTCCAGTTTACATTTTTATGCATTAGACAAGTGGCTTTCTTCGAGTTAAGTGTGAATGTCATTCATTCTGTCATGCAGCTCATGTAAGTATGAATGTTTGACCTTCTGTTGCAGCGAGTTCGGGCTCTTCAGATAGGGGCCCTACAAAGAGGCCTATTGGTGGTGGAGGGTGTGCAACGGGGGGTGGAGCGTGCCAGCGCGAGGGCTGCGGTAGCCGTGGGGACTGCAAAAATGACAGCTGCAGGTGTCGACACGGGCCCGGGGGGAGCAGAGGGCCCAACAGCAACTGTTAGCCTAATGCCAGGAGGATAAATAATAAAACAACTGTTAGATAAGAACTCCTATTCAAGAAAAAAATGAGAGAGCGAAAGAGGAGGGGGATGTAAATGCATAACTTGTGGCGGTGCTCTAAATCTACAAACTTTGGCACGGAAGATTATGTCCAGGGCTTTAATTAAACAGATGTTGCGATGAATATTTCAACTTTTGAGAAACAGGATAGTGGCGTGTGCTGATGAAATGCATGGTGGGATCAGTAAATAAGACACGGAGCACATGTGTTTGGGGTAATGGGGCTGTATTGATGGCATATTCCCCAAATGCACTAACTTGTGTCTGTGTGTGTGTGTGTGTGTGTGTGTATGCATATCAATGTGTGGACACACTTCATTAACACCTTACAATCCTTGGCCAGCAGTTACCTTAAAGTAAGCACGAATCTGAGTGAAACGTCTTCTTGAATAAGATCAAATGTAGTGCAGGACTTGATTTGAATGATGTTGAAAATTCACCTTTGTAACACAGGAATAAATTATATTTTAAAATATTTTAAAATAGAAAACGGCTATTTCGAATGGTAATAATATTTCATGATATTACTGTTTTATTATATTTTTATCAAATAAACTTAAGTCTTGGTGAGCAGAAGAGACTTCTTTCAAAAACATTTAAAAATTTTACAGACCCCAACATTTTTAACAGCAGTGTGTATTTGTACTGCATATTATGATAATACAAATATTATTGCTTTATTTGTGCATTATTTTGAGCATTTGTGATTCTACTATGACAAAAATGGTTACTGTAAGTGTTAAACTATTGATGTTTTCAATTGGATGATTGGATGACTGAATCCCACTGAAAACACTTTTAATTCTGAATTTATACTGCACTGGTTTCAACTAAAAATGCAACACATTTTATGTGTTTTGGCCGTTCACTTTTGGAGACCTGAAAACACAAACTTTTGAAAGTGGGATTCAAAGTGCAAGCTGTTGAAAACAATACTGTTATTGTGTCAGTGTAAACTACAAAAACACAAGTTTGTGCAAACGGTCATGTCATACACATTACATGCGCAGTCTGTAGGTGTGTAGTGTTTTGTGGCATCGCCAACTACTGGCCTGGCAAGCATAATACAGTTTTTGTGGATCCTTGGAAACGTAGATCGTTTTTACAACATTGTCGTCTTTGCATGAAAACTGCAAAAGAATAACATTTCTATCTTTAGTACATCATTGTGTGTGTAAACGCACCCAGAATTTGTCACATTTATCATATAATGCAGGTAAGGGGACTCCACACTTCTGGCTGGTCTCCCCCTCCCCCTCATCCCATCTTCTCAGGCCAGTATGCCAGGCATCCAGCATGGTCAGCAGGGAAACTCTATCTGCTTTTTGCCATAGGAGTTCGGCCTTGGGTGTAACTTTGCCATTAACTAAAACAAATGCTGCCGTATTTTTAGCTTCAGTAATTGCCCTGTCTCAGCATCCAGCTCTTGGAAGAACCACAGATACACTCCAAACCCCCACCCTGAAACATGAACTCAGGTTAAGAATATTAACACGACGCAGAGAGGCGCTGACGGCCCTGTGATGTGGGCTTGGAGTGTGAGGTGGGATTTTTCCATCTGGAGCCATTAAGAAAGTCCGGATTGGATGACAGTTTAAACTCTTCATTGTTCAAGTTTTGCTTAGGTTTTGCTTATTTGACGGTTGAGTAAAGTAAATTGCCATATGTAGCTTGCTAACAGAGTTCATTGTACAGCATTATCTATTGTGAAGGGTCATTTCATTATGGTTGCTGTACAGTGTCTATTTATGGGTCAAGCCATTCACCTGTACAGTCATAGAGCTGAAGCACAATCAAAACAATGTTCTTCTGCAAAATGCATGCAGTTTTGTATTTTAACCGCTAGAGGGCCAAATGTTACATATTGTACCTTTAGCAAAGCACAATGTAATACTCAGAATGGATCTCCAGAAAGAGTTTATAATTGTTTTGTTTTTGCAATAGCGATATCCTCCTTCCATCTTAGTTTGTGATTAAAGGCGCTCTCATCCCCAACAGGCGTCTGGCATTGACAAAAGCTGTCATTTCTCTGTGAGGTCGGAGTGTGCCAGCTGACAGCTGCAGGGCTCAAGCCTTTACCCGCAGCCCTGCCGCCTGCCCATGCAACCCCAGCGGTTGGGGGGCCAGTGGAGAGACGGCGTGAGACTGGGGGCCTGAGCACTGCAGAGCCCATGTCCATCAACATAGCCATTGTTCTCTCAGACCCAACCATGGCCAATGATCATGGAGAGATAAGGAGGAGGAGTAATATAATATTAATTTAATTCACTTACAAAACAGACTTTGTTATATTATGCATCGATACCATATTCTCAAAGTGTTTAGAGCCATTTAAAAGTAGTTTTAGCTTTATGTAATTTTAATGTAAAATCTACTGGCACCAAACGGTCAATTCCAAACCAGTGAAACAGTAAATGCAGTAAAAGCTGAAATAAATAAATAAATAAATAAATAAATGTTTCTAAACATTAAATAAATCAATCAAATAAACAAACCAAGGATGAAATAAGTGAATAAATAAATAAATAAACCAAAAATATAAACTATTGAATAAACGAATAAGTAAATAATTTGAATAAATGAATAACAACAATTTTTTTGGAGGGCTGTGTTTATTTTTTAAAATCTGTTATGTCAAATTAACTGACAAATGTATGGCTTAACTGACTTACAATTAGGCATAAACAACAGTTCTTTTTTGTGTAATCAGTCTGTTATTGTCAGATTGACCAACATCAGTGAAGATGCTTCAGGAAGTATTTTAATTATTAATAAATTATATTACGGTAATTAAGCTGCGTGACTAGCTGTGATTTCAAAAGATATTGTCTAAATCAGATCATAGCAAGAACAGGTAACAACATAGAGTAAAAATAGTAAGTAACTCCTAATATTAAAGGAGACATACTTAAACACTAAGGTGCACAGTCACTGTAGCTCAGTGGTTCTCAAATAGTGGGGCGCGACCCCCTGGGGGGGCGCGGAGCGATGCCAGGGGGGGCGCGCGTGACCGTGGGGAACATGCTTTTTTGTCAGGGAGTAGGTGTTCTTGCACTGAACAAGAGCAGCAGAAATGAAGTTCAGATAACAAACCCTTCACCCGTTGATGTGTACGATCACACCGTTGTTCATGTGTCACGTGATCAATCGCTAAATTCAAACGTGTTTTCACGCGCTATCTGGCACTGATCCAAAAAAGACGCGCTCAGAGAACTTGATCATTATAAAGGTTTTTAAGCGACAAACATTCACTTCCACATATCTGAGAATCTGAATATCAGGTAGTTGATAACAGAGCCAACAAGTTAGTGACTATTTTGAATAAAAAAGAAAAAACTAAATAAATGTGAAACATCTATCAAACAGCGCTTTTTTTGACTGCGGTCTGTCACGTGACAAGCATGTGACGCGTTGCCATGGAAACAAAGCGAAAGTTCCAAAATAGGGGGAGGGGGGGCGCGCGAAATGTTTACATCTTCCTAGGGGGGGCGCGACAGAAAATAATTGAGAAGCACTGCTGTAGCTGAACTGTTATATAAAGTGTCACCAAGGTAAAAGTCAAAAGGTCAGATACTTTTCCAGGGCTTCTAGCATCATGCTATTCCCCTAATGTGGCATTATTAAAGATTTACTTAAATACCAGAAATTACAAAAGTTTTCATACTGGTCAGTGATTTGATTTTGCAGTCATTGAATATTTTATTCAACACTAAACTCTTGACTGGTTTACCGCAAGCATTGCTGTAAATCTTTCTGATTTGTGTAGTGCTTTTGCCATTCAGCATTAGTAGTAGGCAGTTCATAATTTGTCACACAGCGAGATGGATGAAGGAATTGGGGTAGGATTGCTATATCGGAATCTGATATCCAGGCCACCATGAGTTACTGTGAATACTGTACCTCATTTCTCTTCAAGAAGCTTCCAGGACACACGTCGTCTCACAGAAGGAAAACATGACAAATCGCTCTGCTAAAGATAACCACACATACAAGACAGAAAAAATAAATTATATATAAATAAAACCTATTCTTAATTACTGCCTATGAAGCTACTTTAGCATATGAATAGACTTTATAATTTATTTTTTATGGCAGATGATAAAATTAACTATATATTAATATTCTAGAGATGTGCATTTCGTTTTGATCTATTGTCAAGTTCAAAGTTGTTGTTTTAATTTATTTTGTTTTGCACATTGAGATGTTTGTTTGAAGGAGGAACCTGAGTAAAATGTTTTTTTTTAAATGTAATCTTACTATTTTGCAATAAAACAAATATGTATCAAATACCAATTTCATGGTGTTTGTAGAAATTATTTTATTTGAATTATTTTAACACAAATTAATAACATATTAACATATTAAACTCTAATTAATATACACAAATTATATATAATATGTAATTATATATAAATAATAATACTGATTATTATAATTATATATATATTATAATAATTTTTAACAATAGCAAGATTATTCTCGTTCCAGTAAAGTTTCAGCGAGAATACTGTGAATTAAAAACAAAAGCTAAAAATTAATCGTAGATCTAAACAGAAACACAAAAATGGAAAAATATCAATTAATTAATCTACTTTTAATTACTGGTGGTAGAGCATCTTTTGCATGAGAATAAAAGTCAGATTTACGATTTTGCTCTGGTAGATGACAGAATGGAAGAAAAATATCCAATAGACTAACTGTACCCTAGCAACACCCTGGCAACGACTTCCACCACGACTGTGATGACAGTGACTTTTAAACCAATTACATTTTCCATTATAGTTTTTACATGGGTATATTATGTTTAACCACCTTGAACCACTCAGCTTAACACTTTTGCCTGTTCCTTTCCAAAACCTTCACGACGTGGCTCTTCCTGTGGGCTTGAATCTCAAGGGCCGGGTGTAAGCTGATTGCAGGTCTGTAACAGAGGTGAGGGGAAAAATATACATGAAAAGTTTTGATGGTTCTTGATACACATTTTCACAGTAAATCAAATAATGACAAGCATACAGTCAATTAATTGTCATCGTTACTCACCCACAGGTTTATTCAAACTGGAAATAAAGTATTTTTTATATATTTTATTTGTTTTATGCAGTTTGGAACTACATGAGGGAGACAAATTTTAAACTGTTTAATTGATTAGCAAAGCTTGATTTAAAACAGGAGTATGCAGATGATGGTCATCTGAGCCCACCAGTGCAAAACAGCCTGACAATATGATGACTGAGTCATGTGATGACTGTATGACTTACAGGAAGAGTGGACTGGTGGAATGACTGTCGCCATTGGGCCGCCAAGACTTGCTTTCTCATACCGCCACCTAGAGATCAATGGTCAAATCACAGCTTGCATGAATAGATGTGAAGTGTGTTTTCATCTTATTGACAAGCAAAGGACTGTTTTTAAATGACTCTGTGGAAACAGTTTTTAAAATGTATATGTACAACAATGAAAATGTGCAATTAATGCGACAATTAACAATTAATGTACAACAATTAAAAATGTGGTATTAATGAGAATGAGACAGATTAGAGTGATATGCAATACAACATAACTTAAATAAATGCTGTATGCTATACAGACATTTATAATAATAATTTGTTACATTTATATAGCGCTTTTCCAGATGTTCAAAGTGCTTTACATGGAAGGGGGAGGGGGGGGGGGATCTTCTCAACCACCGTCAAATTGGTGGTGAAATGTATGAAATATATGAAATGTGTTAATATAATTATGAAATGCTACTTTCTTAGCATTTGTTGTAACCCAGTTAAATAAAAAAAGGAAAAGATACATATTGTCTAATTACCAGTTAATATAGGCCTACATATATTTTAGAATCACAGTCTTTTATCATTTTATATTAAATTCTAAAGCTATTTTTAAAAATGAAATGCTTGAACAATGCTTTTGAATTCATTTATGCCCAAGTCAGTCTGATTTTTTATTCTGTTTTGGGCTTCTAAAGTTTTGCCTGTCTGTGTGTTTTGATGAGATAGTATTACAGGCTGTAATCCCTCTCTGGAAGCCTTTGGGTCAGAGCAGGGACTCGAACCCCCCAAGAGTACCACACTGCCAACAGCTGAACCAGCAGGGGCCAACCTGGCTGATTCCCCTGAAAATGAGCACTGGGTCCATGTACACACCCTCATACACTGTCTCCCCACCCACACACACACACATACGCACACGAGAACATGGCAGCACTAACCTCAGGACACAGGACACTCACGCACATTATCCTGTGAACGTGTGTGGTCTTAGGCCTAATGTTTTGTCATGGTGATAAATAATGATAATTACACAGCTCCCCTAAACAGCAGGGATGTAGAACACACACAGGGTAAAATATTGTGAATCACAGGAGAAAAACATTCTTTGTGATAAAAACAGTACTGGTAGGAGTTGATAGGAACTGTAAGCAGTTGGTGTCCTGTTATGTCTACCCCTAACTGTCTCTGCACGGTCATTACAAAAAGATACAAGGGGTTAAAATTCCTTTCCTTTCCAAAACATAGTTACAAAAATTGAAGCTATAAATTAACCTTAACAATATGATGTTAAATTAGAAGGATGGATGGACGGACAGACAGACGGACATACAGACGGATAAATAGATAGATAGATAGATAGATAGATAGATAGATAGATAGATAGATAGATAGATAGATAGATAGATAGATAGATAGATAGACAGACAGACACAGACAGAGATAGATAGATAGATAGATAGATAGATATATAGATAGATAGATAGATAGATAGATAGATAGATAGATAGATAGATAGATAGATAGATAGATAGATAGATAGATAGATAGATAGATAGATAGATAGATAGATAGATAGATGTGTAGTATTGTTATTACGGTGATATAACCGCATGAGGATCGACCTCTGACCGGATCCTCCCTGATTCCTGCGCTCACAGACTCTGATCGACAGCAACACCTGAGAAACCCGCCGTGCATCATGGAGAGGAAAGTGGCGAGGGAATTTCGGCATAAGGTGAGCTTTTAAACGACTACTGTTTAACTTAAGATATGCGGTGACTGTTTTTATTAGCGTTAATAGTAATTATTGGTCGTATTTCGAAGCGGCTGCCCAGTAATGGCGGAGAAGCACGTCTCCTCCATTCTTAAGCTATAAAAACATTTGCAAAATATGTCAAATTAATATTCGGCAAGGACAGTATAATTGTATCCATAGGAACCGTCGTTATTTGATCGGTAAAGTTTGTTTTGTACCGAAAAGATAAACAAACATAGCGTCCAACTCCAGTTTTTCCTGCTCTGTTGTGTTTTAAAACGTTTTTATTTGTACAGTGAACATGTAAAACATGTTGCTTGTTTAATAATTTCGACGATATGGCAATTTTATTGTTGTAAGGTGCAGATGTAATTTACAAGTAGAAAGGTATGTGAGTGACGTCATCCGGTGTGCGCGTCCTGATTGGCTGAGCAGGGGACAGGTGTTAAATGTGTTTTAGATGTTGGTACCACTTCAACAGGTATCATTTTTCTGTTGGTCTCCTAAACGTGAAGTTAACACTTTGTTGTAGATGCACGTTTGATTAAATGTTTAATTTGCTTAATTCTGATACCTATTTACATGCTCATGGTTATTTTTTAAAGATAGCACACAAAGGCTTCATCTGAGAGCTGTGTGTAATTGTAGAACTGTGGCATCTGTTGTGTGTTGGATGGAGGAACACAATGGGCCGTTTATCACAGCATTAGCTGAAGTGTCATAAATGTGTTGTCAGGCGGAAATTATTGCTGCTTTTATTGTTCAGCCTGTCTTATTGCCTGTAGAGAAGATGGGAAAGACTGTACATTAAAAAGCTTTTTATTTGAGTTCGGTTTCTCCTGTATGACAGCAAGTATTGTATTGTCAGATGATATTTTTGTTCACTCGTCCCTTTCAAATGACTTTGTATTAACTGTAGATGAAATCTGGTGTCGGTTACAGATATCTGCCTTTTATGATGTTGAAGTCCAAAGGTGGACTGTCATCTGGGCTGCTCAGAATCTTTATGACACATTAAATATCCGCCGAGTCACTGTTTTATTGCATGCGCCCTGACGCTGCTGTTGATTGGTGAACAATGTAGATATGCAGTTTATTTCTCCACAGTGTTCCTACAGTTCACCTACTTCATATATTATACTTATATACTGATAGGTGATATTTATTAATGCAAAATTAAAATAAAAAATTGTATTTATTAATTTATCCAGCCAGTTAACTAATTCATTAATTCATTAATTCATCCATTTTATTTACTCACTCACTCATTTTCTTTCATATAATTAATTAATTTATTTTATGTGTTTATATCTGTATTTGTTTTTTTTCATTTATGTATTTATTTTATGTGGTTAATGTGGTTTATATAACCCATTTATATGTTCATTTTTCCCACTTCTTTTAGTTTTTCATTCACTCATTTATTAATTCTCTGATATAATTCATCTGTTCATTCAGTCACCCATCATGAACTTATTCCTGTATTTGTTTTATTGCTCATTTATTCACTGATTTTATTTATTTATTTTAATTGATTGATTGTGTCACGGTTCTGTCTCTGTTTCCAGTATTATTAGTGTTCTAGTGGACAGAACTGTGGCACTGCTCTCTCTCCTGTGTGTTTGTCTCGTTAGTGTCTGCCCCGCCTCCTTGTTTCCCATAATCATTCCCAGCTGTCTCTCATCACTACCTTCCCTCATGTGTCTTATAGCCCTCAGTGTTTGCTGTCCAGCGTGGCGTTGTTGTCGTTGCCTGTGTCTCCTGTTCCCTGATCTTCCGGTTTGTTATGTTTATTGAGAGTATTGTTATTGTGTTTCAGTTACCGGTTTCCCCCCTCGTGGGTGTTTCCTTTGTGTGTTTATGTTTATGTTTATGTCTGTTATTAAAGTAACCTTATGCCTGCACGTGAGTCCTCCCGTTTATGTTCCGTGACAGATTGATTCTGTTTTCCATATAACCCATTTATTAATTTATTTGTAAATTGTTTCCAGATCTTTTATTTTTTCATTCATTCATTCTCTCATATAATTAATTATTTAATTTAATTATTATTTAATTAAAAAAATATTTGTTATTTAATTAATTTACTAATTAATTCCTATATTTGTTTGATTGTTCATTTTTTCACTTATTTTTTATTTATTTACTTTCATTTGTTTATTCATTCATTTTCAAAAAAAAATGTATATGAATTTCCTCACTCATTTTATTTATGTATTTTATTCATTCATTCATTCATTCATTCATTCATTCATTCATTATTTCTTTCATATTTATTCCTGTATTTGTTTGATTGTTCATTTATTCACTGATTTTATTTATTTTGTTCATTCATTCATTCATTTTTTCTTTCATATACACAATTTATTTGTTTAAATAAAAGTTTGGCTTTTCAATGTAACATTCTGACCTCAAATTAGATTAACTTCATTAGCATTATGGTAATAATAATGCACCAGCACACTAGTGTAAGGTGACACTTTATCTGAGCCCAGGAACATTAACAGCTCCAGTGGAGCAGATCTGAATGAACGACACTCACAATACAGGAAAAGGTCCACCTGACCCATTCAAGCAAAAACAACATGAGACCCAGCCAATCTGAGAGATGCCTGACCTACAGACGCACAATAGTTCCCCCACCTCCTCTTTCTCTCTCATGACCTCTCTTCCTCACTGACCTTCTGTCTCAGTGAGAAAGAGATGTGTTACATCATTGACTGGCCAAAGCGCTTCCTCAAAACATTTCTACAGCAGATTAGCCACCACCAGGTAAAAATGCGCTTATGATGGGTTTTCTGATTATTAATGATGATCTGATCAGAGTATTGTGCATTTGTGTTGTGCAGGTGGAGTTGCTAATTGACAATGAAGCAGAGAAAGACTATCTCTATGATGTTCTCCGCATGTATCATCAGTAAGTATTCAAAATGATTAGCACTTTTTAACCAATTTTTGGGTTAAAAACCACTGGCATAATATTAAAGGACTCTGGGTTACTGGTCAAATATGTTTGTTATCAGTTATTATTTTTTGCTCAGATTTAAGGTTAGGGATGTGAACAAATCTAGTGAATTGTGCACAGAAAACGTCAAATGAAGAGTTTTTTTTTCTTTTTCTGCAGCAGATTTATTATGTGTGGAAGATTTTAGATGCTGATAAATAATGTAATTTTTCCATCGGTAGTGCTGGCAGTTTGTTAAGCATGCCACAATCTAAAGGACAAAAGTATTCAGTGTCTGTTTATCTGTGTGTAATAATAGGAAATGTTGAATGCATTCCCTTAAGTCTTTATTTGTTTGTAAATCAACACGTCATTACTCTGCTGGACATCAACTGGGATCAGATCATTTCCACTTTCCTACCTGCATTCTAGGGCAGCCATTCTCTGACCTCCCTTTGTCTCTGATATCTGAGTCAGGAGTGAAATATCAATGATTCATTGAGCAGCTGCCTCTAAATTCATAAGCTGATTTTATGTGGGTATAAAGTGTCATTTGTCACAACAAGCAACAAATCAGAATATTTTAAATATAGGTTTACTTACAAAATCACTGCAAATAATACTTATATAAATGTATATACATATGTGTATATTTATATGTATTAAATCCCAATTTCATGGTTTTTGTAGAGACTTAACACAATTATTAAACAATAAAATTATTACTAAACTCGAATTAATATATACAAATTATATATATATATATATATATATATATATATATATGTGTGTGTATATGATGGAAATTATTATTTTTATATAGTAGATAATAGAATTTTAAAGTGAAAGGAAATAAATACTGTATATAGAACATTTTGAATATAAAAATATTATCAACTATAGATATCAGCCAAAATTTCTATCAGTCTGTGCCTAATAAGATTTTGTTTTATTGTAGATATTTAATACTGTAATATACTAAAAATAACAAGAGGTAAAAAAGTTTAATTGTCCTTAAAACAATATTTTATTTTATTTTGGAAACTCTGCAAAAAGTGTAACGCCATGAATGAACAAAGCTTTAGTAACTTTGCTCCATGAACAAATGCTTTACACTTTATGTTTTTGACTTCTCATTTGACTTTACACAAAATATTGAATAATGATTTAAAAATAGAGATTGAGTATCCAGATAGAATGTTTAAATATATGTAATCCGTATCTTGAGCACAAACTGTGCTTTTCTGTATTGGCCTTTCAGTTCGCATGTTCTCAATCAGGTCCTGATTAAGTGGCTCTGCTCTGCCCTTTAGATCCATGGACCTGCCTGTCCTGGTCGGTGACCTGAAACTGGTGATAAATGAGCCCAAACGCCTTCCGCTGTTCGATGCCATCAGACCCCTGATTCCTCTGAAGCACCAGGTGCAGTACGACCAGCTCACGCCCAAGAGATCCAGGTGAGAGAGAGGAAACAAGGAACACTGGGAATTGCGACGTGTTAAGAAGGGTTTAATAGGGTGTGATGCTCCTGTGGAGTATGGAAATTTCTCCGCATGAATAGCAGAGAAGGCAATAAAGACAGAAAGAGGCCATTGGAAATCAGAGGAGGAGGTAGAATGACAGCCACTGCGCTCATCTCCAAAGAGAATCATTGTTTTCTCTCATGCTCAGTGAGACGTGGTTATGAGCACAGAGAGAAGAAGTTTATTCAACCGTGTCTGAGGCGCAGCGCTAATTGGACCACAATGAACTGGATTCTGTTTCTTCTTGCTGTGGTTCTCAGAGATAATGAGGAAAAAATAATGTACATCATATTAAATTATAAATATTACATTATATTATATTGTGTGAGACTGGTGCTGGTCGACTTGGAAAATATTAGTTGTTTGCAATTTATCTTTTTTTTGGAGACCAACTTAGACCAGCCAAGCAGCCTAGGCTGGGTTTATCTGGTTTTTTTTTTCAATAACCAATAATAACTCTCAATAACCAAATAAACACACTGCAAAACTGAGAAAACTCCAGTGTTTTGTTTTTATTTGCGGTCCTATGACCTCAACAGACTGAACAGGAAAAATGAACCAGAAAGGGTTTCCATATGAAAGAAGGCGGTGCCTCAGAGCCACATCTGTTCTATATCGCCACGGACCAATCGGAATATAGAAGTGTTTATCAGCCGGCGCAAACTTTTCCACAAACTCCCAAAATTAACTACAACGAACTTCAGTTTGGCTTGATTTTGTTTGTCATGCCAAACGTCTTCCATTAAGGATAATGGAGGTCACTGTGCTCTTAGGAGCCTTAAGTGCAGCAGAATTGTTTTGTAACCTTGGTTGATCCGTGCCTTGACACAATTCTGTCTCTGAGCTCTTCAGGCAGTTCCTTTAACCTCATGAACCTCATTTGCTCTGACATGCACTGTGAGCTGTATAGACAGGTGTGTGGCTTTGCTAATCAAGTCCAATCAGTATAATCAAACACAAAGGTGTAGAACCATCTCAAGGATGATCAGAAGAAATGGACAGCACCTGAGTTAAATATATGAGTTTCACAGCAAAGGGTCTGAATACTTAGGACCATGTGATATTTCAGTTTTTCTTTTTTAATAAATATGCAAAAATGTCAAAAATTCTGTGTTTTTCTGTCAATATGGGGTGCTGTGTGTACAATAATGAGGAAAACAAATGAACTTAAATCATTTTAGCAAATGGCTGCAATATAACAAATAATGAAAATTTAAGGGGTTTTGAATACTTTCCGTGCCCACTGTATATGCATATTTGTGATTGTGCGTGTATATATATAATACATTTACCCACACATAGAGCCTTGCCTGAAAATAGTATGCATGTATGTGTCAACTCATTAAAGTTTGCATTTGTAGGTTTAAAATTATTATAGTTTTTGAATTTTTCACTATATATCACTTTTAATGGTTGACGATGCCACTATTTTGTCCTCTTTTGTTATGAGCAGGAAGCTGAAGGAAGTCCGTCTGGACCGCACTCACCCTGAGGGTCTGGGTCTGAGTGTTCGAGGTGGGCTGGAGTTCGGCTCGGGGCTCTTCATTTCACAGATAGTCAAAGATGGACAGGCAGGAAATGTCGGCCTGCAGGTATAAAAATCGAAGAAAACTGAAGGATGTCTGGCTATGCGGTTGCATTTAAAACTTTTATATAGAAAATACAGCTTTGTTTTAGTAAATAATGCCCATGAATGAGCAAGATGAACATATTTTGACTGTAAACAGAGAATCTCTTGCCCTAAAAGACACACAAGATTGTACAAAATACATGCAACACCGTCATGATTAGTGCACCTTCTCCCCACTAGAGGGAGGAATAAGCCTTCTTAAACCCTTCCTGCCCTCCATTTAAAAACACAGTTCTTGTCCTCTACTGTAATCTCCATGAAAGCATTTCAGAGAATTTATCCCATATGACTTTAAAATCCAGCTCAGGTGTGGAAGAGAACTGAAAATATGAAAATATTCCGGTGATATTTTTAGTTTTAAATTCACAATATTAATGCGTTTTGCTGTTTTTTGTTCAGGTCGGGGATGAGATTGTGCGTATCAATGGATACTCCATCTCCTCCTGCATTCATGAGGAGGTCATCAACCTCATCAAGACCAAGAAAACTGTCTCTCTGAAAGTCCGCCGTAAGGTTTTTAATTTCTACATCGTCATTTGCTGAGCTGACTTTTTTCAATTAGAGCACTAATGTATTGTGTTTAATTCTGCTGCCATTAATTCATTGATTTAACTGTCAGTTACACTCAGTTAAATGATGATTGATTAAACTGTTGAGCAATTAATTAGGAGTTCATTATTGTGAATGCTGCTAGCATAATCTATTATTTATCCACTATTTATTGATGTGTTTTTAAATCCCATTGGACACTCTCTTCACAGATGTGGGAATGATTCCTGTCAAGAGGTAATTTGGTGTGATCAATCACTTTAATTAACTTTTACTAAAACACATTTTTTTCTATAATAATTTTCTAATCTTTGTTCTCATCAGCTCCTCTGATGATCCTCTGAAATGGCAGTTTGTGGATCAGTTTGTGTCTGAGTCAGGGGTAAGAGTTTCCTTCTCCATGCTTTAACACTATAAAGCTAATCATAATTGATACGCAAATTTCCAAAGTCACTAAATCCAAACTTATCTGAAAACATAATAAATAACGCCTCATGCATGCTTTCTAACATCGGAGTGATAGTTTAGTTGTTTAGGTCATGGTAAATGTGTCTTTTTGCTGTATAAATCTTAAACGTAAGCATAACTTTTATATTGCACTTACTGGACTTAAGCAACCTAGGTTTGTCTGATTATCCACACATAATTTTTAGTATAATGCTTTTGAGGACCATGTATTTGTTCATTACTCAATCATCATTGTGTTGCATTGCATTAAAAGTTTTGCTCCCACAAGAAAAACTACAGAGCATTTATGATAAAACAACTGGTTTTTATATGATTTTTATTTAAATAGTCTGCTGTAGCCTACTGTTATAAATATCTCATTGATTTACATTACAAGCTATGAGAATTTCAGCTAAATTGGCTATATAAATATTGGAAACGGCACCAAATCTAAGCATATTTATGCAGCAGATGTGTTTTTTCATCCTCAATTATAAGCTTCATATTCTCCTATATCAAACTACATGGCCCACAAAAAGCCTCATGTGTTTGGTTTAAAGGATTAGAATACGGCTTCTTTATAATATATGAAATATATGAATATATGATTTTTCAGTTATTAAGGTATTTAGCCACATTTTTTGACTGTTCCTTCTCAGGAGAGGAAGACCAGTATTGCTGGCTTGACTTCAATTGGAGGGAAAGAGATAAAGGAAAAGAAAGTATTCCTTAGTTTGGTGGGCACCAAAGGCATGGGGATCAGGTAAGGAAGAATCTGAACGGATTCGACTGCCAATATTCACAGATGTGAAACTTTGTTCAAAGTTTTATTGATGCATATTGTCATAATGAGCTTACATTTAATTCACCTTCTTGTGACAAAGTAATACTCTCTGTTGTTAGCATATCGAGTGGACCAACACAGAAACCAGGCATCTATGTGAGCAATGTGAAGCCAGGTTCACTCTCTGCTGAAGTGGGCTTACAGGTCATTTTAATTTAATTCCTAGATTAAGTTGCATTAATAGAGCTTTGCTGTTTGATTCAAGTGAAGTAACACACTTATATGTGTGTGTTTGTGTGGTTTGTAGATTGGAGACCAGATTGTGGAGGTCAATGGGGTGGAATTCACAAACCTGAGTCATCAAGATGTAAGTAGGAGCTTAGGAAAAAGTCAAACAATTAATTAAGAACCACTCTGCATATTTAAACTGGTAACCATGTCGGCTAATGTGTGTGTTTTTAGGCAGTGCGAGTGTTAAAGAGCAGCAGGAGTCTAACTATTACGGTCCTCACTGGAGCTGTAAGTTCACTACATTAACATCTTGAATACTCACTATCAGGCTATTATCTCTTGCAGAGGGACTGTGTGGAAAAGAAAGCAATTTGCCTATTATAAAGCTGTTGTAACAGAGATTGGTGTGCAAGGGTAATACATGGTGGAGATTTTTTTGGCATTATGCTGTAAACCTCTATGCTATTTATTACCATATTTGTCCTTTTTTTTAAATGTTGTAGTTCGTAAATGTATATGAATTATGTTTTACATATAGGCTTAGTGTAACATATAACGTCTCTGTGATCATGTGTTCTGTACAGTATTTAATGGACTGTATTTCTGCTAAAGTGCCGGTTTGTCAACTGAATGTTTCAGGGAAGTGAGCTGTTTATGACGGATGAGGAGCGGCTGGCGGTTGAAGCTCGACGTGAGCTGGAGAGACAAGAGCTAATGCATCAGAAGAGGGTGGCATTAGAGACTAACAAAATCATCAAAGAACAGCAGGAGAAAGAGCGCCAGTCAGTGAACTAAACACTACTCAAGATAAGCTGTATTCAGACTGTATTCCTTTACATGCAAATGCCTGTAAAATAACATTTGCATGGCTCTTCCAATCTATAAATCAAAATAGCATAATTTTTTTACTCATATAGGCAACATACAGCATACCAAGGACCCAGATTTCATACAGCTACTGCAGAATTAAGAATTGGTAAAAATTTGGGAGGAAATTTTGATTAAAATTTAAACAGACTACCATGTGCAAACCTTGAAATGACCACACGTTCTCATGTAAAACAATTAAGACATAATGTCCAAGAACATTGAAGAACCTACCAAACATTCGCCCAACAACAGACAAAGCTGTGTAGGTAGTGTTCTCGATAAATTAAATATTAATATCCACTTGTACTTAAATAATTAATAATAAGTACCATTATAATCATGATTTATCTGTTTCCTTTTGTCTCTTCATGTTGTCAGTAATGAATCTGATGAATCATTACTGCTACTGAAAAATTGTCTTCACTTTAAATACATATAATAAACATTTCTGTCCGAAATCTGCAGGAGTTATTGTTATTTTTATTATAACATTGTTTCATATGTGCAATATTTTGCAGGAGGAAGATGGAGATATCACAGAAGACTGCTGAGGAAGAAGAACGCCATCGCAAAGAGATGGAGAGGTAACACATGATGTTTTATTAGTGAAGTTCGGGAGGAGCATGTTCAAATGATATACCAAATCAGCATAAGAGGAGGCCTATAAATACAAAGACGACTCATTTACTCTGGGTTTGGGCCATATTCCAAGTTCGAAGTCCTCCAGAGTCCTATGCCAACTATGCATACTCATACTTTTATTATTTGTAAGTGTGAACTCAATTGTACAATGTTGCTAAGCAAAAACATCTTCATAGTAAACAGACCTCTGAAGTCAGTCAAATGATGATGATGAAAGCAATCTTGTGAGGGATGGAAGTACATTCTGTTCAGTATGTCCTAAGTCGCTTCTATTTTTCAGAATCAATGTATTTTTGTTTAGTGAAAATTACTTCAAATTATATACATGATGAAAATTACATTTAAACATATAAATGTAAAAAAAAATATGTTTACAGCAAAAGGGGTCAAGTTTTCGACATTTGAGTTGATTGTGTTGATGTTTATTGCAAATATACAGTGGTGGTATAAAGAGTTTGGCCCATTCCTGATTTTTTTTTCAGTTTGTCACACTTAAAGGTTGTTAAACAAATCCAAACTTACATGGCCCTGTGTGAAAAAGTGTTCCCCACTATTAAAACATATCTGTGGTTTATCACACATAAGTTCGATTTCTCTAGCCACACCCAGGCCTGATTACTACCACATCTGTTCTCAATCAGAAATCACTTAAATAGGACCTGCCTGACAAAGTGAAGTGGACCAAAAGATCTTCAAAAGCTAGACAGCATGATGAGATCCAAAGAAATTCAAGGAAAAAAATGAGAAAGAACGTAATTGAGCTCTATCATTCTGGAAGAAGAAAGCCATTTTTAAAGTTTTGAGACTCCAGGAAACCACAGTGAGAGCAATTATCCTCAAATGGTGAAAACATGGCACAGTGATTCATCTTCCCAGGAGTCCCCAGGCGACCAAAATTACCCCAAGAGTGGAACGACAACTCATCAAAGAAGTCACAAAAGACCCCACAGCAACATCCAAATAACTACAGTCCTCACTTGCTTCAGTTAAGGTCAGTGTTCACGAGTCCACCATAAGAAAGAGACTGGGCAAAAATGGCCTGCATTGCAGAGGTGCAAGACGAAAACCACTGCTGAGCAAAATTAACATTAAGGCTCATCTCGTTTGTGCCAGAAAGCATCTTGAAAATACTCTGTGGACTGACGACACAAAAGTATTTGGAAGGTGTTTGTCTCATTATATCTGAAATACACCGCATTTCAGAAAAAGAACATCATTTCATAAAATATGGTGGTGGTAGTGTGATGGTCTGTGGCTGTTTTGCTACTTCCGGACCTGGAAGACTTGCTGTGATAAATGAAACCATGAATTCTGCATGAATTCAAAAAATCGTGAAGGAGAATGTTTGTCATCTTTTCGTGAACTCAAGCTGAAGTGGACTTAGGTTCTGCTGCAGGACGATGATCCAAAACACACCAGCAAGTCCACCTCTTAATGGCTGACAAAAAACTGAATGAAGACTTTGGAGTGACCTAGTCAAAGTCCTGAATCCTGTTGAGATGCTGTGGCATGACTTTAAAAAGGCAGTTCATTTTTGAAAACCCTCCAATGTGGCTGAATGACAACAATTCTGCACAGATGAATGGGCCAAAATTCCTCTTCAGTGCTGTAAAAGACTCATTGCAAGTTATCGCAAATGACAAACATAAAAATAAAAAAAAATCAGGAAGGGGCAAACTCTTTTTCACACCACTGTATATATCTACTCAGAAATTATTTAGAAGGCTTGTCTGGAGAGACGACTGTCCATTCAATGTATGTGGTGTGTGTGTCAGAATTGATGCAGCGGAAAGGAAGCACCACAAAGAGTGGGAAGAAGATTGGGGCTCCAAGGAAAAATCCAAATCTCCTTCCCCCTCCCCATCTCCCTCGCCCCCACCACCCACACGCCTTACACCCTCACCCAAACCCAAAACCTCCAGTAAGTTGAAAACACTTATAAAACTTCTCCAGTGCATGAACTTTGATTTCCCTCTGTAGAACTTCTCTATTCTCTAAATATCAAATAAGTATGTCACCCTGTTTTAAATGGTACACTTAATGCTCCATTAATCCTTTCTCCTCTGCATGAGCGGATGTGCATTTATGTTGGATGCATCATCTCTCTTTGTGTGCTCTTTGTATTTCTGTCTATTTGCCTTGCTGTTGTGCCATGTCTGTCACTTCCTGGTTCCATCAGCTTCTGAGTCCTATGAAGAAGAGCCCGAAGAAGTAAGTGAAGTATTCATATGGCATTATTGAAAAACACTCCTTTTGACAAACTTCCCCTTTTTTAAGACACTTCAACTGCATGTAGACTATCCTTGTCTTGTTTGTTGGATCTTTTGGTAGCTTTTGGATGAATGAATCTGCAGTATACACCATGTTATTGAGTTTTTGCATGAAAATAATGTATCATTCTTGCTATCTTAGCGTTCGGTTGGTTTTACCGTTACGAAGGAAAGTTGCCTACACTCAAAAAGGTACAGTGTGTGCTGCAAGCTTGTTGTGCTGTTTTGGTGTTCTACAACTATGGAATATTTGGTTCATCTTGGAGATATGTCTAAATTTGTGGTTTGCATGATAGTTGTAGGATAGTTCTAGATTGACATCAGTGAAAAGTCCACCAGGTGTTTATAAATCACTTTGGATATTTAGAAAGGAAAAGAGACCAAAAAGAAGAAGAAGATGTCAAAGACTGACACTCTTCCAGCTGAGAAAAAGAACAAGAAGGAGATGGAGTTTGAGCTGAAACTTGCCAAGGAGAAGGAAGAAGTACTTGAGCGAGAGAAGCAGATGAAAATCAGCAGACTTCTGCAAGAGGTAGACTTACAGTGAGGTTACAGTAGGTTTTTCAGACTAATATTGTACTCTCAGTTTAATGTGTGTAAATGATTCTGTCTCCCATGGAGTTTTGCCCTCTTGGCAGGTAACTGCACTATTGTACCCTTTTCAATGACAGTCCACCACATTCTCATCAGTATAAGTTTCATATTTGGGTGTGGCTTAACTAATTCAACTAGGTGTCAGAAACTGAGAGGGAAGATCTGGAAGAGTCGGAAAAAGTGCAGCATTGGGTAGAAAGGCTCTGTCAAACCAGACTAGAGCAAATCTCCTCAGTTGAAAATGAGTCTCCAGAGGTAAAGTCTACCAGGTTCCACTCAATCATCTTAATGTGTGTTGGTCTTCTAGTCCATAGTTTGCTAGTTCAGAGTTCTAAGCAATCAAAATGTACCTCTAGATGTCGCCAACCCGTTCTCCTGTGTCGACTGGACCAATCAAGCGGAGGTTCCCTGGAGGCTTGACATTGGCCACTACTGATCTTGATGACATAAACTTAGATGATGTGGACCAAAGTCTAAGGCAGCCTTTGAAAAGACTAGCCCCCACTCCACCTACATCCACCCAAGCTCCACCTCCCTTACCTCGCCCTCCACCCTCACCCCGACTTTACCAGACTTCCAACAATCGCCCCCCATCTCCAAGAACACAGCACCTAATGCACCCCAGTCCTAGACCATCCCTCCAAAGCCCACCTTCCCCATCAGCCACAAGGATACACCCTTCCTCAATAGGTCATGGCCGGCCACCCCCTTCTTCCCCACTATTCTCCTCCAGAGGTCTATCATCTCAGCCACCTCCTCCACCACCTCCGCCTCCTCCACCACCACCTCCGCCTCCTCCACCACCTCCTCCACCCTTGCACATGGAGGACAAGTACCATGCAGGCTCATCCAACTATTCTCGCTCCCCAAGCTTATCTGAACAAGGGAGCAGATTTGGGGACAATGGTTACCGGCAGAGAGGAGGCTTCCACTCCAGCATCCCCAGTGATCTCTCGCGCCCACCCAGCCCAAAGGTCGACCGCAACTTGACGGTTAGCATAGCATTTTTATCAGTGTGAGGTTTGATTATGAATGTCATATAGGGGTGGGAACTTTTATTCGCATCACAATTCAATCCAATTTGATTCCAAATTGATACTATTGTCACTGAAATGATGCCAGTGTTACATCTGCAACACTGAGCGAAAACAGAGAGATACAAATCCTATTGCTCCTATTGTGTCATACAGAAGTGTGTTGTTTTGCAGATGAGAATACCCACTTTTAATTTCTTATTTAAGATGTTTGTTGGATATATATCGTCATTTGGGGTGAAAAGCATGTTGTTTGGTTTGACTACCTTGCATTTCCAGTGATATCTATCATTGTTAGCTTTTTGAAAACCTTATTCTTGTGGTCCAGGTAATGAGAAACACATCTCATGCTAGAAGGATATCCACCTCTAATAATCCACTGGTGAGTCCTTAGTTTATAAATGATGCATGCTGCACTGGACTTTCTGCTCCATCTCAATGCAAAACTGGGATCTGTTGACAGCAGAAATAGCTTTCCAACAGTTCTCCATGCCTCTGTCAAGAGGTTGCTCTGTTTTCGTGCTCTTACCGTTTCAAAATGAATATAGATGCCAAAAACTTAACTTTGCATTGGATTAACGATATGCATAAATATACCTGTTTTTTTTATTTGCGAAGTAAATTATATTTAATATAAGTATATAAGTAATTTCACAAAAACCTCATTAATACAAGAACGACAAATGCTGACATTTTGTCTAAATATGTCCTAAATGAAATATTCCTGAAATATTTTGTGTTGTGTGATTAGGATTGTTTACCTATCACGCCCTGACCTTAAGTTTGTGTCCTTCACTGCTAACCTCTGCATAGCAAATAGCCCCCAGCCCACCAAACCAGCGGAGACAGATCAACCCTGTTATGTCAAAACCTGTCATGCTTCCAAGTCAGACCTCACACAGACCCACACTTCGCTCTGAGACCATGGTAAGAAAGGAAGAACCTTTGTGTGTACGTGCGATGAGGAGGAGGAGGATGATGTTGATGATGCATGGATAAGCTACAGGATCTTTATGACTTTGACTCATTGGTTTGATTGTTGCACCTATTTGACTCTGATTGTAATTTCCTACTTTAGGAAATAGTTTTTCAAGGAGGTCAAGGACGTCTAGATAAATGCATCTTTTTCTGATTGCACTGATTAAGAAGAACACAAGGGGGGACAGATGAAAATAGAGATGCCTTTTCTATTTGCATGCACAATGAGACAGTCTTAAAATGTCTTTGATTGATCAACATAACAAATTTAGACATGCTGTCCTCCATCAGACTCTAAGTATTGTTTCATCAGATCAAAAAGAAAGTTAATCGCTTTGCCCTGTCCTTGTGACTACTTGAAGTGAATGGGTGCTTGCCAATTCTGTGGTTATTTTAGGAGGGTAACAAAAAGGTCTAGTAAGGACAATGCCTTGCTGTCTTGACGTGTCTATTCATTTTTTTTTTGGATTATCGTTAAAGGTGTTTGCTATAACGCATAAGCCTAATTATCTATCTTGATTACACGTATCTAAAGAAGAAAGTGTCATTTCTGTTAAATGATCCAGTGCCTTATAGCCTCATCATCTTTGCTGTTCCATATAAAATGGATTGTCATTGCAGTCTTTGTCATTTTAAATCTCACAGATGCTTGAATTCATAGATAATAGTTAATAGGTCTAGTTGCATTTGAGGTAAATCTTTTATGGCACTTAATGAGATGGTGCACGCATTTAGTCTGTGTTATTTTGAGGTGTTTTTTAAGAGTCAGTCACAAGGATGTTTATTTCAGCCCCAAGAGATGCTCAAACGGATGGTCACGTACAACGCGTCCTTTAAAACCAACAAGAAACAAGTAACTGTCATCATTACTTTGTGTTACACTCTTTCTCTCTCTCTCTCTCTCTCTCTCTCTCTCTCTCACTCAACGATCTGGTACTTGAGTGAAGTCTCTGCTGTCTGAGTGTGTACATCTGCATGTAAAAACTATACTAAATTTCTAACAGTATTTCCCTGGGATATTGGTCAAATGTATCCTTCTGAGCTGATTTGAAACTAGTTTTGTTTTCTTGACAATAATTAAAGGGGCCATGTCATGAAGAATATTTGCTGTAAAAATATGTGTGATTGAACCAAAGTGCTGTTGTTTATTAGGCACAGCAGCAAATAAATTACTGTTTTAAATTAAATGAAAATACATTATATGACCGCTTTAATATCTGAATTTTGGTTTGTATGTGGAAATCTGTGATGCAGTGTAGATTTTATTCTTGTTTTGGGTACATTTCTGTTGTATTTCTTTTGTTAAACATGCATGTTAATATCACAGCACCACAGGTGTGTGTGTTTAAGAAATTTTAGTTCAGAGGGTGTTAAACCATGATTGATTATTTGTCTTTATGGAAGGCTAGTGGTTTTAAGTGTGTTGTGGTTGTAAGAGATAGTGTGCCTAAATGTCATTGCGGATGATTGTTTATCCAATTAGAAAGCTACCAATGGATCCAACAAAACAAATGCATCCATTCTCAGTATGAGCGTGTGTACCGTGTACTGCATCTATTATATTATGTTTGACATTTTATATTGTTTAATTTTGTATTGAAAACGAAAGTTACTAAAATCAAACCTCTTTGTGCATTACCGTAATTCAAATATGAGCAAAGTTAGCAACAAATTTAACACTGAGCAAAATTTGAATTGATGTCGGCTGATATGACAATTGTCTTGGAATTTATACTGACACCTATAGGTGTGGATGATTATTAGTATTGCACATATAGCAAGATTTTTCGGTTACTGATTTCATCATAGAAATACTTATTCAGTCATGATTAATTCGATCTGAAAGCGAAAATGTCACAAGATAAAGTGATAACATTAATTCAGCTGATTGTGTGATCTCAGAATGGTGGCCACCATGAGCCACCTGTCCAGAGTTTTTAGACCACTGATCCGACTGGAGTTTATCTCATGTAGTTGTACATTATTTTAAATATATTCTACATATGCTATTATTATTGGTGTTTAAATGACTTAAAAAGTACAAATTGCTGAGGCATGTTTTTATAAACTCTGAACCTGCCATTGATTTGGAGAGACAATTATCCAGATCAATAGTGTTCATTTGTCTTTTCTTGGAAGTCAATGAGCACTAATTTGTTTCTGCTTAAATTATGTCCTTAGATTAACCCTCACATTTTTACAGATTATACTACTATACTGTCTGTTTTTTTTTCCAGGGATTTCAGAAATACGTGGATGATTTTGATCCATATTCTATGGTACTGTAAACCTACTTTAACTGTTCCTTTTTTATATTTTACAAAACAGCTATGCCACACTCCCTGAACATTCCTCTTTGAAATATTACTTTTCCCATCTTTGCGCAAACTGTGTCTGTTTTAACAGTTCACGGCTGAGGAGATAGCTGGCAGAGATGTGCGACTCTTGAGAATCAAGAAGGTAATTAAGGAAATAAGAAAAAACGAATGTGTTGTAAGCAACATCCGTAGAATGGAAAATAAGAATTGGAATCCATTTTTCAAATATTTTTTTCTATTATCATTCTTTAGGAAGGAAAGCTTGATTTGGCCATAGAGGGAGGGATCGACTCCCCATTGGGAAAGATTGTGGTGTCTTCTATCTACGAAGGAGGTGCAGCAGATAAACATGGTATGTCATACTAAAATAACATGTTTCCAGGATATCAGATATTTGGGGGTTGGTTCTTTTGACTTAAGGCATTAGAAAACACTTTAGCAACGGCACAATGACACTCTGAAAACTACTTGGGATCATGCAAAAATCTAGTTTAGCTCTTTTCAGTCTTTTGTGATTTTGATTATATAGAATTAATATAGCATTTAGTTTTGTTTCAAAAAGACCTGCATAGTTTCTTAATTTTTTTTTACAATTCTTCATGGTTTTGTCCATGTAATCTCAGGTGGGGTTGTGTCGGGTGATGAGATCATGGCTGTAAATGGAAAGATCCTGACAGATGTGACTCTAGCTGAAGGACAGACATCGATGGCTCAGGCCTGGAACAGTGGAGGGGTATGGCCCTTATTACAATAAAACAATCAATCACTTGAAATCATTTGATCTGTCTGAAAAGACTCTCCTGGTATGAAGATGGCCATTCAGCTCATTGGAGCCAAATGGTTTGCATACATGCATATTTCGGCGTAATTTCGTAAATGGGCTTAAGTTCATTTAATTGTAGCCCTTGCACATTTTCCTTGTTCTTCAAGAATTTACAGAAGAACCAACACAATCTTGTAGCAATTTGGCATTTTATGTTTATGGAAAATCTCATTTATGTTTTCATACAATCTGGGTGGAATCTCTGGCTTCATTGCACATTTATGGGAATTATGCTAATTTCAATACCCCAAATGCTGCATTAAACCAATTATGCAGAATGGCATAGATTTCCCCTTAACATTTGATATAGAAATAGCGTGGTTGTAGGTATGCATTATTTTTTAGGTATTAGTAGGTTTAAACAACAATCTATGCTTTTGGAAACTTAAATTTAAATTATTATTATTTTTCCTGGGAGACCCAAATCATAAGAAAGTGCACATGGTCTGTTACTGTAATACATTTTTCAGCAGGAATCATCAAATATAGATGAAGTGTTGAAGCAAAAGTGATGTCATTGTGCTTGCCAAACATCAAGACAATCACTGAGGACATGTCTTCTGTTGTGTGCTAGAATTGATCTGACTCGTACAAAACACTTGAACTTGAACCTTTTGTTCATGTGCATATTCTTGCCATTTTTCTATGTATGTGTGTGCAGGACTGGATTGACCTGGTCATTGCAGTGTCTCCACCAAAGGAATATGAAGATGAAGTGTACGTATAGTTGCATTCTTTCTCATAATACAATGACAGTTCAATTCACTTTAATGTAGTATTATGCATTATGTAGTCTATTTCCATTGTGCCCAATGAAAAAAGCAATCAGTTGGGTAAATGGCTCTCAGTGGTGAAGCTGTCATCTGCTGTATATCTTCAGCCCTAAAGCAGCATCAGTCAGACCCACTGCAAAGAAAAAAGTATTCCAAGGCAGTGCCCCTGTGTACAGACAGGGCTACGTCCTTCAGATGAGGACCCCTCATTCCCCAACATGATCGGCCACTAACCCAGTGGTAACCTCCCCCAAAAATCCTCCCATACCATTCTTCAGTGTGCATCATGTACATGTGACACTCTCTTTGTCAATCTGGAAGCCCACCCAAATGTTTTCATTTGGGGATTCAGAGTGATAATAACTCAATAATGCAATACTCAAAAATCTGGTGTTCAAAAGGCTGCGCAGTCGTTCTGATTGATGTTGTTCAAAGGGACTGTTACATGTCATGACTCATGCATTGATTATTGCAGCTTTCATCTGTCCTTTTGCTATTGCTTGTTACTATAAAGGTCATCAGCACTATTGTGCATGGAATTATGACAAGATTTTGCCATTGGGTCACTAGGAGTCAAAAACCTATTTACGGATGTAATATTTAAATAAACCGATATATCCTTTTCTTTATATTCAAGTATCTTCCTTTGTTTTTTAAATAATTTTACTAAATAAATTCACCAAATAAATGGCGGCAACTTAAAACAGCAAATAATAGTGATAAATGTAAAGAAAGAAAGAAAAAAAAGAGTCAGTTCTATGAATATCTAGCACACAAACATATAATTTTTTTTTAATAAAGCTCTTATTTTTATATAGGTTTCATTTACAGATTTGCTGTAAAATTTCCTTTCCATGAGTGCAACCATTTTTCTTCACCCCTTGTGTGGATGTGAGATATAAACTATTAGGTTAAGTATAGGAAATCCCAGTTCTTTCAGAAGGGGAACGAGACGCTGTGTCATGAAGTTTACATTATGGGAACACTCCTCATGAGCTGGTGTCTGAAGCATGCCAATCTCGATTGGCTACCACAGTCAGGTGATATCACAGGCTCAGCAGAAGAGTATACAATGGAAGCTGGAAATAATATAATAACGTAGGAAGACTGAAGTAAAAGCATGCTGCAAGTAGGGCAAAGCAACTCAGTGTCTCATTCCCCTTCTCAGGGATCTGGGGTTACCTACATAGTCCAATGTTCCCTTTCAAATTCAACACTCTATCTTGGAGTTGACACAATGAGAATGAAATACCCACTATGCCATACTGCTTAAATGCCTGCTCACTTTGCTCTCAAATCCACAACAAGCTAGCTTTAACTTAACTGAACAATAACTTTGTTCAGCCAGAGGTAAAGTACGCAGCTCAATACCACCTCTATTACCTGATCTATATGACCCAGGGGTAGAACTGACTAGATAGATTGCAGACTTACTGCGGCCACAACCAACATGGCCACAACGTTCCCTTTCCACTCCCTACCAAGTAGCCATCACATCATCCAAGTGGATGCTGCACACTGGTGGTAGTTGAGGGAGGGACCGCTAATATGATTATAAAGCACTTTGGGTACCGTATTTATTTGAGTATAACGCGCAAATTTTTCTACCAAAAAAAAGTTAGGGATGCGCGTTATGCACGAGGGCTGGGCTGGGGTGGGGTGGGGTTTGTTTTGACGGCCGGTCCTTTGAGGGCGCCAGCGAATTGTGAGTTCGCGCTGCGCATTTTACAGGCTGTTTAAGTAGCAATATATGCATAAAATAAAAGGCAGACTCGTGAGTGCAATTCAGCAACTGTATTCAAACATAAACCGCGGCAACAACCGCAACATAGCCCAAAGCAATCGATTGCATGATACATTACATCCCGTAACACAGGCTGCAGCCTCTCACTGTACGTGAGGGCGAAGAAAAAAAAACGTCCCCTCGTCGCTTCATTTCCTCATCCATTCAGACGCAGAAGAAAGCGAAGAAACCGGAGAAACAGATGTTCCTGCCAACTGAGACACTGATGAAAAATTAACTCCAGAAGAATGGGAGCAACTCTTTAGTGTCTCTGATGTACATCAGTACATAGAAAAGTGCTATATAAGTGCCTCCATTCATTCATTCATATCAGTGCCTCGGTAAACAACTCCTCAATCCCTAGAGAGTGGGTTCTTGACCAGAGAGGAAGAAATTGCAGAGCAAGTTTCTATATCTAGAACGGGTATGCCCTGGCAGCCATGGGACCCAACCTATGAGGTGCAAAAATAAAACTCCCCTGATCATCAAAGAGCACTAATCGAGCGCCACTCCTAAACAAAGAACACACAGTTTGTGTACGTGGTCCCCAGGAATGGAACGGGGGTAAAGTGAAATGCATCTCCTAAAATTTGACATAGTCTCCTGTTCTAAATACAGACAGACACTAGATGTGACTCAGACATTAGCAAGCTCTGATGGCGTTCCCATTGTGTCAACACCATGATGTTCCCTCGAAAGGGAAATCTCTTTTAAATATCTATCAGACTAATCTTATTTTTATATTTTCTGTGGCTCTCATTACAGGACGTTCTTTTAAGCCGGACCACAGGAGGAATCAACGGAGAGCCAATCCTTAGTAATTTTGCAGCAAGCATGTAATTTAGTATAGGGTACACCGGGGCTAAAGGCTCCATGGGGTCAACGGTTCCTTTGGTTTTATGTTCCTTTAAACCATTAGATGGCACAAATACTTGCTGAAGCACTTTCCAAAACATCCGCTTTCAAGCTTCATGTGGAAATTTGTCTGATCCTTGACGCAATTGTGGGCAGCAGCACATAGTTGATTCTGCGCTAATTTGATCCAATATTTGATGGTTTCTTTAATGTTGTAGATGTAAGTTGCAAATAAGAATTGCTACAATTATTGAATATATTTTGAGACTTGGGTCTTCTTAATGATTTTCATTTTTTGGCTAATTAAAGCAACAGTTTTGCAAAAACAGAATATGTAAAAGTGTGATATTTGGGGTTAACGGCACAATAATTAACATGGTAAGGATAATGTTCCTGTAGCTCAATCAGTAGAGTACTGACGAGGTCTTACAATGCCATGGTCATGGTTTTTCTGTAATTATACGCTGTGGGAGTAGTTAAAAGCATATTTTTCTTCAAGGTTTGCCTTTAGCCCCTTTGTACCCTATACATTGTAAGTCTAAGCAAATGCAATTATTCACATGATTTATACATCAGTCAGAACTATGTAATTTACTATGTGGGTCATATTTTGTTGTATGTTAAAAAAAGGCATTTCTATGTAATGTTTGAATGACTTCTGACCCTTTTCACATTTCTGTTTTTTGAATAAAGAAGTGAACTGTAGCAGGGTAAACTCCTATAGTAAATGGAAGACATAAGTAGATAAAAAATAAAGTATTCAAATAAATAAATAAAATGAATATAAATAAAAATCCACCACAGCATTTCCATAATTTTCCAAAAGAGGAAAATATATAGAGTGAAGAATATTAATGGTCAAAAGAGAGAAAGATTTAAATGTTATCATTATTATATTACCGTGTTTTCCCGCATAAAACCTGCGGGTTATACCAGATTTTACAAACCCCGCAGGGGGTGCGGGTTATATAAGGGTGCAGACTATATCACAATTTTTTTACACTTAATAATATTTCAATATATTTGTTTTGTCCTTAGGGACGCACATTTGTTTTTTGGCGGTATTTCCTTTCTGCTTTTCTTTCTTGTGAGGGATGTTGTCTCTGGCGTTTGTACTGTCACTCTGACAGCTGGCGCTGATAGGCTGTCTGATCTGTCAATCATGCAAGAAGACGAGGTTGGCTGTGCTGCCATGAGTGCGGGCTCTTCTCATCTCATCCGATGATCAACACCTGTAGAATCACTTCTTAAGGGACGTGCTGCTGCACAGCGGGAGAGACTGCTTTTTATTTTTGTTCTTATTCTGACTTGTGCTTGTTTTGTTATTGTTTGAATTTCGCACACAAGCACTGTGCCCCGAGCCTGAACAGTTATGGATAATTGATATCATGCGAGCAACATTCGAAATTCGAAATGTGAACTTACACAAAAAAAATCATCAATCTATGGGTGCAGATTATATAAGGGTGCGGGTTATGCCAACGATTTTTTTACACAAAACCCCAAAACCCGTGGGCTATTTGAGGGTGCGGATTATCTGCGTCTTATATGCGGGAAATATTGTTTAAAGCTATTAACTGGGTATGTGTAATTTAATACTAGGTTAAAATATCACATTAGAAATGTCAGTTTAGCTCCAACCTTGAAAAAGGCTAACCTGCCTGTGACCTTAGTAATCTTGAAGACATGATTAACTGGTTAAGGTGTTTTTGTTTAGGATTGGCGATAAACTCTGCATTATATTCTATCTGTAGTCACTGAAAGTAAGTTTGCAGAACCCACGTGCAGTTACAATATAAAAGACTTGACCAAACTAAACCATGGACAGAAACATAAAACTCACCAAGCAAAGCTAGACAAAGGCACAAAGGGAACTGCGTTGTTTCATATTCCCACGGCACGCTATAAATCTCCTTTTAAGGAAAGGCAATTATAATAGTGTTTGATTTCATCATTTTATACAGGTGGGATTTGCAATAACAGATGTGGTAAGAGGAATGTTGAAAACACAAGTCTTATCCTGCTTGATAACAAGAGATTCCCCAAGGCTACAGTCATGAGAAATAATTTTAAGTTCCCCAGAGATCACCAATTGGACACCATGCTTGGCTACAATTTACACTTTTATGTACATGAAATCAAAAGAGATCCAAAAACAAACATTACACAGAAACATTGTGGCGTCTACCAAATGCATAAATATAAATGTTTACATTTGGCAGTTGCTTTTATCCAAAGTGACTTACATTGCATTCAAGATACACATTGATATTCTAATCAGTTCTTGCTTTGCTTGGGATTGAACCCATGACCTTGGCATTGCAAGCACCAATGCTGTACTGATTGAGCTAGAATTCTGTATTTTCATGTCAGGAGTGTGTCAGTGAGAAACATGGCAGTCTCTAGTTGACAATACATTTTCTGAATTTAAAACATTAAATGTTTATTAATGTTAATGTAAATTAAAACAGTTTTGAGCGCTAGGGTTCAGCCGTAACAGAAAAGAAAAAATATTTTAAATACATAAAAAATATATACAAATATGTTGGATTTTAAAGAAATAGAGTTTATAGTAGAATTTTTCTATCTATAATATTACGTTTACATTTTTATTGAATTTTAATGGTATATGCGACAAAATGTCTTTGTGTTCAAGTTTGACTGTATAAAAATTAATGGAAAAACTTCTATCAGGGCCATTTACCGGTAACTGTCCTCTGGTGTTGTTCATTTGGGAGTCACGTGTGTGTTGTTTACAGTCAAAAGTGACCAAGCAACACACTCATTCTGAGCTAAATTTGTTACTAATTTACATTTATGCAGTAATTATGACATTTTTCACCATTAAAAATAATACAAATCTATTTTCAAGCTGTACTTCACATTACAATAGAGACAAGGCCAATCCCATTTTTGAATGATTAGTGCAGATTAGTGTCATCTTGTTGAAGAATGAGATCTGTAATCCCACGGTGAACCACTCGATTCCTATATAGCTCCATTTAAAGAGGCTTGTAAATTCTCTACTTAAAACATACTTTATTAGTTTATGGATATATATATTTAAACATTATATATATATATATATATATATATATATATATATATATATATATATTTTTTTTTTTTTTTTTTTTTTTTTTTTTAAGTCATTTTCTGTTTGAAATATTGATTTGAACTGAAATGTGTCAGTTTTAGTGAGTTTCAATTGGGACATTTCAGTCCCTGAGGTTCTGAGTGCAACTATTTGTTACTAGAGTAAAATAAATTTGGGTGAAATGTATACAAAAACATTGCTGTGAAAACACACAAATAGTCTTTATTTTTCAAGATTGTCATTGGATGTGTGTTACAATAACAGAATTAGCTCAAGACCATTGGCTTTACCTTCAGAAGAAGAGCCTTATAGGAACCAAAGAGAAGCTGAGTTTCAAAATGTATTTGTTTAAAAATTGCATATAATGAAAGTTCTGTCAAAACAGAGCATGGTATTTTGCAGAAAACATTGATAGCATGCACTTTTAGATATTGCTGAAAGAGAATTCATTTAACCAAAGTCAAGAGCCAATATCTCAACTAAAGTAAACACTAATCACCATGATGCAGACTTCAAACAGACTTCAACAACTTTTGTAATTATACCAAATGAAATAAATAAAGCAAACTGGTTTATAATAAGTGAACATGGTCATGCTCATTTTTGAGTTGTTTCTGCATCCTGCAGTGAGATATTACTGTTTTAATTTGCATTTGATTTTGTCAAAGGATGGTTGGCACTGAGTCTGTTGTATTTATGATTCTGTTCTTTTTTTGTTTTCCTCTTATCTTCAGTGATTCTGCTTGTGAACTGCAGGTGTCATCTCCAGAGCCGGGCAATTACTTCCAAAATGCAATACACTTATTACCAGTTACTTTCATTTGAAATTAGTTGCATTGCAATATCACTCTCAGAATTGTAATGCTTTACACTACTCACTTTCATCAAACTAACCACTAATTCTAAAATGCTAAAATGTACATTACTGCTACTCGTTTTACATCCATCAGAGGGCAATCTGGTGTAACACAATGACTGTGTATGCCCTCAAGCTAACATGGTGCAAGACTCATTTTGCTCTGACGAAATTTACTTGACGTCGTAATTACACCTTAATACATACTGATAAATACAAACTTCCCAGAAGGACTTGAATGAATGTTTGAATTGTTAGCACAGTAATGTGTTTGTGTTCTGTGAGTAGGTTCAGGAAATTAAAAATGCTCCTTATAAAGATGAACTGAACATTTTGATGTTGTTTTTGCAAAAGGACACACACACAAAAAGAATCCTTTAGCTACAGATACGTAGAGCCAGAAAAAGACATTGGAGGCAAACACAAAAATTGCTAACTGAATTCAGTCCAGACAAAAAAAGATAAATAAATAATTATTTTATTGTATAAACTGCAACCTGTTTGAGAATTTGCAAAGATGCAACCTGCATGTGAATTTAAAGCTAGACAAGCACAAGCAGATTTTTTAGCAGACTGCTGTCGTCAGCCTCAAATTACAACAAATATTCAACCTTTTCTTATCAATTAGGGATAATAAGATGAATTTCAAATTCGCAGATTAAAGCTCCGAGAGAGTAAAGCAGTTCACATGCACAGAACATTACAAAAATGTAAATGATACACAAACCATGAACAAAAGCTCTTCTCTTGCAAATTGAACTTTTAATTCAAATGCATTTTAATATTGAGTGCAAAATTTTGATAGCTTGTCAAATATGTCAGCACTGTCAAGCAAAAAGACAACAAATTCCACGTGTATTCATGCCCTCTTGTTCTTGCTCCGGTGTTGTCCGTGTTATGCTATTTGGTGTGAGTCTTAGTTTCTTGGAAGTTTCTGCTTGAGTTTTTTAATGTCTCATTATATTGTAATGATGTGCATTTGGCTGAACAACCTCTGCATGACACTATCCAGTTGAAGATAAAATATGGTTTATATTTTAAAATCCAGTTTAACCACAGAAGAAACAGAAAAATGGCATGAGATAAATGAAAATCCATGTCAAATTAGCTCACTTAAAGAAGATTTTATTAAAACAGCGTCACAAATGCTCTAGGGCTCTGCTGTCACATTCATTCCTTCACTCAGTCAGAGTAAACTGATCTGTATTTTAATTAGTCTTTATTTTTCAGGATTGTTATTGGATGTGTGTTGCAATAACAAAATTGTCTCAAGAACATTGGCTTTACCTTCAGAAGAAGAGCCTCAGAGGAACCAAAGAGAAGCTGAGTTTCAACAGCACGCTCTCGGAGAACTCTCTCCAACTTGGGGAACTTGGCCAAACAGAGATAAGAGAGATGGTAGAGCAAAGCCGTATGCTGAACCGATGGAAGAACACCATCATGAGACAAGTGCCATAAGCACTATGAATGGGAGGAGCAAGTAAAAATTACATGTACGATGAATGAACCTCGAAGCAATGTAGTTGACTGTTTTGGCATGGGAATTTATACTATATTTGTACTCTGCGGCTGCACCTTAAAATTCTTTCTCATGTACAACTAATACATGTCTGTTGTTGGACTGTAGCCTTGGGGAATCTCTTGTGATCAAGCAGGATAAGACTTGTGTTTTCAACATTCCTCTTACCACAACTGTTATTGCAAAACCAAACTGTATGTAATGATGAAATCAAACACTATTATAATTGCCTTTCCTTAAAAGGAGATTTATAGCATGCTGTGGGAATATGAAATGACGCAGTTTTTCTACATGTAAATCAAATTTTAATTCATGCTGCAGTTACACTTAAGGTCACATTTTCCTTGTTAAATAAACATTGCAAGGCAATGCAGGCAGTAACATTTTAATCAATATATTTTATTTTATTGATTTGTTTAAAAATTGCATGTAATTAAAGTTCTGTCATAGTAGAGCATGACACACCTGTTACTTGCCCCAGGTGGGTTTAAAAGAGCATCATATGCTTGAAACAATCTTATTTATCCACATTTTATCCTAACTATTCCTACTTTTTTGTTTTGTTTTGCAATCTGGCTAGTGCTGATATATGACATATGTTTCCATTGTTCATTTCCCCTATTGGTGAACCCAGTGTCTTGCCTTGGATGGAGCTAGCTATAGAACATAGAAGAATGTGCTATCCATGTTGCCCTTTTTCAATAAGAAGGAGAAGGAGAACGTTTCCCAATGTTAACAATCTGGGTTTATTTCAAATCCTTTTCCCTTCATGAAAGTGTTATTATCCATGAAAATGAGCATGCCTGAATGCTTAGTATTCATGTAACATATATAAAATATAACATATAAACAATATATTTACTTTGCACCTTTAGAAACAGATGGGGTTGTGTTGGGTGAATGGTTGTGCCAAATGTTGTGCCTGTGAATAAAATAAATCTAACATATGACACTGACTGATGGACATACCTCAGTGGCTCATGCCTGGACAAGAAATGGGCCTCATTACAATTACAACAACCTTGGGTGTTGAACATGTCCTGGCCACTTTTACTAAGGCTGTTTATGCACACTTGACTGCCTAAAGAAAGGCAGGTTTGTGCAATTGTGAAATTCTTAGGTTTCTTGAAGTAGGTCAACTGTCATTAACAGGCCTATACAGGAACCGCTGACAGAAAACAATTAAATTATGTAAGTATTGACACATGGCTATGTTCCATCTAACAGGAAAATATAGTTTTTTTTATGGAACCAAAGATGCCAAAAAAAACTTTATTTTTACGAGTGTACTTTGAACTTGCTGGGTTTTCTCTTTTCAGCCTACCTACCACTTGTGTTTGCCTGGACAACCTATTATTTTTTGCTGCCTTTACTGATCCTCTGTCTCTTATGACCACGTTTACTGCTCTGTCTCTGATAGTGTTGTTTGCCCTGGTATTCCAACCCATGCTTTTTGACACCAACTATCCAAATAAGAATGTTCAGCCAGAGTTTGCTTGTTTTGTGTCTGAGTTATTTAAGACGAGGTTGTGTTGGGTGAATACTGTGTGAATTAAATAATTTGACAGAAGAGACTGATGGACATACCTCTCTGGCCTCATTACAGCCTTTAATTGCTTTAATTAAATACAAGATCGTAGGTGATGTTTATGGCCTGAACATGTCCTGGCCACCTTCACTAAGGCTGTTTATGCACTTTTGACTTTGCCTAAAGCAAGGCTGGTTTGTGTCATTGTGAAATTCTGAAGTTTATTAAAATAGAGCAAGTGTCATCAACAGGCAAATACAGGAACCGCTGGCAGAGAACAATCAAACTGTTCTGAAATTATTACGGATCTAAACATGATATATTTTAAGTATCTTCATTCCAAACCTTTTTAAGGAGGCACCCTAGAGTATGAATTCCATTGGCCAATACCAACAATGACATTGCTAACTTTTAAGGTAAAAAAATGGATATGGCTTGCAAAGAAGGTGAGTGAAAACATATGAATTGTGTAATACAGTGCAATAAAGTGCAATACAAATCTTCACACAATCACGTTCAATGTTGTGGTGTCTGACACAAGCCAGTGCAAAACCATTATGTATAAGTATTACATTTGTAATTCTACAGAAGAGATGGTTGAAAATCACCTTAGCTTCTTTCAGGAGCTTCTTCTGTTTGGCCAAGTTCCCCAAGTTGGAGAGGGTTCACAGAGAATGTGCTCTTGAAACCCAGTGTATTTTTCCTCCTCTGAGGCTCTTCTGCAGAATGTAAATTCAATGTTTTGAAAAACTCTATTAAATAAATAAGCTAAACATATGATCAAAAGGAGGGCATGATAGATCTGTGTTGAATTTGAATTCAGGTATAAAACAAGAATAATTGAAATGACAAAAAATGCTGTAGTTTATAATAATGCATTATATCTTTCTGCATTATAACTCAATGACTTCATCAAAAGTTGACCACTTACACTAATAATTTTGCACCTACAAAAAACATGGAACTTAATTATCTAATATAAATATATTAAGTTGGCTCAGAAATCTAAGTGGGCACATTCATGGACGTAACATGTAAAACTTCTTGCTGTTTTTTAGTGTGATGTCCAAAAGTGTCTTAATAAAATCCAACAAATTCTGCTTAAGCATAATGTTCTGGAAATCAGCGCTAGTATTTCTGGAATCCATCAAAAGTGAAAAACTTCATTGGGAAGAAGGAACTGAAGGAATTTTTTCTAATGCATTTTGATAAAGCGCAAGAGGTAACTTATGCACTGAGTAAAGGTTCAGTTTCAGGTTTATGGCGGTTAAATGTATCACATTTTCTGTGCTGCACTGGAAGGCCTTTGGTGAATCCTGTGTCAAGGCAAAGGTGGATTGTAGCTGCCAGAACAAGGATGCAGTTACTGGCGTTTAGCCCATCTTTACTGTCAAGACAGGAATGGACAAGGCAGTATAACACAGTCATAGCAGAGCTGTTTAAAGAGCTGTCTTTCTTCATATATAATAATCTCCCCATAAATGTGCTTGATTTAATAAAATGATGGTTTAAACATTGTCTTCACTTGAGACATTTACATTATTTTTTTATACTATTATTTTTAAATAGTTCAAGAATTAAATCAATCGTTCCTGGTTTGCAGTCTGATAAGTAGCCTACCTTTCTGAATGATCTCATTAAGTGTTGTATTAATTATCTAGCTTGTTTCTCCCTCTGTTTCAGTTAGTCCTTTTTCTTGTATTGTTTAACATCCGTCTGTAATGTGGCAGTCTGTTTATTTTCAGTACTCAATTAACATTGTGTATTACTCTACAGCCACCCAACATGACAAAACTATACAGACATTCAAATTATGAAATAGCATTAGTAATAATTAATTCAATTTGATAGAGTATACTTTCAATAAAACACTTGCAATGTTTTTGTTGTCTTTCCACTGTTCTGACCAGCAGGTGTCATCAACATGATGCTTTTCGAAACAGTGAACCATTTTGCAAAGCAATTGGTTTAATTGATTAGAAGCTTTGAAAAGCTGTTCTCACATCTCTATGGTTGTCTCTCTTTTTTTCAAAAGGCAGCTTAACTAGTCCTATGGCAAATCTATGAGAGAGAGAGGATGAAGGATTAATGTTAGACAAGATATTTTCTAAAGATGCTCATACATTAATCCAAATTAGAGTTATTAATACTCCAAACTCATTTTTACTTTGCAAGCACTGGACGAAGCATGGGCCATTACTGCTTAATAAATAATGTATATGCATCACAGCACAAACATTCATACGCTCCTCGTCTCAAGTAAAAAAAAAGTGTTCATGTAAACGTAGATGTAAATTAATCTTTATTCTATGGAAAAATACAGAAAAGCAAATTATTTTTTATCTAATTTGTTACATTGGCAATGAATTAAAGTGTACATAAATTTGAAGAAGTAATTCAAAAACAAATGATAAATAACTAACTTGATTAAAAATCTTTGCAAATCATTAGAAGAAAAATAAAAGAATATATAATTGTATACAGAAGAGACAAAGGATTTTGATTATCTCTCTTCAATAGAGTTGTAACACAGGTGACTCACAGGCAGGTATCCAATCACTAGTCTTTATTAAGAATGGTCGTACGGGTAGATGGTCAGGACAAATAGAGAGCATATATAAACGGTAATCCAAGCAGGGGTCAGAAAGGCAGGCAGACAGATTCAGGTACGGTAATCCAGGCGATCCAACTGAAGGGGTAGAGGTACAGAGTGTAGCGGAAGTGATGACTGACCGAGGAGGAGCCGTTGGGACGAGGAAACGCAGTGGAGCTACCAGGTCGAGGGTCACGGGTGAAGCCGAGGACGGGAGGAGCCAGGGTGAAGCCGACAGGTCGACAGGCCGAGGTTGAGAGAAGGGGTCTGAGGCTGGAGGCGCAGTCAGGGATTCAACGGGGCTGGAGGTGGCAGGACCTGCAACGGTACCACCCAGCAGGATGCATCCAGCGACGGCGCAGGGCTGACGATCTCCGGCGGAGACAGGGCAGGAGGGCTGGCAGACACAGACAGGGACAGAGATGATAATGGGTGGGATAGGTTGGGAAGCGGTACCTCTGGCTCTGGCTGACGGGTTGTTGCAGGCTCTGGCTCTGGCTCTGGCTGACGGGTCGTTGCAGGCTCTGGCTCTGGCTGATGGGTCATTGCAGGCTCTGGCTCTGGCTCTGGCTGACGGGTCATTGCAGGCTCTGGCTCTGGCTGACGGGTCGTTGCAGGCTCTGGCTCTGGCTGACGGGTCGTTGCAGGCTCTGGCTCTGGCTGATCGGTCGTTGCAGGCTCTGGCTCTGGTTGACGGGTCGTTGCAGGCTCTGGCTCTGGTTCTGGTTGACGGTTCGTTGCAGGCGCTGGCGGCTCTGGCTGACGGGTCGTGGTAGGCACTAGGGGCTCTGGCTGACGGGTCGTAGCAGGCGCTGGTGGCTCGGGCTGATGGGTCGTGGCAGGCGCTAGCTCTGGTTCTGGTTGCATAAGCCTCCTCCAGGTATGTACCGCTGCTATCATAAAGAAAAAATCCACCGCTTCCTTGGCCATGGCTGGGGTGACAGGTTGACTGGCTAGATCAGACATTGTAGAAAACAGGTGGGAAAAGACAACTGGATCTTGAAGTGGCGAAGTGTTCTGTAACACAGGTGACTCACAGGCAGGTATCCAATCGTTAGTCTTTATTAAGAGTGGTCGTACGGGCAGATGGTCAGGACAAATAGAGAGCATATATAAACGGTAATCCAAGCAGGGGTCAGAAAGGCAGGCAGAAATATTCAGGTACGGTAATCCAGGCGAGTAGTCAAGACAGGCAGATATCAATCACAAACATTAATCCAGGCACAGGTTGGGGCAGGCAGAACAGAATCAATAACGGGTAAATTTTTTTAAACAAACAAAACACTTTACATATGAAACAAAACAGCACTTTTTGTGAATAAACAGAAATAAGAGTCCAATAGGATAAACTCGGAATAACACACCAACAACACCACAAAACATTATAAACGAAAGACAAAGACAGAGGAACACATGAGGACTTAAATACAAAAGGAATGATGGGGCACAGGTGACAAGACCAACAAGGGAAGTGATTGACACCAAAGGTGAGGGAAATGACACAGGGAAGATCATGGAAGGAAACAGGAAGGGGGTTGATACACGACATGAGTGTGACAGAACGCCCCCACCCACAAGGCGTGACCTCATGCTGTGTAACGAACACCTTGTGGAGGGAGGGGAGGGGAGGGGGAACTGGAGGAGAGCCAGACAGAAGAGACGACAGACAAGTCATGGAGCCAGGGGAACATAGATTCAGGCTGGTCTCCAGGGTGGTGCCTCCTACCATTACGGCCGGCACCCAACTCTTTGGTGGGCACCCAGGGATGTTGCTCAAGGAAGGAGGGAGCAGAGGAATAGTTCACGGCGTAACAGCCAGTTGAGGTCCATGATACACTGGTGCAGGCTGGCAGGCAGCGGTCACTGATACAGGCTGACGAGCGAAGGATGCTGGCCCAGACTTTTGAACAGTGGGTGCTGTTGTAGACTGCCGAGAAGCAGGTGTTGGTACAGACTGACAGGCAGAGGATGCAAATGCAGGCTGGCGTACAACGGGCGCTGGTGCCGGCTGGAGAGAAGCTGACGCTGATACAGGCTCACGAATGGACAGTGCTGGTGTAGGCTGTCTAGGAGCAGATGCTGGTACAGACCACCAAGGAGCGGAAATTGGTATAGACTGACGAGCATCTTCCATTTCACCAGCTCAAAAATTCTTTGTTCACGAGTTCACACTTACAAATAATTCAGGAGCAATAAATGGTAAGCATATTTGGCGTGCTGTCCGAGGAGAGGGCTCCGAGCTCGGTATTTAGACCGAACCTGGAGCACTCCCCCCGTATCCTGACTTTGATAGGAACAATTAAGTGTGAGGAGTTGGGGTGGTGGAGGGATGCCGAAAAATGTCAAAGAGCTGTAGGTGAGTCAAACATGTCTATATATACATGCTTCCTCTCCTGCTGATAGGATGAGGTGTAATTGCTGATGACGTGTTGATTGTGTTAATCATTTGAACGTGCTCCTCCCGAACTTTGTTAATAAAACATCATTAGGTGACTTAACCTGGTCTGTCGTCCTGTCAGGCGTATGGTGCAGGAGGACAAAGGAGACGAGAAGAACAGATATCTGTGGCTTCACTTTATTAAACAAACAAAACACTTTACACATATGGACTTAAATACACAAGGAATGATGGGGCACAGGTGACAAGATGAGGTAAGTGACTGACATGACAGGTGAGGGAATGACAAAGGGAGGCACACGGAAGGAAACAGGAAGGTGGTGGAGACACGACATGACTGTGACAGATTAAAAGATCATTAGTTAATATATAGTGCTTAACACATTTATTAGTCCACCAATCAATTTAAGGTATGTTGCCCTAGACTAATAGTATTGGTGATTACCATAATATATTTTATGTTTCTGTATTGGTTTATCTGCCAAATAACTTTAGTCACAGTTGGCCATTTCAAAGTATGGATCCTATTGAACAAATTTGGGATTTAATGTACTCAAAGAGGAATCACACAAAAGTTTAATCAAAAATCTTTGGGAACAGCTAGAAACTATTTAGAAATCAATAAGAACAGAGACTGTGGAAATGTATTGTACATAAAACAATGAAAGCAAGTTTGAAAAATTGATTTTCTTCTGTTGACGTACGATTTAAGGAATATCCTGTTTAAGTGTTAAGGCAGTCAAAACATGCTTTGCACGCAAATTACAATTTGTTACATTACAGTGCTGTCATCAGCAAGCTTTTAGTTGTAAAAATGGTGCATTAGGTAATAAATTAAAATTTAAGGATATTTGTTAGCATTTTACTTACATAATGATTAACGGATAATTTAAACATGAACAAACATATTTTAAAAGCTTTTCCATAGCTATTGGAGTATATTTTAAGTAATAATCTGTAAAGTATTATATAGTTTATAATTTATAAAAAAATTCTTGATTTTGCTTGATCATGTGGAAACTTTAATAAAATATTAAATTCGAATTTACATTAATGATGTATTAATCATTGCGTAATGTTTAATACGTTCATTACTAAACAATAAAAAGTCCATTCTCATACATCTAGCTATGTGGGTACATATTAAATAATACAATGTTAAGAAATATATTATGTTGTTTAATGATTTATTCATGAAAGTAATAATCTTACCATTTTCGATTTTAATGCTTGCCAACTTCAACTGCATATCAGTCATTCTGATTTGGATGCTCCACTCCTTGCTCGCCAAGCTTCACTTCTCGGATGTGAGTTGAGACAATTCACTGGACAGAAGCTGGGTTTTTCGCAGCTACACCAGGACCAGTAACAGCACCATGAATTGCTTTAACAATGGATCCAACAAATGGTACGATGGCAGCGAAGATACTCAGACCATTGTTTTTGCTAGAAGACTCTTTGATATGATTCTGCATCTCTAGGTTTTTCGCTGCAATTTTGTCCTCAATTTGTTTAAGTTCATCATTGTTTTTCTTCAGTAGACCTTTGAGATCTCTCACCGCATTCTCCTGGGCCTCCATCTCCTTAGTAGTTTGTGATATTTTCTTTTCTGTCACAGCCTTTTCAAGGATTACATCACTGGTGCAGGAAGCAACACTGTGGTTGTGTTTCTCATATCTGACGGTAACACATTTCAGATTAATCATCAGCTTAAACACTGTATATTTTATATACATGGTAACATTCTGTTTCATTCATCTGTTTCAGTACTTTTGGCAGAGGCCAAATTAAAAGATATGGTAAATTCAACAAATATTACTACAGTTTCTTATGCTGAAATTAAAACTTTTAAGCAACATTTATAGCAACATTTTGAACTGTCTTACCTGTCTACCATCACTCCCACTTTGTCAACAATTTCAGTGATCCATTGTCTGGCTTTTTCCAGCGATTTAATGGCCAAAATCTGTTTTTCCTTTTCAACAGCAACCTTCAGTGCAGGCAACAGTGTGGAAACAAAGTTTCCCTTTCAGGGAACTCGATCTGCGTCAAAGCACTAGGGGAAATAGCCTTGCGTCAGTCACATGAAGATCTGTGCAACCAATGAGAGACGAACGCGTGTGAATGCTTCACCGCCGGCACGTGCCGGTGACGTCATGAGGAAGAGCATAAAGCGCGTCCGAAACCTGGAAGCGCCAGCTCTGAGTGTCTTCAGCTTGCTGTATGTCTGTGTGAGAGTGATTTAAAACTAAGACTAGTTTAAAAATCAGGGACTTTGTGTGAAATGGATGGGTCCTCCCTTATCTCAGTTCTCACGAGATGAGGCGGGTCCCAGTCACGAGCGCTCCTCGAGAGACAATCGTGCTGAGGCTCCGACACTAGCTTTATCTAGTTCAGATGAGATGGATTTAGCTAGTGTCGACCCGGCTGGGGAGGATTCGCCACCCTCCTCACCGGCATTTGAGGAGCTATTTGAGGTTGTGGCGCGAGCGGTCTCACGTCTAGATATTGATTGGCCGGCGGAGACCAGGAGTGCTCGTCCTAGAAAGAGTATCTTAGACGAGCGCTACCTGACTGCTCACGTCACTCCCCCGCGCCGAGCTATGCCTTTTATTTCTGATTTATATGCTGAGGTATCTAGATCTTGGAATAGGCCAGCCTCCGAAAGAGTTCATACACCACGAAGTGCGATGTATACAAGTCTTGTCGGGGCGCAACATTATGGTAATGGGGGGATGCAGAAAGTGGACGAGGCTCTCGCTGGGTACCTCGTTCCCCAGGCTGCATCCTCTATTAAAGCTCCGGCGCTCCCCATCAAGCCGATGCGCGTCACATCGTCTTTGGTGGGGAAAGCATACTCTGCTTCGAGCCAGGCTGCTGCGTGTCTGCATACTACGGCACTGCTGCAGGCCTCTCAAGCAGAGTTGCTTGGGGACCTCAACGAGGGCGGTGGTATCGGTCCGGAGGCAGTGGCAGAGCTGCGCCAGACCGTGGATTTGTCTCTTCGGACCACTAGGGAGACGGCCTACTCTGTAGGCCGCTCCATGGCAGCTCTGGTGGCCACTGAAAGACACTTATGGCTCAATTTATCGGCCATGAAGGACAAAGATAAATTTGTGCTGCTGGATGCCCCTCTGTCCCCTTCGGGCTTGTTTGGCGATGCCGTAAAAAGGGTCGTCGACAAGTTCCAGGAGGCTGCACGGCAGCGTTCAGCAAAGTTCTTCCCCGCCGCCCTCCACGTGAGACCGTCGATCAATCACGGTCTAAGAGCTCCGCTCACAGGGCCGCTCAAAAGGAAAGTGTCGCGACCCGACTTCCTCCGGTAAAACCTGGAAAGTCGGGCCGTCAGGTCCAAGTCCAGTCTTCTGGTAAAAAAGGTGATCTGGAGGTTTTCCTTAAGAATCAGAAGGCTAAAACGAAGTGGTCCTGAGGCCAAGCCGCAACAAGGTGGCGTCTCCCATGTGCAGCGTCAGAGTCAGCCCGCCATGGGAGAACCACCCCCTCTAAGGAGGGTCCTAGAGCATTCCACCCGAGTTTCCAGAAGCCCCGGCTTAGTGGTGAATATGCTCACAGTACCAGAGACCAGCCCGGGGAGGCTGATTCCCTTAGTAGAGTTCTGGGCTGCGTGGTCAAGGCTACCCGGTATCTCTCAGTGGGTCCTGCGCACGGTAACCTCCGGGTATGCCATTCAGTTCGGGGTTTCACCACCCCGGTTTTCGGGGGTCCTACAGTCGGTGGTAGGCCCCCAGCAGGCTCTGGTCTGGATTTTTGCGGCCTAATCTGGATTTGCGTCTCCTAAATCGCGCAGTCAGGCATCTGAAATTCAAGATGCTGACGCTCAAGCAGGTCATAGTGCAGGTCAGATCCGAGGATTGGTTTGTCACAATCGACCTCAAAGACGCATATTTCCACGTCTCCATCCTTCCGCAACACAGGACGTTCCTGAGGTTCGCCTTCGGGGGAAAGGCGTACCAGTATCGAGGGCTTCCTTTCGGTTTGGCGCTCTCGCCCTGCACGTTCACAAAAGTTGTGGACGCTGCTCTAGCTCCGCTGCGGTTATAGGGCATTCGTGTCTTAAATTATATCGACGACTGGCTTATTCTGGCCCAGTCGCCGCAGTTAGCAGCGCAACATCGAGATGCTGTGCTCGCACACATGAAGGAGCTGGGGTTGAGGCTGAACACCAAGAAGAGTGTACTTTCTCCTGCACAGAGAACCACTTTCTTGGGAGTCATTTGGGACTCAGTGGCCATGTCTGCTCGGCTCTCCCCCGAGCACATCCAGGTCGTTCGTTCAGCCGTCAAGAGCATCAAGCAGGGCCTGAGTATGTGGAAGAATTTTTGGTTTCTGTCTCAAGGCCCGGTGTTGGGGGCTCTGGTTCGGAGAGTCTCTCTCTCAACAGATGCCTCCCTCTCGGGCTGGGGAGCGGTCCTGAAGGATCGCTCCTCACAAGGTCCTGGCACATAAAAATGCTAGAATTACTGGCGGTCCGCAGAGCACTTTGTGCGTTCCTCCCGGACCTTCGCGATCATCATGTCACTCTTTTCACCGACAGTATGACGGCAGTCGCATATATCAACCATCAGGGGAGTCTGCGTTCGCGACCACGGGTGCATGTAGTGGAAATGATGAAGGTGAGGGAACAAGGGATCAACGTAAAACTCCTTTCATGAAACAAACGAAAAACACTTTAAATACAAACTGAAATGGCACACTTGTGCAGAAAACAAAAAGAAACTCGGAAGGGCTTGGAACTCGGAAACATGGAGAAAGAAACACGGACAAGGGATTGTTAAAAATTGACAAGACACCCTTGCTGACCCCACTCCCCTCATAGACTCCTCTCTCACCCCCTCCCCCCCACCACCATCCCACTCCCCTCATAGACTCCTCTCTCCCCCCCTCCCACCCACCACCATCCCACTCCCCTTATAGTCTCCTCTTACTCCCCCACCACCATCCCACTACCCTCATAGACTCCTCTTACCCCCCAACCATCCCACTACCCTCATAGACTCCCCCCTCCCACCACCATCCCACTCCCCTCATAGACTCCTCTTACCCCCCACCACCATCCCACTACCCTCATAGACTCCTCTTACCCCCCCCCCATCATACCACTACCCTCATAGACTCCTCTCTCACCCCCCTTCATAACACTACCCTCATAGTCTCCTCAAACCACCATCCCACTCCCCTCATAGACTCATTTTACCCCCCACCACCTTCCCACTACCCTCATAGACTCCTCTTACCCCCACCATTTCACTCCCTTCATAGACTCTCCTCTTATCCCCCCAATATCCCACTACCCTCATAGACTCCTTTCTCACCCCCCTCCATACCATTAACCTCATAGACTCCTCTCTCCCCCTCCCCCCACCACCATCCCACTCCCCTCATAGACTCCTCTTAACCCCTCAACACCATCCTATTCCCCTCATAGACTCCTCTCTCCCCCCTCCCCCCACCACCATCCCACTCCCTTCATAGACTCCTCTTAACCCCCCAACACCATCCCGCTGTCCTCATAGACTCCTTTTACCCCCCCCCCCCCCACTCCCCTCATAGACTTATTGTTTCCATGGAAACAATAAGGCGAAGTTCCAAAATGGGGGGAGGGGGCGCGCGGGGGGAGACAGAAAATAATTGAGATGCACTGCCTTAGGCTAACATACAATTGTATTCATCTACCTCTAAAATTCTGTTTACAGTTAGAGACATCTGTATATTACATTTACATTTATAGTACATACTCACCTGTAAATGCTGTTTATAGTAAGAGACACCTGTAATTATATTTATAGCACACTTGCTGCTAATGCACTTCTGGTTAGACCTAAACTGCATTTAAGGAAAATGTAGTTTAAAATGTTAGAAATTGTGTTGACGTGTTTATTTCTAATGATAGTTTAAAATTTTCCAAATTCTATTGACATGTTCTTTTCCATTCCAACATAAAGTTACTGTTTCAAATTCTGTAGCAAACCTTTTCTGATTAAAACAAAGGACAATGCACTCGGTGTAAAGTCCAAGGCTGTAACTGTTGACGTTGTCTGTTTGCCAGAGAAGATAGAGAAAGAAAGGGATGGGCCAAGGGGTTATTGCATTCTTGTGTGCAGATTGCTGACTAGTGGGGAGGAACCTGAGATGAAGAAAAGCTGCCTGATAGTAGTCACTGTATGAAGAGAAGGAGTCGAGGGAGGAATCGAAAGTCAAGAATATATAAACTCGTATTGTATGCGATACTGGTTAACAGGGTGTCACATTGTATGTGATACTGTTAGGAGTCAGGATATAATTGTGTTGTATGTAATATTGTAAAGAATTGGCAAAACAGTCTAAAAATTGTATTTGAAACATCCAGGTAATAATCCTCACAAGAAAATGATTCTAGGAGAGAGGTGGTGGGTACTATGATTGGTGGGAGCTAAACGGCTTCAACAGACTGATAATCCAAGCAGAAGAACTGACATGACTCCCCAAGGCACAAGTGTGGCATTTAAAATGATCACAAGAGAGACCGCTTCAAATTTATTTAATCATTATATTAACTGAATTTATTCTGATTATTCACTGGTCTAAAAAGCAGTTACTTTTATTCTCTGTTAAACTAACCATTCTGCTTTTTCAGTAGGAACCAATCCAGCCCAATATCCCAATAAAGAAAAAGAAAAAAAAAAAAGAAAAAAAGAAGGGAATTCATTGAGAGACAGAAGTGGGTGATAAACTCACCAGACAGTTCAATCTGAGGCTGGATTTGGTATAGTGAGAGTTTAGATTGCATTAAACATTTAGGGCTAAAAGTGTGATAGAATTATTTTCTGACAAAGAAAACATCATCATAAGTAGTGTTAGAAAAATGCCTTTACTGGTCACTCCATCTTGTTTAATGGTCATTTTCTAGAACAAGATAGAATAAAAATAATAAACAGTTATAAAGTCCAAATTCATGAAATCAGGTATGTTGTCATCACTGGGGTAATGAGATGGAAATGTTGTTGGTCATGGATCCATGAATATGTAGAGATATAACATTTATAAAAAAAAAAAAAAATAGATAATGAACAGGAACAAAAATAATCTGAAAAATCTTAATTAGATGAATAATAAAATGCATTTGAGAAAGATTCACTAAGATTAGGCCTAAAATTGTAAATAATGAGAAAACAGAAAAAAGAGTAAAACAGAGGTTCATGAGTCTAAAATGAAGTGCAGTGGCTAGATTCAGAAATGTTTCATGAAATGTTGTTCAGATCTTGTGGAATTCAACAGCTAAACTTGTATGTTTCCCATTTAGATCAGAACCGGCTGATCAGCAGAGAAAATGGCCAGTGTGAGTGTGAATGAGCATGAATGGAGTGAGAGATGGGGTTTGAAGGGACAAAAAGGCAAATCAAACATTTTGCCAAACGTCTAGGTTACTAATGTAACCCCTGTTCCCTGAAGGAGGGAACGGAGACGTTACGTCGGACTGACGCCATGGGGTCTCGCTTGGGAGCCCAATCACCTCCAAGTTTCATAAAACGCACAAATGAACATTGGCTAGTGAGATTTGCATGCCGAGTCCCACCCACCCGGCATACGGGTACAAATAGAACCGGCATTACTCACTTCATTCATATTTTGCTGAGGAGCCGAGAGAGTATCCCGGCCATTCAGCGGTAGTTCAGGACTGTGGCACGGAGACGTTGTTAATAGATTGATTGATTGATTGATTGAGTCTTCCCAATTATTGTGGATTTCTTTCATGTGTGTTTGTCATGTGTCCATGCCATGTGATGTTCTATTTAAGATGCACCTGTACTAATAAACATGTGTTACTTGTTTTCTCACTGCAACCTGTGTGAAGCATGTTTATTCTCCGTCCTTAACTAGTATCTATTAAGCTCTGCTTAACAGGTTATGGGCCCAGGTGCATTGACGTTTGTGCAGATACAGCATGAGTAGCAAGACAGTTAGTTTGAACGTTTACATTTGTTTGGAGTGCAAGCACCATGAGTGAAAGGATAAATTCACGTTGGTCTTATCTTGTGTTCAACGGAGATGAAAAGAATTATGAACTGTGGGAGAAAAAGTTTTTGGGCCATCTACGGTTGCAGAAATTGAAGGACACAATTTTGAATAGGCCCACCGTGGGTGCGGATGCAGACGGACTGGCTGAGGATACATCAAAGAATGCTGAAGCATATGCTGAACTGATTCAATTCCTTTATGACAAAAGTTTGTCCCTGGTCATGCGAGAGGCTGCGGATGATGGGCGTGGAGCACTTAAGATCTTGCGGGATTATTATGCTGGAAAGGGTAAACCCCGCATTGTGAGTCTCTACACAGAATTAACTTCCCTGCAAAAGTTGAGTGGTGAGAGTGTGACTGACTATGTCATACGTGCAGAGACCTCAATCACAGCGCTGAGGAATGCTGGAGAAGTATTGAGTGATGGACTATTATTAGCAATGGTTTTGAAGGGACTGCCAGAATCATTCAAGCCTTTTTCCATTTTTATCACTCAAACGGATGAGACTCTTCCTTTTGCAGATTTTAAGACAAAATTGCGGAGTTATGAGAGCACTGAAGGTATGCGCACAGCTGTGGATGAAGACAATGTAATGGGAGCCCAGGCACATTACAGGAAGGCCAGTGCCCCTGCAGGTGTAAGGATGCGACGCACTGAGAGCGGGGACATTGAGTGTTTCCGTTGTGGCCAGAGAGGACACAAGGCAAGACAGTGTCAGCGTGATCAACAGTGGTACAGCCAGGGTAAGCGCATCACATGGCGAGGAGGACGGAGATAACAATGGCAGGATGATGCACATGGAGTGTATGAAGAAACAGAATACTTTTGCCTTCAAGTTGTTGACCAGTGTTTGTTAGCCAGGGAGCCGTGTCACCCAAAAGGGATTGATGGTGGACACTGGTGCGACATCGCATATCATTACTGACCTGGCCAAATTCAAGAGCTTCGACGATCGATTCCAGGCTGAGACGCACTGCGTGGAGCTGGCCGATGGCACAAGGTGCAAGGGGGTCGCAGAGCGTAGAGGAGAAGCAGAGGTATGCCTCGTTGACAGCAGACTGAAGCAGGCGCTTTACATCCCCTCCTATCCCCAAGACATCTTCTCAATGAGAGCTGCAACTTCCAGCGGGGCAACGGTGATCTTCAAGGAGGGTGAAGATGCCCTGCAGTATAAAGACGGTACATGTTTTCTCATTCATGAACATACCAGGCTGTTCTATTTGCCTACTGTGCCAGTGAACAATGACTGTGATAATCAATGTTTGAGTTGCCATGATATTCAGGAGTGGCATGAGATTTTGGGACACTGTAATTTTAATGATGTTCAGAAGTTAGAGAATGTTGTGGAATCAATGTCAATCAAGGGTAAAGTACCCAAGTCTATGCAGTGTGATTTGTGTGTCCAAGGTAAATTCACTCAGAGTAGGAACAGAAAGCCTGATGTGAGAGCCAAGTCAGCTCTAGAGCTGATACACACTGATTTGGCAGGCCCCATTGACCCAAAGTCAAGAGAAGGGTATAGGTAGGATTGTGACATTCCAGAGATGAGGCTAGGCCCAAGCCAGATAAGTCTACAGTCAGGTGAGGTCAAGCCAGAATCGTATTCTCCAGATACCCTGAAGAGAGAGGAGATATCCTGGTTGAGAGAGAAGGGGGCCAGATTTCTATGGGGTGGAGAGTGATCAGGTGCAGATCAGCATTGATTATTGCTATAAGATGGTTTTCAGTGTCCCTCAGACTTTCAGAGAAGCTGTGATTTCATCCAATTCAAGGGAGTGGGTAGATTCAATGGATGAAGAGATGAAGTCACTGAGGGATAACACCGCATTTACTTTGACCACCCTACCTGAGGGCAAGAAAGCAGTGGGGGGTAGATGGGTGTATGCTATCAAAACCAATGCTGATGGATCGGACAAGTATAAGGCTCGTTATGTTGCCAAGGGCTATAGTCAGAAGATGGGTTTAGATTATGGAGAGACTTTTTCTCCTACTGCCAATCTTACTGGTGTGAGAGTGTTAATGCAGAAAGCTGCTCAGGAGAATCTGATCCTCCATCAGATGGATGTTAAAACTGCCTACCTACATGCACCGATTGATTATGAAATTTACATGGAACAGCCAGAGGGGTACGAAGTAAAATCTCAGGCAAATGAAAAAATGGTGTGTAAACTGGAGAAATCATTGTATGGGTTAAAGCAATCAGGTCGAAACTGGAACAAAATGTTACATGACTATCTGTGTGAAAATACTTTTGTACAAAATCCAGTTGATCATTGTGTTTACAAGAGAGAACTAGAACATGAGAAAGTGATAATACTGATATGGGTTGATGACTTGGTTATTGCTGCCAGTGATGAGAGAGCTTTAAAAACTGTCAAAGAGATGCTTACTGGGAAATTCCAGATGAAAGATTTGGGAAGACTGAAGACTTTTCTAGGTATCACTTTTGATCAGTGTGATGGGGGTGTGAATATGTCACAGCAGAGTTATGTTGGCAAACTGCTGGAAAGATTTGACATGCACGATTGTAAACCCAGGTCAATACCTTGTGAACCAAAGTTGAATTACACTGATAGTGATGAAAAGTTGAGTTACCCTAGGAAATACAGAGAGGCAGTGGGTAGCCTAATCTACCTAACCTCATGCAGTAGACCTGATCTGAGTTATGTTGTTAGCAAATTGTCCCAGTATTTCAGTGAGCCAACAGAAGAACAGTGGACAACTGTAAAGCATGTACCGAAATATCTGAAAGGTACATATGACAAAATGCTCTGTTACAGGAAATGTGATGAAGGGTTAAGGTTGGTGACTTATAGTGATGCAGATTGGGCAGGTGACGCAAATGACTGACGTAGTACATCTGGTTATTGTGTTAGCCTATGTAAGAATGGTCCTCTGATTTATTGGAAGACTAAAAAGCAGCCAACTGTAGCATTATCAACATGTGAGGCTGAGTACATTGCATTAGCTGCCTTTATACAAGAGTGTTTGTACTTGACACAATTGCTTGACCATCTTGATGATTATCAGTATGGTGTACCTATAATCTATGAAGACAACCAAGGTACAATTGCATTGGCAAAGAATCCTGTTAGCAGGCAGAGATGTAAGCATATTGAGATTAAATACCACTTTGTGAGATCAACTGTAAACAATGGTAAAGTGTGTTTGGAGTATTGCCCAACAGATCAGATGATTGCTGACCTAATGACTAAACCAGCTACAAAAGTGAAGTTATTTACCTTTTCCACATTCTTGTTTGGGTTATAGCCATGATGTAGTGCAGTTGTTTTCCCATGATGTTTTTAGTTTGTTTTGTTTTTGTTTTCTTTTGTGAATAATGTGTGAGCAAGTGGGGGTGTTAATAGATTGATTGATTGATTGAGTGCTCCCAATTATTGTGGATTTCTTTCATGTGTGTTTGTCATGTGTCCATGCCATGTGATGTTCTATTTAAGATGCACCTGTACTAATAAACATTTGTTACTTGTTTTCTCACTGCAACCTGTGTGAAGCATGTTTATTCTCCGTCCTTAACTAGTATCTAGTAAGCTCTGCTTAACAGACGTAACCTAGAACCTTGAACCTAGTAACCTAGACGTTCCCTATCAGTCAGTCACGTTCGACGTTATGTCGGACTGACGTCATGGGGTCCCTATGGAAAACGCCACAGGCACTGAACTGTGTTACGAATATTGAAGATGCAGATGTTGGCAAGCTATGGTGTGCCCTTAGGCAACTGCTCTCACGTAGTCGTAGATCAGAACTGCCAAGGGAAAGACACGGGTTTACCAAGAGGGAAACAGTCTCGTGGAGCTTACACATATCGGATTACCATGAGGGAATCTCGCCATATGGGCATCTAGTCCAGTACAAGGGCTAACCCCCGGGGCATCCAGGACTCCAGGGGCTTGAAGGGGGCTCTCTGTAGGCCTGTGAGGACGACAGAGAGATCCCAGGAGGGAAAGAGGGGCGGCCTGGGAGGGTTTAACCTCCTGGCCCCTCTCAGGGACCTGATGATCAGATTGTGCTTTCCGAGTAACCTGCCATTGACCATTCAGGGTGGAGGGGGACAGCCGCCGCTCCAACCTACCCTGAAGGAAGGAAAGCACAGAGCTGATCAGGCAAATCCGGGGGTCTTCCCATCGGGAAGAACACCACTCAGAGAATAGACTCCACTTCCAGCATACTGCTACCTCGTAGAGGTGGCTCTAGCGGAAGTGATAGTGTCTACCACCGCTGGTGGAAGGTCACTAGGTCTTCCGCATCCCATCCAGGGACCACACGTAGAGGTTCCAGAGATCTGGACGCGGGTGCAAGTGGTGCCCTGTCCCTGAGAAAGCAGATCCGTCCTCTAGGGAATGCGCCAGGGAGGGGCTGTCGTGAGGAGCGAAAGTTCTGGAAACCAGGTCTGGTTGGGCCAATACGACGCAACTAGCAAGACCTGCTCCTCGTCCTCCCTGACCTTGCACATGGTCTGTGCAAGGCGGCTCACTGGGGGAAGCGCATATTTGAGTAGGCCCTGGGGCCAGCTGTGCGCCCGGGGGTGGAGTCTCCATTGTCCTGGGAATGTGAGCTATCATGAGAGCGAGTCAGCTGCACGATTGAGCTCGCCCGGAATGTAAATGGCATGCGGCGACCTGAGTCGATGCTTGCTCCAGAGGAGGAGGTGGCGGGCAAGTTGCGACATGCGACGGGAGCGTAGACCACCCTGATGGTTGATGTACACTATGGTCGACGTGTTGCCCGTGCGGACCAGTACGTTTGCCCTGCAGCAACGGTCGGAACCGGCGCAATACAAGGTGTACTGCTAGCAACTCGAGGCAATCGATATGCCACTGCCATCGAGGTCCTGTCCAGGAGCCTGAAGCAGCATGCCCAAGGCATACGGCACCCCAGCCATTGGTGGAGGCATCTGTTGTTACAACAACATGCCTGGATACTTGTCCAAGGGGAACTCCGACCCGTAGAAAAGCAAGGTCCGACCAAGGGCAGGACGTTTGGCGACAAGCCGGTGTGATTACCACACGGAATGTGCCCTGGTGCCAAGCCCACCTCTTTGCCTTTGGTGAAGGCGTGGGGAGACAAGGACAAACCAAGGGGGAGGACTTCGTACTGGTATGCCCGACCCTTGAACGCAGAGTGGAAGACTGGACAAAGGAGTACTGAGACATGAAAGTACGCGTCCTTCAGGTCGATGCTGCAAACCAGTCCCGGGAGCGGACGCATGTGAGGATGCGTCTCTGCGTTAGCATTTTGAATGGGAACCTGAGCAGGGTCCGATTAAAGACACGCAGATCCAGGATTGGTTGTAACCCACCGCCTTTCTTGGGAACGATGAAGTGGGGGCTCTGCAAAGTCCTGACTCCATCTCGGCCGGAGGGACAGGCTCGATTGCACCCTTCGCCAAGAGAACAGCAATCTCCGCCCGCAGTACAAGGGCATCTGTGCCTGCCACTGAGGTAGACAGAACGCCGCTGAATCTGGGGGGCAGCCTGGCGAGCTGAATCGCACAGCCGAGTCTGATCGTCCAATTGAGCCAACGAGACGGAGTGGGAAGCACTAGCCAGGCTCCCAAGCTCCGAACGAGTGGCACCAAAGGGACAACAGACGTACCCGCGGGGGTACCTGCGTACTATCAGCTCAAGCCCAGTGTGACCCAGAGGTAGAGGAAACTGCTCTTTTATTGAAAATGTGGCGGAACAGAAACATTAAATAATATTCTCCACATGGCCCTCCTCCAGGGGAAGGAGTGGTGCTTCCACAAGCTCCCGGCATAGAGCAGCTCCTTCCACCTCCGGGCCACCCGTCTCAGGCTGCTTGATGTTCTCTTTGAGGACTTAGTGGGTCTGTACGGGCTGCGTGACCTTCCTGCAGGAGGCCCAGGTTGGACAGGAGGTTTCCGGTCCCGCCTGAGCTCTTATAGCCGCAGGGAGGCACCTGCGAGGAGGCTGGCCTGGGAGATGGGGCATCGAGAAATCAGATCAGAGACAGCTGGGAATGATTACGGGAAACAAGGAGGCGGGGCAGACGCTAACGAGACACAAACCCGCGGCCAATGCGAGAACGCCTCGCCGCGAGTTCACAGAGACGAGACGACACGCAACGGGTGAGCACACCCACTGCGCTTGACACGGACAACAAGCAGACATGAGGGCACGAGGGTGCGCACGGAAAATAGCGCGCTCTCACACAAAACGTGAGAGAGAACAGTGTCACAGTTCCGTCCACTAGAACAGTGGTCCCCAACCCCCGGTCCGCGAACTGGTACCGGGCCGTGGAGCGATTTCGCGGACCGGTCCATGGATGAAATGGTACCGGGCCGCGGATCGAATTCGCGGACCGGTCCGTGAGCGTCTGCAAGCGGCTGTGATTCTGCTGCTTTGTTGGTAAGGTGTGTTTAATCTCACGCGGACTCATCAACTGTCTCGCGCAACCTCCCCCCCGTCAACAATCTCGCGCAGACTCATCATCGATCTCGCTTGTACCCCCCCCCCCCCTGTTTTGTTGGCAAGTTGGCAAGGCTTAAAAACACATCCAAATTACCAACTTCTGTGAATATTGTGCAAGTTCCATTAACTGGCCCTTTCCTGGGCCATCGGACAGTCCTCATTGTCGAGCCCTAAAGTGTTACAACTAACATGATATTTACGTTTGTTGGCAACACACTCACCCTTCACTCATGCACAGAGAGTATACACTGAATACTCTTCAGTGTATTCTGTTCCTTCTGAAACACTCAAAATAGCGAAAGAACGACAAGGGCAGACGAGTGTAGAAACAACTGCTGGTTGGGTTCAGGTTACAGATAAAGTCGTTAAAATTAGAACAATACATTAATATCTCCTGATATGTCTCATGCTCCATCTAACCTGAGATCTAGAGTGTACTTAACCCTGAACGCACGGCACTCCATGAATGCACAAGGGGTAACTTAGACTTCAGAATATTTAGTTTCAGGAACACAGAAATTAATTACACATTTATTTGTATTCTTTTTTCTGTGATTTATTTTGTCATTTAAATCTTTCAGCATTGGCAGGATTTCGGTGAATGCTGTCTGAAAGCAAGGACCATCTTTAGCTTGCAGACTAAAGATGCATACAAGTTCCTGGAGACCAGCCCATCTTCACTGTCACCAGAGCAATGGCAAAGCGAGTATGAAAGTGTGATAGTGAATCTGAACCAAATAAACCCAGATCCGTTCACTCCCGAATCACCTGCCCCAGCTGCCATTACTCAGTAATGTACACACTTCAAAAGTCTTACAGTACAAACACTGCATCCTTTAATGTTTCAGGCTTAAATAACATGTAACGCAGCAAGGTTCATTATTAAGCATATAGCCTTTCATCTATGTACTGAACATGGATTTTTTTAAAGAGTTCATAATATCATAATTCATAATATCATAATACTATGTACACTGAGAGACCAGTGTATTGTCCCTGTAGACTGTTAGAGTAATTTAGTGTTTGCATGCTGCAAGGTTGTAAGGTTACTGATCCTTCCCATCTCAATCCTATTTTGTTATTACTATTGGTGAGTGGTTTCCATTTAATTGGAGAATCTTCAATTTGGGTTTTATATAATATTTCTGTGACTTTAAGGTACTGAACTGTCATTTAAAGAAAGATACACTTCTGAGTATATTTCATTTCCACCCTTACTTTTTGTCATTATTATTCACTTTTTTTCTTCATAAATGATTCCCATTGTTAACTTCATACCTTTTGTGTTATTGACAGTGTTCTGAGTCAGGTTCATTTTCATCATTTATATTGCTATAAGTGAATAAAAATAGTTAATCTGGGTTACAATAATTAATTTGGCAAAAGGACATCAATTATTTTAAAGTCAAGAGACATACTACCTAAACCTGATGCGCCGCTCGACAAAAGTTATAGCGGGCACTACGAATATATTTGTTATTGATGATGCTGTTTTAATAAAACCTTCTTTAAGCAAGCCAAGATGTCACAGATTATTATTTTTCTCATGAAATGTATGTTTCCTCTGTGATTTAATTGCACTACTACTTTCATGCATTTAAAATTAGAACGTGCTTGACATTTACCTTACCTTCACTAGCATGTGTTGTAGGTATTGAGTGTGGGGCAAACAGATGTTTCTTCACACTCAGGTATTGAGTGTGTGTTTAACAAACTTAAAACAAAACTTCAAAAATGCCAAACTAAAGGGAACATCTTGAACAGAATGAGAAATATACTGCAACACTTCCCTTTATGAATGATGTCACTCTGAACGTTTGCAAAGAAATAGTACAGTACTGAACCAAAAGATAAATACACTTCTTCAAACAAATACTTTTCCTGAGAGTTTATTCTCTAAATCAAACCAATTTACCAAAAAAAAAAAAAAAACAGTTTTGAGCCAATGTCTTTAAAGAGTCAATGTCAAACGTATCATGATTGTCCAGAGTTAGATGAAATAGCCAAAACAGTTGACAATGGGAGATGCAGATGATTCCGAATGGGTATTTGAGTGCGATGCAATGATATATTCCCACAATTCCAGTGTGAGAGCTTGTGATGCTGTTCTGTGGCTCTTGCTCAATGTCCGAAGATCACAACAGTCGGCAACCTCATGGTCTGAATAGATATGTGCAGAAACTTAAATAGTTCTCAAACAGGACTCAGGAAGTTCCGGTAGCCATGAGCTCAACCATGCGGTTTCCCTCTCCAAACAACTGTGGCTTCATAAATGCTTTGCTGCATACCTCGGTTGTAATGTGCGGTTATTTGAGTCAAAGTTGCTCTTCTATCAGCTTGAATCAGTCAGCCCATTCTCCTCTGACCTCTAGCATCAACAAGGCATTTTCGCCCATAGGACTGCCGCATCCTGGATGTTTTTTCCCTTTTCACACCATTCTTTGTAAACCCTAAAAATGGTTGTGTGTGAAAATCCCAACTGAGCAGATTATGAAATATTCAGACCGGCCTGTCTGGCACCAACAACCATGCCACACTCAAAATTGCTTAAATTACCTTTCTTTCACATTCTGACATTCAGTTTGGAGTTCAGGAGATTAATTTGACCAGGACCACACCCCTAAATGTATTGAAGCAACTGCCATGTGATTGGTCGATTAGATAATTGCATTAATGAGAAATTGAACAGGTGTTCCTAATAAGGATGCGTAATTGCTAATTACATCCCATCAACAATGTCAATATTTCATTATGTTCATTGAGTTGAAAAGGGAGAAAATTGAGAAGTATGACGCTGGGATGCGCTTCTTCCCATGTTGTATATGGTGTTTTAATAGGGCTTGGAACGGTATAGGCAATTAACATGTAAAAGCCTGACCGACATTCGAAAAGATCAACATACGAAGCCAACCTCGGAACGGATTAATTTCGTAAGTCGGGGTTCTACTGTAATTCACTTCCTTCACTGTCTTCAATCCTTTAAGTCTATGATAAGTCTTATAAATCTATGATATTTGAATGATCTATTTAAATCTATGATCTATGTCTGTTTAAAGCCAATAAGTTTGTGAACTTTCATCAATTTTGATATTATATATTTTGATTGAAAATATTACCGAAACAGGTAAGTGTGTTTAGTCATTAAATATGCAACATGCATCTGATATAAATTAAACTCCCTCTCAATTTTATAACTGAAAGGTTATTTACTTTGTGGAAATCAGCATATTTTACAAACCATAGTGGTGTTTTGTTATTACTTGCGTATATATTTAGATGTCTGTAAATAATCTTCAAGAGATTGAAAACATTGAATAGCAAGTGTTGAGCGCTTTCTCTGGCTTAGTGCCAGCCAACGTGTTGGAATTTAGCAGGCGATCATGTGATGCCCCGCCTTTCCGCTACAATGTCCAAGATTGAGATGTACCTGTTTGATTTTTCGCCGTATCCCACTGATGAAAGGAGCTCCCAAGCTCAACAAAACACTGCAATCGAGCTTCCAACATCACCACGCGGTCATCGTACCCTATGACGTCGAGGCTTACACTCACCTCCACTATCAAGACATCTGCCGTCTTCTTACTCAACTTCCTACGACACCTCAGCACTTGCATCAATAGCGAAAGGTGAACAAACAAAGCAAAACTAACTAGAATACAGGTCTCGCTCAAGTCAGCTGTACCATCTCCAAATCCACTCCTCCTTCAAAATGCCTAAAACCTTTGCTCCCTAAATATTCTTCTCTCTTCCTTGCAAGATCAGATCTTCAAGCGTTATGTCGCAGCAGCAGGACACTGCAGTTTTCCAGCACTGCACCTCACATTCCAGCCTTTAGTGACACACGCCACCCTCCAAGCGTGAGCTTGAAAACACGTACCTAACCTTTCCCTTATGTTTGGCCTGCAGCCCTACCATCCGGTTCTAGCGTGAGGCTGCCTCCGCTAGCGGCGCAGGCCCAGACACTCTGTTTTATCTTCCCTTTCTACCCCTTCTGTATCTCTCCAGGCGTCAATCCAAGCGTGAGGTAGCCTCCGCAAGTGGCTTCGGCCCTGGCCTTTTTTCACCTAATTCTCTCCACCATGCTAAATCTCCTTTCATCCTGTTCTCTGCAATGCCATTCCACAAACACTACTGCTTGGAACCACTGATGTCGCCAACAACAGTAGAACACAAATCCTCACTGAAGTAAAGGCTGCTGCCACCAGAGGCGGCCCCATTCCCAACCAGTATATCAATATTCAGTATATCAATATTTCTCGACGCCTCTAAACTTCCATTCTTCAAGCCTTTTTCTCTTCAAACCACTCATTTGGAAGATTTCATGTGGAGTGGAAGAGTTCTAGACTTTCCACTCCACATATAATCTGCTTCACGTTGTCTCTATCCACCACCACCGATTCATATTGCATTTCAACAACACCAAGAACCTCCAAGCCAGCTTCACCATGGGTTACCTAGATGAAATCTACTTCCCTCTGCTGAAATTTAATCCTCTGCTCATCAGAGGTATCTCAAGAACTCAACCCACCAGCTCAGACACCAGACAACCAATTACATTGGAAATCCGTATCTCCACTCTCCGCCAAGAATTCCACCCAAATGTTTTCCGCTCCGACCACTCAGCACAATGATCGAGCCATATTGGTTTCAGTTTCCTCAGATTCTATCACATCCAACCTTAATCCAAATCCATCCATATTCTGACTCGTCAGCGCTGCATGACGAAAGTAAGGTTGACCAAACCATAAAGGCCTTTAACTTCCACGAACAACAACAATCCCTTGTAGCCTACCTTCATTTAAGAGATCAGGCCAAACTCACATCCGACCCACTCTTCACAGACGACTTCAATCACCCCATCACATGTTTTGTTCTAAAACTAGCAGATCCAAGCACTGGGCCGCAGGTCATCGGAAGCCAAGAGATACATTCGATCAAATCAGTCTCTCCAGAAATGGCTTTCACTGCCACAGAAACAACCGAAGATGAGGAAAGAGACAATCTCCATCATCCAACACGTGATAAGTTTCCAGAGGAAGTTCTCCACTACTGCAGCAGTGATGCACCTCCACTCCCGCATGAGCTCAGTCAAAATGGAAATTATTCCACTGCCATCTCCATTGCTGCAGCAATGATGTTCCCCGACACTCCCGCAGGAGTTAGCCAAGCAGCTATCTTCATACTGGCTTTTCGGTTTCCTCAAATGCTCATAACTCACCATCACATCCAGCTTTAACCCAAAATTGCATCCTACAAATTCTGACTTCTCAGTACTGGACGATGAAACCATTTCTTACTTCATCAAACGAAGAAACGCCATTTCACCTACATCTCTAATCTTCCATCACCAATCCAACCATATCAAACCCTCCTAGCCAACCTCCATTTCAGAAACTCGCAGGCTAAACTCCCATCTGACCCACTCTCCATAGACGATTCCAACCCCATTATACGTTTCGGTTCCAAACTTCTTAAAGCTACGCTACTCCAAACTGGATTCCCAACAGACCATTTATCCAGCCATTCGTTTCGCATAGGCGCAGCAACCATGGCTGCACAAAAGGCCTTTCCCAACAGCAAATATAAGCATTGCGCTGCTGGTCTTTAGAAGCTTTCAAGAGCCACAGCAGATCAAACAGATCGCACATCAAACAAGCTCTTCAAACTCTGATAAGCATCAGCTCCTCCCCAATTACAACTTCATGGCCACTGCTTTCCATTGCTGCAGCAGTGACGCTCCCGCAGGAGCCAGGTCTCTCAATTCTCCACTGTCACAGCAGCAACACCCCCACAGGAGCCAGGTCTCTCAATCCTCCACTGCCGTGGCAGCAACGCTCAGCCAGTTATCTCTAATTATCCACTGCCGCAGCAGTGACACTCCCGCAGGTGCAAGGCCTCTCGAATTATCCACTGCTGCAGAAATGACACTCCAGCAGGAGTCAGCCAAGAGGAAATTATCCCACTGTCGCAGCAGTGATGCTATGTTCATCCTGGCCTTTCGGATTCCTCAGATGGTCAGAACTCACCGTCACATCCAGCTTTAACCCAAAAGTACATCCTACAATTTCTGTCTTGTCAGTACTGGACGAAGAAACCACCTCTTAGTTTCATCAAACAAAGCAAGACCAACCTAACAAGAAAAAGGCCACTTCATCTACATCTTCAATCTTCAATCACCAATCCAGCCATATCAAATCCTCTCAGCCTACCTCCATTTCAGAAACTCGCAGGTCAAACTACCATCTGACCCAATCTTCATAGATGATTCCAACCACCCCATCTCACATTTCTGGTTCCAAATACACCTTAAAGCTACGCTACTCCATACTGGCTTCCCAACAGACCAATTTTCCCGCCACTCTTTCTGCATAGGTGAAGCAACCACAGCTGCACAAAAAAGGCCTTTCCCAACAGCAGATACAAGCACTGGGCCGCTGGTCTTCAGAAGCTCAAGAGCTACATCCGATCAGACAGATCAAACATCAAACAAGCCCAACAAACTCTCATCAGTTAATATCTGCTCCTTTCCACATACTATCTCCACGGCCACAGCTTTACCACTGCCGCAGTAGTGATGCTCCAGAAGGGACTTAGGACTTGGCAGTGACATTACCACACCCCCAAAGAAACCAGAACTAAGGGGAAATTACTCCACTGCTCCAGCAGCGACTCTCCCGCAGGAGCTAGTTCTCTTAAATTCTCTACTGCCGCAACAGCGACGCTCCTGCAGGAGCCAATTCTCTTGAATTCCCATGACCAATGAGTCTAGCCGGAGAAGCTCCAAAGACCTGACGACATCAGCTAGTATCCCGATAAGCGTTTCTAAAATTTGACAAAGGGGCCGGGCCAGAATAGAAGGATAGTGTGTTTGTGTGAACTAATATAAATGAAATGTATAAACCATTACATGAAAAGATTTGGCCTTTAACATGCACCAAAACATCAGGGTTCATTGAAAAATTGTTTTCAAAATGTATTAATTTAATAACACAGTAGATAAACTCCCATTCAGTTTCAGTGGGAACAGTGTTGTTGATCTCCTTCTTTGCAAGTGCATCAAAGTCTGGAGTTAATTTTGCTGTGGCGATTGTCAGGGACAGATTCGAACTCCATCCCCTTCACATCATTTCTGAAACCTCACGGGATAACGGCAGTTGACAACTGGCCAATCGTCGCAGCTTTGATTAACAGGCAGTTTTATTAGCATAAGTACGGCCATTCGAAAAGAATCAAAATCATGACTGAACTCTGCCAAGCTAGGCAAGCGCGAAAATGACAGTTATTTTCATGTCCTGATTTTGACTCTCACGCAACATAGGTTACCATAATAACCGGAGTTCCCTTTCTATAGCGGTGTTCAATCCCCGTGAGAGAGATGCAGATCAGCTGAAAACACGGGGAATCAAACACCAATCACAATCAACTGTTGTATTCTTTAAAAGTTTCTTGAGTTCAAGAAAAGTTTCTTGAGTTCAAGAGTTTCTTGGCATATCAGATATACAGCCCTTAATCGGACGTCAGCGAAAAACATACTAACTGTCTACTTTTCTTCTGTCCGCTCATTTTTCAAAACACTTGTGAAACACGCAGAAGCTTCGTTTAGCCATAGTCACGTGACATGGGTGTTTTGAATCCCAGTTTCTGTTCAGTGTTTCGAAACATCTACGCTTCGGGATCTTGACACTGTGTCGAAACGTTAGTTTCGCGTCAGCCATCCCTAGACTAAGGTGGTGACCGATTACGAGACAGTTGTGTAGAAAAATATCGAGATGCACCATGCTGAATAGTTTCACACTGAATAGTTTCAAATTTGTTGTCAGATCAGCTTGTAATGCTGAGTGTCCAAGTATTTGTCCAAGGTCAGGTACACATCTTTTACTCAATGCTTTGTTTTGATTATCTTGAATTTACAGTGGAACCCACTTATCTCAACCTTGGCTAACTCGCCAACCCTATTATGTCGACGTTTTTAAAGTGGAACTGCCAAACTCCCTCACTGTCTGAGAATTTTCTTATTGGTTATGTTGATTCTTTTATGTCACCGAACCCTAATATCTCGAGCGCAAAAGAGGGACAAATTCGCCACTTAACATGGGTTATCTCGGTCCGGTGACTAATGATCGTACCTAGTTCACTGCGCATGTTTGCAGTGCACGTACATGACCATTTTTGGTCTTTCCGGTCCTTCCAGACACTTTGCATTCGCCCAGTCAAATTGTGATTTCACAGCGCTAGGTCGCATTAGTATGTTGTGCAATTGATGATTTCATGTTATGTAATTGTGACCTTGAGCACTTTTGTGATATACACAATGTTTTGTTGATTATTTTACTTCTTTGTAATTATTTTCTTTACGTTAATCTTCTCTTTCTTTCACAGCGCATCGTGTATTGCTGCGCGCACTGTTTTCATTGCTTCAGAGTGGTCAAACTTATTTGTGTTACTCCAGCGATCCAATAAATGACATTTTGATGAGACGAATGCTGGTGTTCAAGAGTGATTACGAAATTACAGAACACAGATTATGTACCTACAGAGGCGCATGACAAATACGACAATCGACATCGAAAAAATCGACAAATACGTTGTTTTTGATAGAAGCATTTGTTTTCAAGCAAAAAAAGCAACAAAGCATTTTAGAATTTGTAAAGAAACCTTAGTAACCGGGTGTGCAATACTTTCAGAACTGTGTCCGAGCAAAATGACTGTGTCATGAGCGAATGTGTTTATGTGTGTTTTGACTGTTTACGCTGTGAGCGAAATTATGTTTGCAATGTTGGAGAATGTAATTAAAGGTTTGTATCGAGAATCGTTTTTTATCGAGTTTTTTATTGTATACTGGTAAATCTCTGCTGTTAGTTGGTGCACAAATGCCTTTTGTTGTTAGCAAAGATATACAGTGTATGTATATTTTTATAACATGTTGATCGCTTCATCAAACAAATCGCCATATTTGCTTTTGGTTATCTTGATCCTCGGTTATCTCAACACTTTTTTGCAAATCTGCGTTCAGGGTTAAGTACACTCTAGATCTCAGGTTAAATGGAGCATGAGACATATCAGGAGATATTAATGTATTGTTCTAATTTTAAATGCATGAAAGTAGTAGTGCAATTAAATCACAGAGGAAACAGATACATTTCATGAGAAAAATAATAATCTGTGACATCTTGGCTTGCTTAAAGAAGGTTTTATTAAAACAGCATCATCAATAACAAATATATTCGTAGTGCCCGCTATAACTTTTGTCGAGCGGCGCATCAGGTTTAGGTAGTATGTCTCTTGACTTTAAAATAATTGATGTCCTTTTGCCAAATTAATTATTGTAACCCAGATTAACTATTTTTATTCACTTATAGCAATATAAATGATGAAAATGAACCTGACTCAGAACACTGTCAATAACACAAAAGGTATGAAGTTAACAATGGGAATCATTTATGAAGAAAAAAAGTGAATAATAATGACAAAAAGTAAGGGTGGAAATGAAATATACTCAGAAGTGTATCTTTCTTTAAATGACAGTTCAGTACCTTAAAGTCACAGAAATATTATATAAAACCCAAATTGAAGATTCTCCAATTAAATGGAAACCACTCACCAATAGTAATAACAAAATAGGATTGAGATGGGAAGGATCAGTAACCTTACAACCTTGCAGCATGCAAACACTAAATTACTCTAACAGTCTACAGGGACAATACACTGGTCTCTCAGTGTACATAGTATTATGATATTATGAATTATGATATTATGAACTCTTTAAAAAAATCCATGTTCAGTACATAGATGAAAGGCTATATGCTTAATAATGAACCTTGCTGCGTTACATGTTATTTAAGCCTGAAACATTAAAGGATGCAGTGTTTGTACTGTAAGACTTTTGAAGTGTGTACATTACTGAGTAATGGCAGCTGGGGCAGGTGATTCGGGAGTGAACGGATCTGGGTTTATTTGGTTCAGATTCACTATCACACTTTCATACTCGCTTTGCCATTGCTCTGGTGACAGTGAAGATGGGCTGGTCTCCAGGAACTTGTATGCATCTTTAGTCTGCAAGCTAAAGATGGTCCTTGCTTTCAGACAGCATTCACCGAAATCCTGCCAATGCTGAAAGATTTAAATGACAAAATAAATCACAGAAAAAAGAATACAAATAAATGTGTAATTAATTTCTGTGTTCCTGAAACTAAATATTCTGAAGTCTAAGTTACCCCTTGTGCTGATGTGATAGAATCCAAAAACATCTGCTTCATGTCACTGTCCTCGATGAAGTGTTCATTAGCAAAAGTCTCATCTTTGAGAGCCTCCAGCATCACACTCACACCTTCCCAGAACTTCTGAAGCTGAATCAGAATTTTTTGGATTCGGGAAAGGCATTTTTGGACATCATTCAGATGAACAGGGTCAGGTATTGATCCTGTAGAAACAATATGAAGCAAACATTAATTATGAGACATCACTCTGATGCTTCTGGTGTAAATCAGGGAATGTGTCGAGCACAACTATAAATCTTTTAAGTGAAAGAATCTAGTAACACTTTATAATGACTTTCATTAATAAATAATTATCAAATGTTATATAATGATTAAAGGATCATTGGCTAATACATTTATTAATCCTTCAACCAAAGTAAGGTTTGTGCCACAGCTGGCCTAAATAGTTATGGTTGTCCAGGTCAAAGTCTGGATCCTATTGAACAAATTTGGGGTTTGTCTATATGAATATATCTTAACTAATAATATGTCAAGCAATGTATTATGTTGTTTAATGATTTATTAATGAAAACAATAATCTTACCACTTTCGATTTTAATGCTTGCCAACTTCAGCTGCATGTCAGTCATCTTGATATGGATGCTCCACTCCTTGCTCGCCAGGCTTGACTTCTCAGATGTGAGTTGAGACAATTCACTGGACAGAAGCTGGGTTTTCGAAGCTACACCAGGACCAGTAACAGCACCATGAATTGCTTTAACAATGGATCCAACAAATGGTACGATGGCAGCGAAGATACTCAGACCATTGCTTTTGCTAGAAGACTCTTTGATATGATTCTGCATCTCTAGGTTTTTCGCTGCAATTTTGTCCTCAATTTTTTTAAGTTCATCATTGTTTTTCTTCAGTAGACCTTCGAGATCTCTCACCGCAGCCTCCTGGGCCTCCATCTCCTTAGTAGTTTGTGTTATTTTCTTTTCTGTCTCAGCCTTTTCAAGGATTACATCACTGGTGCAGGAAGCAACACTGTGGTTGTGTTTCTCATATCTGATGGTAATATATTTCAGATTAATCATCAGTTTAAACACAGTAAATGTTCTTGACATACACTGGTAAACACTGTATATTTTATATACATGGTAACATTCTGTTTCATTCATCTGTTTCAGTACTTTTGGCAGTGGCCAAATTAAAAGATATGGTAAATTCAATAAATATTACTACAGTTTCTTATGCTGAAATTAAAACTTAGCAACATTTTGAACTGTCTTACCTGTCTACCATCAGTCCCACTTTGTCAACAATTTCAGTGATCCATTGTCTGGCTTTTTCCAGTGATTTAATGGCCAAAATCTGTTTTTCCTTTTCAACAGCAACCTTCAGTGCAGGCAGCAGTGTGGAAACAAGGTTTTTACTTGTGGCCGCGCACTGAAAGACAACATAAATGCTTATTTTGTCTATTCATATTTCATACTTTACATAGGAAACAACTGGTCAAAATTAATCAGTGAATGAAATATGAAAACTTTATTGCAGTTCTGACACCATTGCCTGTTGTGTGTCTCGTGACCATTTCAAAGATCAGGCTCAGTTGAGATGCCAATTTACAGTGAAGTGCAGTCAAGACAGACAGTTCTCAGAAAGTTCAGGTGATTTTTGTAATCACCAAAGCCAGCATTTCTGAAAAGTTTGTTCTGGCTGGTAAACTCCTTTAAACTTCCATTAGTCCATGATAATTCTGCAATAGGTGGATTTTCTCTAAGGTTTGTGTAGTATGAAATATACAAATAAACTTGAGTAGAGTGCTGATATGCAGATCTGGTGGAAACATTTATGTGATCAGAAGCTTTCTTGATCATTTTTGTCATGTGGTTCTTGTGTTATAGGGAGATAGATTGTGACATATATTTAATGAAATATTCATCTAAACACTTCAGATTTCTTAATTATTTTTGACTGCTATTTATCTTGGTGAAGAGAATGGTGAATTAATTTGAAATGTTCACCATGACAATATCTTGTGCACAGAGCTTGTGCAATCTGCATGACAATATACTCATTTCTGGGCACACATTCGAACACTCTTGACCATTATGGCTCTTTAAAGTCTATACTCTCTATACTTTAGAGGTATAGGACTATAGATAGTTCCATGGATTTTAAAAGTTACTTGTGGAAACAGGTTCTTTAGATTTTTAAGATATTCTTCACATGATTCATTTAAAAACTGTTGACTAAAAGTTTCTTTGGTGAACCAAAAATGGTATTCCTGTGAAAACACACTTTTGGAGACTTTATTTTTAAGATGCTAATGGATGTGTGTTGCAATAACAAAATTGGCTGAAGAACATTGGCTTTACCTTCAGAAGAAGAGCCTCAGAGGAACCAAAGAGAAGCTGAGTTTCAACAGCACGCTCTCGGAGAACTCTCTCCAACTTGGGGAACTTGGCCAAACAGAGATAAGAGAGATGATAGAGCAAAGCCGTACGCTGAGCAGATGGAAGAAGCTCCGAAACAAAGTCGGGGCTATTTGCGACCACAAGTTCTGTAGAGGTAAAAATTTGATACTTTCGTGTTTATGGTTTGCACAGATGTGTGTCAGTTATTAACAACATTCCAAATGTTTAAGTTTTATCAGTGAAAACAATTCAGGGATTTTTACTCACCTTTGCTGTTTGACATTTTTTTTGTCTGTAGTGGAAGTACCTTGAAAACAATGAAAAAACCTTGAGACAAGTATCATAAATACTATGGATGGGAGATGCAGTAAATGTTACCTGTTAGATGAATGAACTTCTCAGCAGTGTAGATGATTGTGTCAGCATAGGAGATTTATACTCTATGGCTCCTCCTTAAAAAAGTTTCTCAACTAACACAAAAAAATCTTGTTGTACTGTAGCAGTGGGGGATCTCTGTGATTGGGCAGGATAAGACTTGAAATCAGATTGTCATGGAAATTTCCCAATTATCCGTTATAGGCAAAAGGTAAGACCAAAGATCCAGTACTCTGAGAAGTTTTAAAGTATTAATTCTTTCAAGAATGGCGTTCAAGACTCAAAGAGCTGATTTAGAGAGCTTCTGTCTCCAAGCAGCATCTGAATTTATGAAACTGTTACAGTTTGCAACCGTACACTTTAGAGAGAGATTAGAAAAAATGGCAATGTCTACTATTAGTATTTTATAACCAAAGATCATGCAAGCCTATTCTCATTAAGTGTCCTCATGTAAACTAGCTTATTTAACTTTTGAACTCTTGATTAGATTGAACTTGATTGATTGAACTCTTGATTGAACTCTTGAAAGCAAGGCAGGTTTGTCTATTTGTGCACAAATTCTTAGATATGCATTATTGTAAGGTATTCCAGAAAACAGGTTGAGACATAGCCAGGTATGTTTATAGCAAGGTTGAGTTACAAAGGTTAAAATTGGGATCAGATTAAACTATGTGAGGCTGGGTATGTTTAAAAAGATGACACACACAAAAATAAAGTGAATTAGTGGTTCTTGATAAAGGCAGGATGTAATGATCAACAGGTGCGATGAATGAGTGTGGAGTGAATGATCAGAACAGCCTCCCACAATCATCACACAGTCAAACACATGCAGAACGAGGAGTCAATGAATACATGACCCCTGACAGTATTCAGCTGCGTGCCTGTCAAATGTAATCATCGATAAGGAAGTGATCCAGAATGTCCCTTGCTGGAACCCAACTTCTCTCTTCCGGGAACATAACCCTCCCTGTCCACCAGGTACTGAAATCCTCATCCCCTCCTTCTCGAATCCAGAATGCGATTTACCGAATAAGTTGAGTCATGGCAGTGGGGGAACCGGGAAAGGCGGGTTAATGGGGGAAGAAATATCGGGTTTAATTTTGGAAACATGGAATACATGATGAATCCTCCCGTAAACGGGAGGTAGTTTAAGGCGGACTGACGCCAGACTAATGATTTTGGTGACAATGAACACGCCAATATATCTGGGTGCAAGTTTGTTACAGATGGACCAGAGAGGAATGTCTTTAGAAGAAAACCACACTTTTTGACCCACGACGTAATCGGAAGGTTCCTGACCGGTGGCGATCGCCTGAACCTTGGTGCAGTGTCCTGCATAGTTGATATTGTAACGGGTGCATGTAGTGGAAATGATGAAGGTGAGGGAACAAGGGATCAACGTAAAACTCCTTTAATGAAACAAACGAAAAACACTTTAAATACAAACTGAAATGACACACTTGTGCAGAAAACAAACAGAAACTCGGAAGGGCTTGGAACTCGGAAACATGGAGAAAGAAACACGGACAAGGGATTGTTAAAAATCGACAAGGATAAGACATTACATGCGGGCTAAATACACATAAGAATAATGAGACACACCTGACACTACTAACAATGAGAGTGGCAAACAAGACCGAAATACAAAGGATCACACGGGAGGAAACAGGAAGTGAACAGGAAATGACGAGACACAACATGACTGTGACAGATATTGAAGTGTTATATTTTGTGCTTAGTTAAGCAGCTGCAATGTAAACATGTATGGTAGTTTAATAATGAACATATTGTGTAAGAAAGAATCACATTACCAGATATATTTTATCCCCCATTGTTTATTGATAACAGTGTTGTGAGTCAGCGAATGGTTGCAAAGTCTCAAATGGTCTTTTATAGTTAACGTCTGGTTTATTTGTAGATTTGGATTGCCGCCATCTTAGTGGAGCATTAATTGTGTTTGTAAAATGTGTATATTTATTTTTGATTATATTGGTTTTGTATGTCTGTACTGTTATGTATTGCTTGTGATATGCATGTTGTTGTTGTTGTTGTTGTTGTTGTTGTTGTTGTTGATTTTGTTTATTATTATTATTACATGTGTGGTTTTATGTCAAGTAGATTTGCCTTTAACACATTTGCCTTTAGGATGGTACACTCCCGGGGGAGGAGTCAGGCCTATAAAACACACTCGGGGGTAGACGGGCGTTCAGAACGATCAAACATACGCGATAAAGCATCAGGATTGATGTTCTTGGAACCCGAGTGGTACGATAGAGGAAAGTCAAAACGTCCGGAAAAAAGGGCCCACTGAGTCTTTTTTGGCGGTTCTGATGTATTCTAAATTGTTATGGTCTGTCCAGACTACAAAGGGTATCCCCGACCCTTTAACCATTGATGCCAAGTTTGGAAAATGCTGCTTCGGCTGCATCAGACCACCTGAACGTATTTCTGGGGGAGGTCAAGGTTGTCAGAGCCATGGCTAGTTGGCTAAAATTACGAACAAAAAGTCGGTAAAAATTAGCGAATCCCAGAAACCTCTGCAGGGCAAAAATAAACATTTGTGACATCTTGGCTCGCTTAAAGAAGATTTTATAGGTATATTAAAACAGCACCATCAATAGCAAAAATATTCATAGCACCTTGACTTTAAAATAATTGACCTTCTATTACCAAGTTAAATATAGCTGCAAGCAGCCATGATGGGGCCAAGCGGAAGGAGGGCATTAACACTCATGGCTGGCAGCATCAGACAAACGGCAGTACAAATCTTGAGACATTTTAATATGACTTTAGTCTATTCTGTTCTAACTGGCTGAAAAATAATCAATACTGTCAATAGTAATTCAAAATGGCATTCAAGATATTTGGCTGACTATGAAAAATTTGGTATCGCAGGACACGGCATGATACACTGAATCAAAAGACTCCAGGTTCATCATTTTTGGCCAAGGCATTCAGAAGTTATGAGCAAAAGTGTCACTTTTTAAATATCTCATGACCACTAGGTGGCACTGCATCAAAGCTCTGTAAGTACAGTGATCCCTCGCCACTTCACGGTTCACTTATCGCGGATTCACTATTTCGCGGATTTTCATAATGCATTTTTTTTTTTTTGGTGCATTGTGCTCTGCATTCTGATTCGCTAAAAACTCACTCCCGCTTCTTGTATCAAAACATGCTACGAATTGTGCTATCATTTTGTCGTCTCGTGCAGTTATGTGTACGTACATAAAACAGCTTGGCAAATTTACATTAAGTTGGCCAAATTATCTTGTAATTTCGAACATCTCCTAAACCCATAATGTCGACGAAACGGCCTGGACCGACAAAAGCACCTGCGGATGGGCCCAAACGGCGGAAGATGCTACCTATCTCAGAAAAAGTTAAACTTCTGGACATGCTAAGGGAAGGTAAAAGCTATGCAGCCGTTGCTCGCCATTACGGAATCAATGAATCTTCCGTTCGTTACATAAAGAAGGAGGAAAAAAACATAAGGACGACAGCAGCAGTCAATTTTAATATGAATGCAAAAAGGGTTGTAACTGTCCGCAACAAGACCATGGTACGGATGGAGACGGCATTAGCTCTGTGGATTAATGACTGCAGGAAAAAAAACATAACCCTGGATACAAACGTTATCTGCACAAAAGCGAGAATGCTGTATGAAAACTTTGCTGTCAGTGATGGGGAAGAGGGAGAGGATGCCGGGCCCTCAGCAAGTGCTGCTGACAAAGTGCCAAGCGCATTTAATGCAAGTAAGGGCTGGTTTGAAAAGTTTAGGAAACGCTTTGGACTTAAAAATGTTTGTCTGCACGGTGAGATGGCGTCTGCGGATACCGCTGAGGCAGAAGCCTTCGTGAACAATAAATTCAAGGCGATCATTGAAGAGGGGGGATATAAGCCCGAACAAGTTTTTAACATGGATGAGACTGCCTTATTTTGGAAACGAATGCCCTCCCGCACCTTCATCATGCAGGAAGAAGCCAAAGCCCCAGGATTTAAAGTTCACAAAGACCGTTTGACCCTGGCTATGTGCGGAAATGCAGCAGGTTTCATGATTAAACCGGGGCTGATTTACAGGTCTAAAAATCCCAGGGCGCTGAAAAACAAAAATAAGGATGATTTGCCTGTTTACTGGATGTACAATGCAAAGGCTTGGATGACAAAAGCGCTCAATCTGGATTGGTTCAAAAACTGTTTCATCCTGGAGGTCAAGTGTTATTTGAGAGGAAAGGGACTGGACTTTAAAGTGCTTCTGCTCTGCTTCTGCAGAGATATAGCCTCAATTTCATTTCGGCCGCCATTTTGTCAAATTCTTTCAATTCATTAATCAACAATTCTTAAGCGAATCAACTTTATTTTATTTACTTTTTGATAGCATGGTCTGAAGATGATACAATTCAATTTTGGTGAAAATCAGACAAACATCTGGGAGGAGTTTGAAAAAGTAGGTTTTTAACAAACAATATGGCAGACGGTAAGTTTAGCGAACTATGACAAATTTGGTATCTGTGTTCTCGGCTTGAGCCAAGGAACATATTAAGATAATTTGTTTTGCCATAGGTTAACGTAATCAAAAGTTATTAGCATATTTGTACATTTGGTTATAACTTTTGACCACAAGGGGGCGCTGACCCGAAACTTTTTGGGTCTCATCAGGTCAAGATGCCGAAGACACGTACCGAGTTTCTTAATGATACACCAATGTGTTCGTTAAATATAGTATTTTATGAAAACATTTAAAATGGCCGATGATCAAAATGGCCGATAAGGGTATCCCACGATTCGGCATGAAGCACTGAATCTAAATAGACCAGTTTTATGATTTTTCACCAAAGCATTAAGGAGTTATAAGCAAAAAAAATTTTTTTCACATCTCCTGACCACTAGGGGGCATCGAGCTAAAACTCGGCATGTAGCCTCAGATCATGAATTCCATGACAGGAATCAAGGTTGATCAGAATACGCTAATGCGTTTCGGAGATATAGCCTCGCTTTCATTTTGACGGCCATTTTGTCTAATTAATTCGTGAGTTAATCAAAAACGGTTTCACAAATCAACTTGATTTTAATAACTTTTTGCTAGCATTTTCTGGAGGTGATGTGATAAAATGTTCATGAAAATTAGACAAATGGCCTAGGAGGAGGTTGAAAAAGGTTGAAAATAGTTTTTCTTTTTCTGTAAAATTCAAAATGGCAGAAAAACTTTCATGACGGAAAATGTCATAGGGTGCAAATGAAATGTCTTGAGCCAATGATTCACAGTGGACATAGAATTTTGTTTCTAGGTTGTGTGGTTCAAGTTATTAACATAAACGTAAGTGCAACTTTGGACAGTTGGTGGCGCTAGAGGGATTGAGTTAGAGACTCTAATTTTCTTCTGCTGACAGATCAGACTATACTCTATTACTGTGCCAAATTTCATAACTTTCCCGCAAGCGGTTCTATGGGCTGCCATAGACCTCCATGGCGGAAAATATTTTTCAAAAACAAAAACAATAGGTGCCTCTGCACCTTCAGTGCTTGGCCCCAATTTATTGTAACCCAGACTACACTTATAGCTATACAAATACAGAAAATTAACCCAACCCAGAACAGTTAATAATAAGGGCAAAAAATAAGGGTGGAAAATGTAATAGACTGAGAAATGTACCTTTCTTTAAATGACTGTTCAGTACCTTAAAGTAACAGAAAAATCACAAACACATACCTTCAACAGGGGTGGGAAAACATGAAGACCAATCACCAATAAAAGAACAAACATTCTGAGCAAAAACACATTTGTAAAAAAAAAACTGTATTTCCCTTTCAGGGAACTCGAGCTGCGTCAAAGCGCTAGGGGAAATAGCCTGACGTCAGTCACGTGAAGATCTGTGCAACCAATGAGAGACGAACGCGTGTGAATGCGTCACCGCCGGCACGTGCCGGTGACGTCATGAGAGAGCATAAAGGCGCGCCCGAAACCCGGAAGCGACTGCTCTGGGTGTCTTCAGCGTGCTGTGTCTGTGTGAGAGTGATTTAGAAACGAATCTAGTTTAAAAATCAGGGAATTGTGTGTGTGAAAGTATGGCTGATAAGCAGACATTTAAACCTTGTGTTTTTCCCTGTCCGCGTTTTATAACGGACAGGGATACACATGAAATGTGCGTTGTCTGCCTGGGGGCGGAGCACGCGCGGTCAGTGCTTGAGAAAGCCGGCTGTAAGGACTGTGAGAGGTTCTCCTTGCGTACGCTCCGCTCCCGCCTGGCGGTCTGTAAGGAGGCCGCTCAGGCTAGTGTTCCCCAAGGTTCGGGACCTGCAGCAGCCGAGGCTTTGCGGCGCTCTCAGTCATGGGGATCACAAATGGATCTCGCTGAGGGAGCTGGGATGGGTCCTTCCTTATCTCAGCCCTCGCAAGATGAGGCGGGTCCCAGTCACGAGCGTGCTGTGGGCACGGTTTCCCCAAAAAACGATCGTGCTGGGGCTCCGGCACTGACTTTATCCAGTTCAGATGAGATGGATTTAGCTAGTGTCGACCCTGTCGGGGAGGATTCGCCACCCTCCTCGCCAGCGTTTGAGGAGTTAGTTGAGGTTGTGGCTCGAGCGGTCTCACGTCTGGGCATTGATTGGCCGGCGGAGACCAAGAGCACTCGTCCTAGAAAGAGTATTTTGGACGAGCGCTACCTGCCTGCTCGCGTCACTCCCCCGCGCTGGGCTATGCCTTTCCTTCCTGATCTCCATGCTGAGGTGTCAAGATCATGGAGAAGGCCAGCCTCCGGAAGAGTGCATACAGCTATGTATGCACTCTTCATACTGCTATGTATACTACTCTCGTCGGGGCTCAGCCCTATATCCCTACCAGAATATGGTTCCCAGACCTTGTGACCCTCCTCGATGGAGTCCCCTGGGATTCCGATCAGGAGGGACCTCCTGTCCCAGGCGGAGGGTTGCATACCCCCGCCCAGAGCTAATGAACCTGTGGGCTGGCCCCTTAGGGGTCAAGCTCATGGAATCCGGTCTCTCAGCTGAGGTTGTAGAGACAATTTTTCAGTCCAGAGCTCCCTCCACGAGGAAACTCTATGCCTTGAAGTGGAAACTCTTTGCGTCTTGGTGTAGCGAAAGGCAGGTGAACCCAGTAACCTGTGAAGTTGGCAAAGTGCTGGAGTTCCTGCAAGAAATATTTGAGGCAGGGCTGTCCCCCCCTCCCCTCTACCTTGAAGGTTTATGTGGCTGCCATAGCGGCTTGCCATGTACCTCTGGGTGGGGTGCCTTTGGGCAGGGACCCCCTAGTCACTCGTTTCCTCCGTGGCACACTAAGGCTGAGACCTGCGGCACAGACTAGGGTGCCTGCCTGGGACTGGTCTGTGGTACTCCAAGGCCTGTCCCAGGCACTCTTTGAACCTTTAGAGGAGCTCCCTATCAAGCTCCTCTCTCTTAAGACCCTTCCTTTGCTGGCTATCACCTCGCTTAAAAGAGTCGAGGATCTTCAGACCCTCTCGGTGGCTCCCTCATGCCTCGAGTTCGCGCCCGAGATGGGAAAAACCTTTCTCCACCCGAGGCCAGGCTATGTCCCCAAGGTTCCCACTAATGTGGCTCGGTCTATCACGCTGCAGGCCTTCTGCCCTCCCCCCATTTGACGATCATGAGCAGGAGCACAGGAACAAGGTCTGTCCAGTGCGAGCACTGGACACTTACGTTTTCAAGACTGCCACTTGGCATAAGTCGGACAAACTGTTAATTTGCTTTGGGACCCCTAAGGGGGCTCCAGCTTCCAAGCAAACCCTAAGCAGATGGATAGTCGAGGCTATCTGTTTAGCATATGAGTCGGCCGGACATGCTTCTCCTTTGAGTGTCCGGGCCCTCTCCACGTGGAGCGTGGCGGCATCCAAGGCTCTCCTCTCTGGAGTTTCCTTGTCGGATGTCTGTGCTGCGGCTGGCTGGTCCTCGCCGCACACATTCATGAGGTTTTACCAACTGGACCTCGATTCCGCCCCAGGAACCAGGGTGCTCTCTCAGTGAGGACACACGGATGCCGGCGTCGCTGAGGTGGCGTTGGTATAGTGTTCCCCTAGCTCTTTGATGCAGCTCGAGTTCCCTGAAAGGGAACGTCTCGGGTTACGAATGTAACCCTGGTTCCCTGAGGGGAACGAGACGCTGCGTCTTTGCCTCAGCTCCTTGCGCCTCCGGGCCCGCTTCACGCACTCTTTAGCTGTCGCTTCCGGGTTTCGGGCGCACCTTTATGCTCTCTCATGACGTCACCGGCACGCGCCAGCGGTGACGCATTCACACGCGTTCGTCTCTCATTGGTTGCACAGATCTTCACGTGACTGACGTCAGGCTATTTCCCCTAGCGCTTTGACGCATCATCTCGTTCCCCTCAGGGAACCAGGGTTACATTCGTAACCCAAGACGTTCTTTACAACTACTACAGGGACAGTACACTGCTCTCTCGGAGTACACAGTGTTACGGTATTATGAATTATGATATTATGAAGTCTTTTAAAAAACCCATATTCAGTACATAGATGACAGGCTATATGCTTAATAATGAACCTTGCTGTGTTACATGTTATTTAAGCCTGAAACATTAAAGGCATGCACTGTTTGTACAGTAAGACTTTTTAAGTGTGTACATTACTGAGTAATGGCAGCTGGGGCAGGTGATTCGGGAGTGAACGGATCAGGATTTATTTTGTTCAGATCCTCTATCACATTTTCATACTCGCTTTGCCACTGTTCTGGTGACAATGTAGATGGGCTGGTCTCCAGGAACTTATATGCTTCTTTAGTCTGCAAGCTAAAGATGCTCTTTGCTTTTAGACAGGATTCACCGAAGTCCTGCCAATGCTGAAAGATTTAAATGACAAAATAAATCATAGAAAAAAGAATGCAAATCACTGTGAAATTAATTTCTGTATTCCTGCAACTAAATATACTGAAGTCTAAGTTACCCCTTGTGCTGTTGTGATAGAATCCAAAAATATCTGCTTCATGTCGCTGTCCTCAATGAAGTGTTCATTAGCAAAAGTCTCATCTTTGAGAGCCTCCAGCATCACACTCACACCTTCCCAGAACTTCTGAAGCTGAATCAAAAAAATTTGGATTCGGGAAAGGCATTTTTGGACAAAATTCAGATGGACAGGGTCAGGTATTGATCCTTTAGAGACAATATGAAGCAAATATTAATTATGAGACAACACTCTGATGCTTTTGGTGCAAGTCAGGGAATGTGTCGAGCACAACTAGAAATCTTTCAAGTGAAAGAATCTGGTAACACTTTATAATGACTTTCATTAAAAAATCATTATCAAATATTATTTAATGATTAAAGGATCATTATACAGTGCTTAACACATTTATTAGTCCTTCAACCAAAGTAAGGTTTGTGCTACAGCTGGCCTAAATAGTTATGGTTGTCCAGGTCAAAGTCTGGATCCTATTGAACAAATTAGGGTTTGTTATGTGCCTTATAAAGTACAATTAAATATTTTAGTTTCTGACAGATTCCTAAATGATTTGTGTTTTCTCTTTATCATGGTAAGTGGTTTATTGAATTTAATATATTCACAATATGAGAATGTGCTTGTTAATGTTTAATATTGAACTTTTTAAACATTATAGATCATCAATGTAAACTAAAATGCTTACAAATGTTATTAAACTTTCGATTCACATGATCATCCACTTCTTGAAAATATATGCATGCCTTTAAACTTCAGTTCATATTTTATCCAACTAACTGCACTTTTTACATTTACAAATATTCAAATTAGCTCTGGGTGAACTGGATGTTCAACAGAAATTTTAATAGTATTAGAATGACTGGTCTTATTTTATATTAGGTGTCTTTAACTATGCAATTATGTAAAATAATAATAGTTCCCTGTCAAGGGAACTCAACACTGCGTCGAACGCATATGGGAACGCCTTAGCGTGATTGTCTCTTGAAGCGCAATTGAAACCAGGTGTGCGAGTGCACGTAGCCGAGGGTGACGTCATGAGCCAGGAGCATATCAGCACACAGCTAACTAGAAGCCTCAGCTTTAGTATCTTCAACAGCGCTCAAAGCTAACCTGTGTTTGAGTTGCTCTGCTGGCAGTAAGTCGATTATTTCCACTTACCTCTGAAGAATGGCAGATACACAGACTTTCAGGCGTTGTGTCACTCCTTGCCCGCGTTTTATCACGGGTAAGGACACACATGCTCTCTGTGTCTTTTGTTTGGGCGAGGATCATGCACGCTCAGCGCTTGAGGGCTCTGAGTGTGCAGAGTGTCTGCAGCTGCGCACTCTCCGCTCATGCTTGGCAGTCTTTGAGGAGGCTGCTCAAGCTCGCGGTCCTCGTGGGTCTGGTCCTGCTGTAGCTGAGGCTCAGCGGCGGCTGCACTCATGGGGATCGCAGTTAGATTTAGCAGCGGGGTCGGAGACGGGCAGCGCCTTTTCTCCTCCCTTACCTGCCGAATCTGCTCTCACTCAGGATTCGGAAGCGCACCATGCGGTGATTACTTCCGACCTGGGTGACGACGCATTGCTGAACCTCTCCAGTTCTGAGGAGATGGAGGTGGATGTGGTCAGCATTGATGTGGATGAGGCTGAACCGCCATCAGCCTCACCCGCATTCGAGGAGCTGCTCGAGGTCATTACATGGGCAACGGCGAGGCTTGGTCTCGAGTGGCCAGCCGAGCCCAGGGATGCTCGTCCTAAGAGTCGGTTGGACAAGCGTTACTTACCTGCTCGGGTACAACCTCAGTGTCGGGTTCACCGAGGTGTGGAGGTCTTAGAAGTGGCCCGCCTCCCACAGGGTTCATAGCGGCGCTTCAGCTAACTATGCCACCCTTGTGGGAGCCAAAGAGCCTGGCTATGGGGCGATGCCTAGAGTTGAGGAGGCGCTGGCTAACTACCTCATCCCTCACTCATCGCCACCCCTTAAAACCCCGGCGCTGCCCACCAAACCCCTCCGGGTTACCTCCAACATGGTGGGCAGAGCATATTCCGCGGCTGGTCAGGCTGCAGCGTGTTTACACACCTCACCACTGCTGTAGGACTACCAGGCGGAATTGCTCTCAGACGTCGATGAGGGCAGGGGAATTGGCCCTGAGGCAGTAGCCGAGCTGCACAGGGCCACGGATCTCTCTTTGAGGGCTGCCAGGGAAACGGCCATCCATGGCAGCCTTGGTGGCCACAGAAAGGCATCTGTGGCCCAATTTGACCACCCTCAGAGAGAAGGATAAAAATATCCTTATCGACGCCCCTCTTACTCTTCCCGGACTCTTCGGCAATGCCGGCAAAATGGCTGTCGAGAGGTTCCAGGAGGCTGCTAAGCAGGAGGTGGTGTTCAGAAAGATCCTATTTTAGATCTCCGCGCACTGAACGAGTCAGTCAGGAGGCTGAAATTCAGAATGCTAACGTGAAGCAGATCGTGGCACAAATCAGATCCCACGACTGATTTGTCATGATAGATCTGAAGGACACGTATTTTCACGTCTCCATCCTCCCTCAGCATCGGAAGTTCCTAAGATTCGCCTTTGGGGGGAAGGCTTATCAGTATCGGGTGCTTCCGTTCGGTCTAGCTTTGTCTCCTCGCACTTTCACCAAGTGCGTGGATGCAGCTCTGGCTCCGCTCCGGTCTCGAGGGATCCGGATCCTAAACTAGATTGACGACTGGCTCATATTGGCCCAGTCGCGAGAGTTAGCAGTACAACATCGAGATACAGCTGTACAACTGGCCGAGGCAGAACATTACTTTCCTAGGCGTTGTATGGGACTCTGTGTCAATGTCAGCACGGCTTTCCCCCTTGCGCATTACCTCAATCCTATCTTCAGTCAATGACATAAAGCTAGGCCAGCTGGTCACTGTCAGACACTTCCAGAGAATTCTGGGCCTCATCGCGGCAGCCTCGTAGCGCTAGGCTTGCTCCACATGAGGCGTCTGCAGTGGTGGCTCAAGACCAGGGGGTTTTCCCCGAGGGGAAATCCTTTCCACCTGATCAAGGTTTCAAGGCGCTGCCTGCGAGCCTTAGGTCAGTGGAAGAAACCCTGGTTTCTTGCCCAAGGACCCGTACTGGGACCAATCTGTCACCGCGTGATGCTGTCGACAGACGCCTCCCTCTCGGGTTGGGGGGCGGCCCTGAGGGACCGCTCAGCTCAAGGTCTGTGGAATGAAGGTTGCCTCTCCCTGCACATAAATGCATTAGAAATGCTGGCAGTATGGAAGACGCTTCAGGCCTTTCTTACAGACCTCTGGGGTCACCACGTGTTAGTCCAATCCGACAACATGGCAGTGGTGTCCTATATAAACCACCAAGGGGTCTCCGCTCTCTCCAGCTTTGCAAGCTAACCGCGCGGAGGGCTGGACGCAATGCAACAGGAGTGGCCGAGGATACCCCTGTATGCCTTTCCCCCCGTAGCCCTGCTCCCGGGGGTTCTAGAGAAAGTTCGCCAGGACAGGGTCCGTCTCACCTTAGTTGCCCCGCGGTGGCCGGGCCGGGTGTGGTTTTCGGACTCAGTGTTCCTCCTAGACGGCACTCCTTGTAGGATTCCCGTCAGAGTGGACCTTCTGTCTCAGGCTCAGGGCAGGATCCTTCATCCTCGCCCAGAACTGTGGAATCTGTGGGTCTGTGGGTCTGGCCTCTAAGGGGGCCTGACTTATAGACTCAGGTCTCTCAACTGAGGTCGTTGAGACCATTCTCCACTCTAGAGCCCCATCCACGAGGAAACTCTACGCTCGGAAGTGGTCTATCTTCACTTCCTGGTGCAGTGACAAACATTTAGACCCAGTGACCTGCCATGTCGGTATCGTCCTGAAGTTTCTACAAGAGAAGTTTGCTGCCGGCTGTCCCCCTCCACGCTTAAGGTGTACGTGGCTGCCATTGCGGCTTACCACGTACCCCCAAGTGGTACCCCTTTGGGTCAGGACCCCCTAGTAGTTTTTTTCCTCCTTGGCACTCTAAAGCTGAGGCCTGCAGTACGCTCTCGGGTTTCACCTTGGGACTTGTCCCTGGTCCTCCAGGCCTTGTCCCAGGAACCCTTCAAGCCTCTTGAGAACATCTCGGATAAATTCCTCACCCTTAAAACGGTGTTCCTTTTAGCCATATCCTCTTTCAAAAGGGTTGGCGACCTTCAGGCCCTGTCAGTGGCCCCCTCCTGTTTGGAGTTTGCCCCTGGTCTGGCGAAAGCCTTTCTCTCTCCCAGACCAGGTTATGTTCCTAAAGTGTTGTCGAGCCCCGCTCGTCACATTGTACTGCAGACCTTATATCCTCCCCCCTTTGACGATCGTGACCAGGAGTCTAAAAACAAGGTCTGTCCAGTGCGAGCACTGGATGCCTACGTCCGAAGAGCGGCCCCATGGCGTAGGTCGGACCAACTTTTTGTATGCTTCGGTGCTCCTAAGGGAGCTCCAGCGTCTAAACCTACTCTAAGCAGGTGGATAGTTGAGTAAGCTAGTAATAGCTGCGTTCGTAGTAAGCTACGTTAGCTTGGCATACTCTGTTCGCCGAGGCGGCGTGGGTATTTCGTTCCCATATGCTCTCGACGCAGTGTTGAGTTCCCTTGACAGGGAACGTCTCAGGTTACTTACGTAACCCTAGTTCCCTTAGAGGGAACGAGACACTGCATCTCGTGGCCTCAGCTCCGTTGCATGCCGGCTGTTTCAGACACTAGTCAAGCTGAGGCTTATAGTTAGCTGCGTGCTGATATGCTCCTGGCTCATGATGTCACCCTCGACTACGTGCACTCGCACACCTGGTTTCAATTGCGCTTCAAGAGACAATCACGCTAAGGCGTTCCCATATGCGTTCGACGCAGTGTTGAGTTCCCTCTAAGGGAACTAGGTTACGTAAGTAACCTGAGACGTTAGTAGGTACACTAAACTTATTGTATTATGTGCATGTTCTATTCCAAAACACTATTGAGGTGTGATACAGTATTTACAAGCATTTTCTTTTTAAAAAAAATGATATTTGATAGCATTTTATTTACATAATGATGAATAGATCGTTTCAACATTTTCATAGCTTTTTCATAATGATGTATTTGAGTATATTTTATCTAATGATTTGTTAATTGTATTGTATTGTTAATTGATTTTATTAATTATAAACCATCTGTCAAATTTTATTTCAACTTTTGTCTGAAAGTTTAATAAAATTTGTAAGCATTTCAATTTACATTAATTGTCAGGTTTTGGGAGAGAGCGAGGACTCAATTGCAGGGGAAAACAGGGCTTTAATGAACAGAAACAAAAAACTCAAACATAAACCTCCCCAAGTGGGGGAAAAAACATGACTAAACACGACTCGACTGGAAACACGACTAGGAGGGACAAGGTAACACCAACATATGACAACGAAGCGGCACAGGACGGCAAACACAAGGAGACTAAATACACAGGAGGAAAAGCAATAGAGAGAGACACAGCTGGAATAAAATCAAACTAATGACAATGAAACAAGACGGGCGGGGTAACAGACGAGACATGAACATGAAGCCAATTAGACAAAGACGACGCGCAGCTGGCGACAAACCAAACTGCGCGTGACAAAACAAGCACGCGGCCGATGGGATGCGAACCGCGTGCGAAACATAAACACACGGACGAGAGGAGGCGCGGCTCGCGCAAGGCTTGAAACCGCGCCCACTCACATAACGTAGAGCTCGCAAGCAGTGCCGGCCCGAAGGGTTGTGGGGCCCTAGGCGAGATAAAAAAATTGAGCCCACTGGTGTAAAAACAGCGAGAAGAGAGCACAAAAAATACAATTTCAATGTTCAAGTGTATACATTGTTATAAAACTTTAATTAAGTTTGATTTAAATAAGTTTTCAAGTGTGATTCGGACATGGCTGAGAGGTTAAGGCGATGAACTATGGATCCACTGGGGTTTCTCTGCGCAGCTTCGAATACTGCCGACGACAACAATTTTGCATTTTAATGGGGTGTTTTTGGAGGGCTTGGAACGGATTAGACATTTTACATGTAAAATGTGTTCCAAGAAACGAAAAACTCATTATACGAAGTCCGCCTCGGAACGGATTAATTTCGTATCTCGAGGTAACACTGTACCTCGATCAAAATAGCAACCAGACTTATGACGTTATATAAGACTTATTTAAGACACTTTCTTGAGTATATATCGAAAGGAATTTACAGAGATATGTGGCTAAGTGGAAAATGTGGAATCTCTACTAGGAATACGTTACGACATTCTAGTTCATCCAATAGCCTATTGCGGGAGGTGTTATGCTAAATAGAGTGTGGTGCTGCTGTGTATGTTTCTAATCTTTTTTCCGCTTTTATTTAGACAGTTTTTTTATTTTTATTATTATCGTTTTCAGCTATTTGTCATGTATGAATTATTCAGAGATATTCTTTTAATAAAATATGTTTTATATTTTGCTCACCGTCATTGTGAATTGTATGGTGTTTGATCGGGTCTGTGCACTTCTGAATCGTTGTAATTGACATATGACAACTCCTACTATGAGTGGACGTTTGAAAAAAATAAAACTTCTACAAATGTGTGACATCATGTGCGGGTCGCGGGGCCCTCAAATCAAAGCGGGTCCCCAGGCGACCGCCTGTATCGCCTGTTGGACGGGCCGGCTCTGCTCGCAAGAACGAGTTCTCACGAGCTCACGACAAGGACAAAGACACACGAGTTATGAATGCCCGAATCCCGATCCAAAACCGAAACTGAAACAGACCCAAGTATCGGGACCGGACATCATAACTCGTACGAAAGACGTCACAGACAAGCGCGCGCGCGGCTCGAATCCTCGACGCCGTGCGCACACACACCAAACACGAGACATAACGGTAGTGTCAGAGCTCTGCCACAAAACCAAGAAATGACTACTAGACCGAATGTGGCAGAACCCTGACATTAATGGTCTGTTGAACATTAGGTAACATTTAAAAATTAAAGAAAAACATCAAAAATCACATTGTAATAATTCTAGGTATGTGAATATATCTGAACTAATAATATGTTAAGCAATATATTATGTTATTTAATGATTTATTCATGAAAGTAATAATCTTACCATTTTCTTGCTTGCCAACTTCAGCTGCATGTCAGTCATATTGATATTGATGTTCCACTCCTTGCTCGCCAGCATTGACTTCTCGGATGTGAGTTGAGACAATTCACTGGACAGAAGCTGGTTTTTCGCAGCTACACCAGGACCAGTTGCAGCACCATGAATTGCTTTAACAATGGGTCCAATAAATGGAAAAGACTCTTTGATATGATTCTGCATTTCTAGGTTTTTTGCTGCAATTTTTCCTCAATTTTTTTAAGTTCATCATTGGTTTTCTTCAGTTGAGCTTTGAGATCTCTCACCGCAGCCTCCTGGGCCTCCATCTCCTTAGTAGTTTGTGTTATTTTCTTTTCTGTCTCAGCCTTTTCAAGGATTACATCACTAGTGCAGGAAGCAACACTGTGGTTGTGTTTCTCATATCTGTCGGTAACACATTTCAGATTAATCATCAGCTTAAACATAGTAAATGTTCTTGATATACACTGCTAAACACTGTATATTTTATATACATGGTAACATTCTGTTTCATTCATCTGTTTCAGTACTTTTGGCCGAGGACAAATTAAAAGATATGGTAAATTCAACAAATATTACTACAGTTTCTTATGCTAAAATTAAAACTTAGCAACATTTTGAACTGTCTTACTTTTCTACCATCTGTCCCACTTTGTCAACAATTTCAGTGATCCATTGTCTGGCTTTTTCCAGCGATTTAATGGCCAAAATGCTTTTTTCCTTTTCAACAGCAACCTTCAGTGCAGGCAGCAGTGTGGAAACAAAGTTTTTACTTGTGGCCGCGCACTGAAAGACAGCAGAAATATATTTTATTTAAAGAAATATATCTTTATTTTTATTAAAGTTTCATACTATACATAGGAAAAAATTAATCAGTGAAAGAAATATGAAAACTGTATGGCAGTTCTGACACCATTGTCTGTTCTGTGTCTCGTGACCATTTCAAAGATCAGGCTCAGTTGAGATGCCAATTTACAGTGCAGTCAAGACGGACAGTTCTCAGAACGTTCAGTTGATTTTTATAGTTCGAAACAGCTCACCAAAGCCAGCATTTCTGAGAAGTTTGTTCTGGCTGGTAAACTCCTTCGAACTGCCATTAGTCAATGATAATTCTGCAATAGGTGGATTTTCTATAAGGCTCAGTGAAGTGATCTGTGTAGTATAAAATATACAAATAAACGTGAGTAGAGTGCTGATAGAGAGCATTTTATAATTTCTTCTGGGGTTTTTTTTGGTAATTGTTATTTGCACTGTCCATGGAGCAGACCTGTTTACATTTCACTGCCGGTTGTATATTCTGTATATAACTGTGTATGTGACAAATAAAACTCTTGAATCTTGAATCTTGATATACAGATCTGGTGGAAACATTTCTGTGATCAGAAGATTCCTTGATCATTTTTATCATGTGGTTGTGTCATAGAGATATAAATTGTGACATATTTAATTGCATATTCATCCAAACACTTCAGATTTGAAGTGTTTGGATGAATTATTTTTTTATTGTTATTTATCTTGGTGAAGAGAATGGTGAATTAATTTGAAATGTTTACCATGACAGTATCTTGTGAACAGAGCTTGTGCAATCTGTTTGGCAATATACTAATTTCTGGGCACACATTCGAACACTCTGGACCATTAGGGCTCTTTAAAGTCTATACTCTCTATACTTTAGTGGAGAACATTTAAAATCCATGGAACTATCTACTTCACAAAAGGTTATAGTGGAAACAGGTTCTTTAGAATTTGAAGATATTCTTCACATGATTCATTTAAAAACTATTGACTAAAAGTTTATTTGGAGAACCAAAAATGGTATTCCTGTGAAAACACACTTTTGGAGTCTTTATTTTTAAGAGTGTTATTGGATGTGTGTTGCAATAACAAAATTGGCTCAAGAACATTGGCTTTACCTTCAGAAGAAGAGCCTCAGAGGAACCAAAGAGAAGCTGAGTTTCAACAGCACGCTCTCGGAGAACTCTCTCCAACTTGGGGAACTTGGCCAAACAGAGATAAGAGAGATGATAGAGCAAAGCCGTACGCTGAGCAGATGGAAGAAGCTCCGTAACAAAGTTGGGGGTATATGCGATCACAAGTTCTGTAGAATGACAAATTCGATAGTTTCGTGTTTATGGTTTGCACAGATGTGTGTGTCAGTAATTAACAACATTCCAAATGTTTGTTTTATCAGTGAAAAACAATTCATTAATTTTTACTCACCTTTGCTGTTTGACTTTTTTTCTGTAGCAGAAGTACCTGGAAAATTATGGAAAAACCCTCATGAGACAAGTATCATAAATACTATGGATGGGATGCAGTAAATGTTACCTGTTAGATGAATGAACCTCTCAGCAGTGTAGATGATTGTGTCAGCATAGGAGATTTATACTCTATGGCTCCTCCTTTAAAATGGTTTATAAGCTCCTCTTCTCTGTGAGAAATAATATATCTCTGTAGTTGGGCAGGACAAGACTTGAAATCAGATTGTCATGGCAATTTCCCAATTATCCCTTATAGGCAAAAGATAAGACCAAAGACCCAGTACTGTGAGAAGTTTTAAAGTATTAATTCTTTCAAGAATAGCGTTCAAGACTCAAAGAGCTGATTTAGAGAGCTTCTGTCTCCAAGCACCATCTGAGTTTATGAAACTGTTACAGTTTACAGTTTAGAGAGAGATTATAAAAAATGGCTTTGTCTACTATTAGTATTTTATAACTAAAGCTCATGCAAGCCTTTTCTCATTAAGTGACTTCATTTGAACTAGCTTACATAACTCTTGAGTTTGCCCAAAGGAAGGCAGGTTTGTGCATTTGTGCACAAATTCTTAGATTTGCACAATTGTAAGGTCTTTCAGAAAGCAGGTTGAGACATAGCTAGGTATGTTTATAACAAGGTTGAGTTACAGAAGATAAAATTGGAATCAGATTAAACTATGTGAGGCTGGGTATGTTGAAAAAAATTCAATCAATTTAGTGAATTTACAATAATCACATGAAACTCAAAACAACTTAAAAATTTGAAAGCCAATTTCAGCAAAAGAGTCCTTAAGAGTCATTATGTGTTGAAAGCCCCAATGTGAATGTGTCCACCGGTGTATATACAATCCACAAACATGATGATCGTAGTCTAGTCAGCCCATGTAGATGGCGTGCACATGGTACAGGTTGTGAATAAGATGTCAGATGACAGAAAATATTATGCTGGGAACAAACAGCAAACATTGCCTGACTGCCGTTCACTGGAGTGAATTGTATTTGTTGTTTCGAATAACTTTTTTGTTTATTTTTTACATTCATTTGATTATATTGCTTAATAAAACCCTACTAGAAGCCTCAATGTGGAAAGGGGGCGGCAACGTGGACACAGCAACGTGTCCATGGCGAACAGTTCAGGTCGTTGACCTAAAGGGCTAGATACCCAGGAAGACGCAACCATCAGCTACGACATGTACAGAAATGAGGGTCCGGAGCGGCACAGATGGAAGCATGAGCTCTACGTGCACTGGAGCAACCTACAACCTGAAGGGACCTGGAGAAGAAAATTGTCGGTTGTCGATTTGGAGTGCACAGAACATGGACCGGCCAAAAAGACAAAACAACTGCTTACGGACTTGCTCATACAACTGCAGGACCGTCAACTCGGAGGCTGATCTTACAAAACTCTTGGAGGCCAGAAAGAGAATCCGCTTTGACGTGCTGGCCCTTCAAGAAACAAAAGTCAAAGCCACAACTACCATGAAGACGGACGACGGAGATCTCATCATCCTCGGTGCAAAAGTCAACAAGAAGAACATCGGAGGCGTCGGTTTCACCGTTGACCGAAGTCTCGAGCATAAAGTCAATTCAGAGGATGTCATCAGCCCACGTCTCGCAGTTCAACAAGTTGACCATTATGTCCATCATCAACGCCTATGCACCAACATCAGCAGCGTCAGACGAGGACAAGGACGACTTCTATGCAGAACTGGAGAACACCATCAAACGAGAGAGAGCCTACTACAAAATCATTTGCTGAGACTTCAACGCCACCATCGGAAAACAACCTCACGCCACATCAGTTAGAATCGGGCCGCACACCACAGGAGACACCAACGACAACGGTGACCGATTGACGGATCTCCTGAACGCCTGCAACCTGTTCCACGGCAACAGCATGTTCCAGAAGAATCCAAAATCGCGCTGGACATGGACCAGTCCAAATGGAATCTTCCACATGGAACTGGACCACATCCTGACCATACAAAGTTCGACTTCGCCAGAAGCAAAAAAGACAAGACTCCCATCGAACAGCATTCATCAGATTCGCGGCATATAACATCGTTCGTTTAGAAGCGACCGCTGCATTCGACTGGCAGGAACATCCGGACTTGACGGAATACTACGAACATCTATGCGGCGGAATTCTCAGTCATTCTTGGTAATGACAGTCATGAAGGATGCAGCAGACAATAAAAAAATCGAGAGTACCATCGTGGACTACTACACGGAACAGTACCAATCTACCACGCCTGTTGCACGAAAACTAACACCAACCCAAGAAGTCATCCCAGACATCATACCATCAGAAGTCCGAAAGGCAGTCAGCCAACTGAAAAAGAAAAAAGTATCTGGACCGGATAACATCTCTTGCGATCTACAGCCACCGTCCTCCAGAAACTGACATCTCACATGCTCATGCTGGAACTAGACTGGAACGACAAAGGAATCTCCATCAACAGCAAGAAAATCAACAATCTCCACTTTGCCGACGACATCGCCCTGATCAGCAATACCCCACAAGAACTCCAACTGGACCAACTGGACGAACTGGACGCTGTTGGCAGATCAATCCGACTGACAATGAACCGAAGCAAGATGGAAGTCATGAGAAATCAATGGGCAGACTGGACACTAATCACAGCACAAGGAACCATACTACCAGACGTTGATCAATACGCCTACCTCGGACGAGTGATCACGATAGACCAGTGATTCCCAAACTGTGGTCCGCGGACCACTAGTGGTCCGTGAGGGTACTGCAGGTGGTCCGTGGAAAGGCAAAATAAAATAATATTTTACCTTAATTTTACCAGGAAATTCCCATAAGAATTTTTTTAAGGAATACAGTATGTAGGCCTATATTGATATAACATTTACATTAAATTGTCAAGTTATTCTGCGATTACTAAAATAGGCCAGTGGTGTTCGGAAAACAATGTTGCTATGGAAATAAGCCTGTTGTTCAAATTAACCTGTGTTGGGTGCTGCCCCTTTAAGGACGCTAATTCGGTTGCCATGGTGATCAACGCACAACAGGGAAAGAAAGGTTGTCATGTTAAAACCACGCTAAACTTTTACTTCAATTACAATTTAAACTTTATATTCCCAGCGTAGTGAGTAATTAATGTGTTTTTAAGTAAATTAATAGTTTCTGATGTGATACTGTATATAGATCGCTATTTGAAATTAGCGCCTAAACGTCTAATATTATACGCTTGTTTTTTATGTTTATGTAGCTATTTACCGTGTTTTAAGTTGCTTGTTGAAATGTTAATGCAGTATATGTTACATTTAGCTGATAAACAAAGTTTAGTATGCGTTTGTGACGCAGAGAATGTTTGATGATGTAAATAATACTAATTGTAGATTGTTTTTGTTTTTACAGTTTTGACCACACACATATGCACATAGCCACAGACATACACAAATACTCAACAAACTTTAACTACTACAACAACGACCAAATGTGTATATTGTTAGTTCTGCACAAGAGGAATAAAAGTCAACATCAAAATCCAACTTAATGTTATAATTTAATTGGTAACAACCTGATTATGCCCTCGGGCACATGAGTAAATAAATAAATTAAATATGTGGCAGCCGTTGTGTGGAGTAAACTTTCTTTTAACAAGCCTGTTGTCAGGGTTCTGCCACATTCGATCTAGTCATTTCTTGGTTTTGTGGCAGAGCTCTGAAACTGCCGTTATGTCTCTAGTTGTGTGTGTGCGCGTCTGTGACGTCTTTTGTGCGAGTCATGATGTCCGGTCCCGATACTTTGGTCTGGTTCAGTTTCGTTTTAGATCGGGATTTCATAACTCGTGTGTTCGTCCTTGTCGTGAGCGCGTGAGACAAGTTTTTTGCTCATTCTCACGCGCTCTACATTATGTGAGTGGGCGCGGTTTCAAGCTCTGCTCGTACCGCGCGCTCTCGTATCCTTGTCCTGTGTTGTAAGCACGCGGTTCGTGTTTACGTCGGCCACGTGCTTTCATGTTGTGTTTTTTTGATGCATCTTTGTTTAATGTGAACACTATTCGGCTATTCGCATTGGCTGTGTGTTTGTCTCGTCAATGTGTAACCCTCCCAGCTTGTTTCACTACTTTAGTTTGATTTGTTCCCAGCTGTGTCCCATTCAATTACCGTTCCTCATGTGTGTACTTAATCTATCCGTGTCTGTTGTCTTGTGCTGGTTTCTCGTCGTTTATGGTTGTGTGGTCCTGTCTCTTGTCAAGTTCTGTCAAGTCAAGTTTCTAGTCCAGTCCAGTTCATGTTCAAGTCTAGTTCATGTTCTATTCCTAGTCCTGTTTTCCCCCTCGGGGTGGTATTTGTTCTGTTTTATTTTTCGTTTTTGTAACAATAAAATCCCCATTCGTCTTCAACATTGAGTCCTCGTCACATCCCTTCACCCAACCTGACACCTGTTGCACACTGATGTGATGACTAGTTATAGTAGTGCTAATAAGCCTATGTAGAGGTGCGGATTCATTCAGGTAAGACTGTGTGTAGACATTTTATTATGTGTGTTATGAGGTGGTCCGCAAAATTTTTTGATAACAAATAGTGGTCCACACACACAAAAAGTTTGAAAACCACTGCGATAGACAACGACCTCAAAGTAGAAATCAGTCGGAGAAAGCGAGCTGCATCGGCTGCCATGAAGAACATCAAGGAAGCAACTCGTTAGTGACAAGAATAACTCTTCGACTCCACCGTTCTTCCTGCACTCTGCTACGGAGCTGAAACTTGGGCTGACAACAAAACATCAACCAAGCTCATCACCACGACGCAGAGAGCGCTGGAAAGAGCGCTTCTAGGGACAAACTGTCACGAACAACACAAACGAGGGCTGAGAGGTGCCGATCTCCGGCAACAATCAGGCATACGAGACGTGGCAGAACATATTAGAACAGTGAAACACCGATGGGCAGGCCACGTCGTTAGAAGAACTGATGATCGATGGTCTTACCGCAAGACTTTCTGGTTCTGGACCCAAGGGACGTCAAAAGAACACAAGAGCATCCCGCAACACGTTTGAGCGATTCAATGAAGGCTCTAAATTCACCTGGCGGCCACTGGACTCAAATTGCTCAACAACAACAGAAGTGGAAGGAAGCGTGCGCCCATCACCACCCTGGCTGACTAGCGGGCATCTAAGTAGGTATTGCTTAATATAACTTAGACAAAATTGGATAATATAAATAAATTGTGATTGGCACATCACTCTGACATCGCTAGTGTCACAGTCTCACAGTCTCCTGTGTTCCCATGGCTTTGTCGATTGTTGAAACTGTTTCCACGTCGTGTGTGGATGTTCTCTCCATGTTCCGGGTCTTTGTTTATTCCTGGAGTTTTGCACAAGTGTGCCATTTTGTTTATATTTAAAATATTTTGTTTTTGTGATTAATAACGCCTGTTGTCGTTGGAACCTGTTCTCCTCGTCTACCTGCCGGCGCAGTAAGTGGATGATAGGACAGACACATAACAGATATATTGATATTCTACGATATTCACATAACAACATTACATTATAATAATTTGCTATCAATTGGAATAAAATTCGCAAGACTCAATTCTCCATACGTAAAAATTTGAAATGTTCTGTATTTGCCTTGCAGCTTGTTCTTTGTTCCCTATCTAAAGCAAATGAATTTACTATAGTCATGTGTCCTCAGTGACTTCCATTAATTTTATATTACAGAATTGCTACTAGTAACAGTTCCAATAACATATATTCTAATACAGTTATTACTAATAACTTTTCCAGTTAGAGTGTTATCTAACACAATTATTTTTGTTATTATTGTTGTTGTTATTGTTATGCAAGCTCTGTACTATGTCAAGCAGTTTTAGCTTAAATTCCTCACAGTAATTGTATTTTTACCATTGTATTTTAAAGAGAACTCTCTATTTCAGAAATACATAATGTAACAGTGCTGGGATGCTTGCTCCCTGTGAGGACAGTATCAGAGCTGTCAGTTTGTGTCAGGAACTGAGGTGCTGTTGGTGTGCGATGCGGAGGGTGAACCACGACGAGGAGAGCAGGATAAACTCAAACTCACTTTAATAATAAACGTAAACCAAAAACTTTAAATACAAACCAAAAGAAGCGCGCATGTGCAAAGAACAGAACTTAACAAAACTCAGAGAACAAGGCGATAGCATCCACACACGTCAACATGAACTTCATTAACAACTTACAAACACAAGGGAAATGCAAGAGCGATTTACACAAGGGGAATCACAAACACCTGGGAGACTAACGAGCAAGTGATTACATGACAGGTGCAGGGAGTGAAACAATGACCAGATAGACAGGAATTGAAACAATGACAAGACTGACACGAAGTGACAAAGACCCAGACAGACAGGAACAGTGTTACATAACGCCCCCCTTCCGGTAGGCGCGTCCTTGCGCCGTCAAAGTGACAACTGCGGAGGGTGGGCGGGGTACCAGGAGGGGGACAGAACAAGACTTGACAGACATGAAACCAGACAGAAGACTACAAAAGATGCAAAACAAGAATTAAAGGCCAAACAAACCAAAAACAGGTGAAAAATGATCATAAAAAATAAACAGTCCTCAATGAACAAAACAACAACTCAAAAACCAGTCCTAACACATGATGAACAAAACAAAAATAATACAGAGTCCATGAAGGAGCGGGAAAGATGAGCCAGGCAGGCTCAGGCAGGGCCGGTGGGTTTGAAGGATCTGGCGGGTTAGGCTGATCAGGTGGCGAACCACGGCAGAGGGAGAACCACGACGAGGAGAGCAGGATAAACTCAAACTCACTTTAATAATAAACGTAAACCAAAGACTTTAAATACAAACCAAAAGAGGCACGCATGTGCAAAGAACAGAACTTAACAAAACTCAGAGAACAAGATGATAGCATTCACACTCGTCAACATAAACTTCATTAACAACTGACAAACACCTGGGAGACTAACGAGCAAGTGCTTACATGACAGGTGCAGGGAGTGAAACAATGACAAGACTGACAGGAAGTGACAAAGAAGACCCAGACAGACAGGAACATTGTTACAGTTTGGGTGTTCCTGCCTGTCATCTGTCCAGGACACCAGATTAGCCACTTGAGATATGCTAGAGACCAATCAGGCTGGTTACTTTACTAGCCTCAGTTGAAGTCTTCTCGGGGTGAGACAGATCTGAGTAATGTCAGTTGGGCTCCAGAAAAGTGGTTGGCTCCGAGTTGGGCTCCAGCAAAGTGGTCCTGATGCCAATGGTGCCAGACTTCTAAGTGGAGCCCCCTCTGGGCAGAAAACGCTTAACAACTCATTATGCTGTAAGATTGGAAAAGCTTAAAGATGCAGAGCCACCTGGTTTTGAAAAGGTCTACTCTCGAGAACTAAACATTTGAACTCTCTCTTGCAGAATTAGCATCGCCAGTCGAGATGCACCAGGCTGAATAGTTCTATAATACAGTAGTACCTCTAGATACAAGCATAATCCGTTCCAGGGCGGAGCTCGTAACTCGAATTGCTCATATCTAGAATCATGTTTTCCCATAAGAAATAATAGAAAACAAATTAATCCGTTCCAGATCCGTAACAAAGGAAAAAAATATGTTTTTATTGGTATACACACACACACACACAGAATTATAGTATGCGTATACAGTGTGATACATGTGTGATATCAAATAAAATGTGGGTTTAATTATACATTTAGTAGCGGCAGGTGCGGAGGAGGTAGGGAGGGGGCTGGTACTTACACAACAAAACATAACTTAAATTAACATAACTTAGCTTAAATATTATTATATTTTACTTTTCTATTTTATATTATTGTTTAGATTTTTTTCGATTTGTAATCTTTGCTTTTGATCACTTTTCGTTACTTTTTTCGCCTGACTACCCTCACTTTCACTTGACGCAAACCTTGTAACGAAATATCTGTCGAGGGAGATCTGCTTCTCCTTTATCCACAACAACAGAAGTCTCTCCATCTCATCATTTATATTCGAATATAACTTCGATATAATCGTCACGCCCTTGGAAGAATTTACATTCGTGATAACATCCTTCTGCTTTAGGATGATGCATATCATGGATGTACTGCGATCATAAGTGCAAGCTGGATGACTGAAGCGGGCACCGCGCTCATATTTATCCACAATTTAATGCTTCATTTCCATGGTCATCATGCGTTTCCTCTTCTCACTGCCATCCTTACTACCCACTTACTTAGAACTTTTTCACTTTCGCTCTTACGAAGAATAGTGCACAACATAGAGAGAAAATCAGCTACTTACGGGCGACGTGCACAGAAGTCAGTGAACATGAAGTGAAAGTGAAAGTGCGTCGGCATAGGCGTCGGTACGCATGCTCGTATCTCGAATATGTACTTGTATCTAGAAGCAAAAATTTGCCCGAAGGCTTGCTCGTATCTCGGAATACTCGTATGTACGGACGCTCGTATCTCGAGGTATTACTGTAGTTCTGAATAGAAAGTGACTATAAGGTTTGACGTTAAATGTGAAATGTCATCTGAAATTTGTTTTCAAATTTGTTGATTGCTCATCAACCAATTACATCAGGGGTCGGGAACCTATGGCTCGCGAGCCATATATGGCTCTTTTGATGGCTGCATATGGCTCTTTTGACGCCGCCGCTCCCCGTCGACAGATCGATCGCTCCGCTACTTCCGCGTTTGGAGGACAGGCAGATCGCGCCATCGCAAACATGGTGGAAACCATGGTGGGTATATGGCTCTCTCAGACAAAAAGGTTCCCGACCCCTGAATTACATGGTAGTTGCTTCAATGCATTCAGGGGTGTGGTCCTGGTCAAGACAATCTGCTGAAATCTCCTGAAATCTCCTGAACTTGTTGGTGCCAGACAGGCCAGTCTGAGTATTTCACAATCTGCTCAGTTACTGGGATTTTCACGCACAACCATTTCTAGGGTTTACAAAGAATGGTGTGAAAAGGGAAATACATCCAGTATGCGGCAGTCCTGTGGGCGAAAAAAGCTTTGTTGATGCTAGAGGTCAGAGGAGAATGGACCGACTGATTCAAGCTGATAGAAGAACAACTTTGACTGAAATAACCACTTCACGAGTTCACACTTACAAATGATTCAGGAGCAATAAATGGTAAGCATATTTGGCGTGCTGTCCGAGGAGAGGGCTCCGAGCTCGGTATTAGCCCGAACCTGGAGCACTCCCCCCGTATCCTGACTTTGATAGGAACAATTAAGTGTGAGGAGTTGGGGTGGTGGAGGGATGCCGAAAAATGTCAAAGAGCTGTAGGTGAGTCAAACATCTCTATATATACATGCTTCCTCTCCTGCTGATAGGATGAGGTGTAATTGCTGATGACGTGTTGATTGTGTTAATCATTTGAACGTGCTCCTCCCGAACTTTGTTAATAAAACATCATTTCACGAGTTCACACTTACAAATGATTCAGGAGCAATAAATGGTAAGCATATTGGCGTGCTGTCCGAGGAGAGGGCTCCGAGCTCGGTATTAGCCCGAACCTGGAGCACTCCCCCAAAAATTGCAACCTAGTCGGACAGCCGCTAAAGATTTTGATGACCCCCCAAAGAATTGCGAGGTTACAGCTGAGGGGGGGGTAAATTGTGAGTTCGGGAGGGCAGATGAATGTAGCTGTAGAGGGCTTGAGGTGCGGAGGGGATGATATGGCTTTAGCATTGGGTATGTGTTTGTTGTTCAATTTGTTGCCAGAAAGAGAATTGGGTGTAATTTTGTTTCTGGGAGTATGAGGGGTACCTCTGAAACTACTCCCCTGGCTGCCATAGGAGAAGGGAGGTATGAAGCCACCGCGGTAGGGGAAACCCCCGTGGTCACTGCGGGAGGCAGGAGGTACATCGCCGCTGCGACAGTGGAAACCCCTCGGGGCCGCTGCGGGAGGCAGGAGGTACATCGCCGCCGTGACGGTGGAAACCCCTCGGGGCCGCTGTGGGAGCAGGAGGCACATCGCTGCCGTAGCAGTGGAAACCCCATGGGGCCCTCACAGCAGCAGGAGGCACGTCAACGTCTTAGCAGGGGAAACCCCTCTGGCCCCCGCAGTGGCAGGAGGCACATCGCTGTTGCAGCAGGGGAAACCCCTCGGGGCCGCTGCAGGACCAAGGTGGTGCGTCGCTGCCGCGGTGGTGGAAACCCCCGTGGTCGCTGCGGGAGGCATGTCGCTGCCGTGGCAGTGGAAACCCCTCGGGGCTGTCGCGGGAGCAGGGGGCACTTTGCCGCTGCGACGGTGGAAACCCCTCGGGGCCGCGGTGGGAGCAGGAGGCACGTCGCTGCTGTGACGGTGGAAACCCCTCGGGGCTGCTGCAGGAGCAGGAGGCACGTCGCCGCTGTGACGGTGGAAACCCCTCGGGGCCGCTGTGGGAGCAGGGGGCACGTCGCTGCCGTGACGGTGGAAACCCCTCGGGGCTGCTGCAGGAGCAGGAGGCACGTCGCCACTGTGACGGTGGAAACACCTCGGGGCCGCTGTGGGAGCAGGAGGCACGTCACTACCGTAGCAGTGGAAACCCCTCGGGGCCATCACAGCAGCAGGAGGCACGTCAACGTCACAGCAGGGGAAACCCCTCTGGGCCCCTGCAGCGGCAGGAGGTACGTCAGCGTCGTAGCAGGGGAAAGCCCCTCTGAGCCCTTTCAGCGGCAGGAGGCACGTCAACGTCGTAGCAGGGGAAACCCCTCTGGGCCCCTGCAGCGGCAGGAGGCACGTCAGCGTCGTAGCAGGGGAAAGCCCCTCTGGGCCCTTGAAGCGGCAGGAGGCACGTCAGCGTCGCAGCAGGAGAAAACCCCTCGGGGCCCCGGCGGCAGCAGGAGGCACGTCGCTACCACTGCAGCGAAACACCCCTCCGCCGCAGGACCAAAGAGGTACGTCGCTGCTGCGGTGGTGGAACTGATTTGAAAGATTGGCACCCTTGGGAGTATGAAAGCACGTCGATCCTGTAATTGAACTCCTGCGGGAGCTTCACTGCTGCGGCAGTGGAATTTAGAAGCTTGCTCCTGCGGGAGCGTCACTGCTGCGGCAGTGGAATTAGAAGCTTGCTCCTGCGGGAGCGTCACTGCTGCGGCAGCTGAAATTAGAAGCTTGCTCCTGCGGGAGCGTCACTGCTGCGGCAGTGGAATTAGAAGCTTGCTCCTGCGGGAGCGTCACTGCTGCGGCAGTGGAATTAGAAGCTTGCTCCTGCGGGAGCGTCACTGCTGCGGCAGTGGAATTAGAAGCTTGCTCTTGCGGGAGCGTCACTGCTGCGGCAGTGGAATTTAGAAGCTTGCTCCTGCGGGAGCGTCACTGCTGCGGCAGTGGAAATTAGAAGCTTGCTCCTGCGGGAGCGTCACTGCTGCGGCAGTGGAATTTAGAAGCTTGCTCCTGCGGGAGCGTCACTGCTGCGGCAGTGGAGGTTTTAGAGAGCTTGCTCCTGCGGGAGCGTCACTGCTGCGGCAGTGGAATTAGAAGCTTGCTCCTGCGGGAGCGTCACTGCTGCGGCAGTGGAATTAGAAGCTTGCTCCTGCGGGAGCGTCACTGCTGCGGCAGTGGAGGTTTTAGAGAGCTTGCTCCTGCGGGAGCGTCACTGCTGCGGCAGTGGAATTAGAAGCTTGCTCCTGCGGGAGCGTCACTGCTGCGGCAGTGGAATTAGAAGCTTGCTCCTGCGGGAGCGTCACTGCTGCGGCAGTGGAATTTAGAAGCTTGCTCCTGCGGGAGCGTCACTGCTGCGGCAGTGTTATTTAGAAGCTTGCTCCTGCGGGAGCGTCACTGCTGCGGCAGTGGAATTTAGAAGCTTGCTCCTGCGGGAGCGTCACTGCTGCGGCAGTGGAGGTTTTAGAGAGCTTGCTCCTGCGGGAGCGTCACTGCTGCGGCAGTGGAAATTAGAGGCTTGCTCCTGCGGGAGCGTCACTGCTGCGGCAGTGGAATTTAGAAGCTTGCTCCTGCGGGAGCGTCACTGCTGCGGCAGTGGAATTTAGAAGCTTGCTCCTGCGGGAGCGTCACTGCTGCGGCAGTGGAATTTAGATGCTTGCTCCTGCGGGAGCGTCACTGCTGCGGCAGTGGAAATTAGAAGCTTGCTCCTGTGGGAGCGTCACTGCTGCGGCAGTGGAATTAGAAGCTTGCTCCTGCGGGAGCGTCACTGCTGCGGCAGTGGAAGTTAGAGAGAGCTTGCTCCTGCGGGAGCGTCACTGCTGCGGCAGTGGAATTAGAAGCTTGCTCCTGCGGGAGCGTCACTGCTGCGGCAGTGGAAGTTAGAGAGAGCTTGCTCCTGCGGGAGCGTCACTGCTGCGGCAGTGGAAGTTAGAGAGAGCTTGCTCCTGCGGGAGCGTCACTGCTGCGGCAGTGGAAGTTAGAGAGAGCTTGCTCCTGCGGGAGCGTCACTGCTGCGGCAGTGGAAGTTAGAGAGAGCTTGCTCCTGCGGGAGCGTCACTGCTGCGGCAGTGGAAGTTAGAGAGAGCTTGCTCCTGCGGGAGCGTCACTGCTGCGGCAGTGGAAGTTAGAGAGAGCTTGCTCCTGCGGGAGCGTCACTGCTGCGGCAGTGGAAGTTAGAGAGCTTGCTCCTGCGGGAGCGTCACTGCTGCGGCAGTGAGAGTTAGAGAGAGCTTGCTCCTGCGGGAGCGTCACTGCTGCGGCAGTGGAAGTTAGAGAGCTTGCTCCTGCGGGAGCGTCACTGCTGCGGCAGTGGGAGTTAGAGATAGCTTGCTCCTGCGGGAGCGTCACTGCTGCGGCAGTGGGAGTTAGAGATAGCTTGCTCCTGCGGGAGCGTCACTGCTGCGGCAGTGGAAGTTAGAGATAGCTTGCTCCTGCGGGAGCGGCACTGCTGCGGCAGTGGGAGTTAGAGATAGCTTGCTCCTGCGGGAGCGTCACTGCTGCGGCAGTGAGAGTTAGAGAGAGCTTGCTCCTGCGGGAGCGTCACTGCTGCGGCAATGGAAAGCAGTGGCCATGAAGTTGTAAGTGGGGAGGAGCTGATGCTTAACAGAAGACCTTTTTTGAATGTGCGATCTGTTTGGTCTGATGTGGCTCTTGAAAGCTTCTGGAGACCAGCGGCTCAATGCTTGTATTTACTGTTGGGAAAGGCCTTTGCACGGCCGTGGTTGCTGCACCTATGCGAAAAGGATGGCTGGATGAATGGTCTGTTGGGAATCCGGTTTGGGGTAGCGTAGCTTTAAGAAGTTTGGAACCGGAATTTGTAATGGGGTGGAATCGTCTATAGAGAGTGGGACGGATGGGAGTTTAGCCTGCGAGTTTCTTAAATGAAAGTAGGCTGAGTGGATGTGATGGTGAGTCATGAGCATCTGAGGTAACCAAGCCAGTGTGAACGTGGCTTCACTGCTGCGGCAGTGGGAAACTTCCCCCTTTGCTGACTCCTGCGGGAGTGTGGGGGAACATCATTGCTGCGGCAATGGAGGCGGCAGTGGAATAATTTCCATTTGAACTGAGCTCATGCGGGAGTGTGGAGGTGCATCACTACTGCGGAAAAGGAGAACTTCCTCTGAACTAATCGCGAGTTGGATGATGGAGATTGTCCATTTCCTCGACTTCTGTTGTCTCTTGTGGCGGTGAAAGCCATTTCTGGAGAGACTGATTTGATCGAATGTAACTCCTGAAGCTTCCGATGACCTGCGGCCCAGTGCTTGGATCTGCTGGTTTTGGGACACGGCATGTGGTGGGGTGATTTAAGTCTTCTGTGAAGAGTGGGTCGGATGGGAGTTTGGCCTGATCTCTTAAATGAAGGTTGGCAACGAAGGGAACGAGATGCCATGTTGCTGTTGGAGTAAAAAGCCTTACAGTTTGGTCTCTCTTACTTTCGTTGTGCAGCGCTGACGAGTCAGAATATGGACGGATTTGGATTAAGGTTGGATGTGATGGAATCAGAGGAACTGGAATCTATATGGCTCGACCATGGCGTTGAGTGGTCGGACGACATTTGGGTAGAATCCTTGGCGGAGAGTAGGGGTACGGATTTCCAACATGATTGTCTGGTGTCTGAGCTGGTGGGTTGCGTTCTTGATATACCTTTGATGAGCAGAGGATTAGGTTTCGGGAGTGAGAAGTAGATTTCACCTAGGTAACCCATGGTGAAGCTGGCTTGGAAGTTCTTGGTGTTATTGGAATGCAATACGAGTCGGTGGTAGTGGGTAGAGACCATGTGGAGCAGACCACATGTGGAGTGGAAAGTCTTGAACTTTTCCACTCCACATGTAATCTTCCGAGGGAGTGGTTTGAAGCGAAAAGCTTGAAGAATGGACATTTAGCGTCGATAAATATCAACTCTGAATATCGATATACTGGTTGGGAATAGGTCCACCTCTGGTGGCAGCAGCCTTAACTTCAGTTGGGATTTGCGTTCAACTGTTGTTGGCGACAGAGGTGGTTCCAAGCAGCAGTGTTTGTGGAATGGCATAGCAGAGAACGGGATGAAAGGAGAATTAGCATGGTGGAGAGAATTAGGTAGAGTTGATTTGGGGATGGTACGGCTGACTGGAGCGAGACCTATTCTAGTTAATTTGCTTTGGTCGTCCTCCTTTACTATTGATACGAGTGCTGAGGTGTCATAGGAAGTTGGGCAAGAAGAAGGTGGATGTCTTGATGGTGGAGGTGAAGGCAAGCCTCGGCGTCATAGGGTGCGACAACGGAGCGGAAGAGCTGGCGACCGCGTGGTGTTGTTGGAGGCTCGGTTGCAGTGTTTGTTGGGTGCAAGAGCTCCTTTCGACAGTGGGATACAGTGAAGGAACTCTCAATCTTGGGCAGGGGTGGCCAACCTGGCCAACCTGTTCAGCATGATGAGCCACAAGATAAAGCTCATTACTGCGGAGAACCGCATAAAGACTGTTGAATTCGCATTTGTTGATGGGGTTTTGACATTAGAAAGGTCTCGCACATATATCACACATTTAATATGTTTATAAATAAATTTTTTATAAATTTTACATTTGACACCCGCGAGCTATATGAACATGCAGAGAGAAAGCGTCTGTGAATTATATATGCTGGAAAATCGGTATATCATCTCATTGACGGTGACCATACGTATAAAAGTAAGCAGCGGTTTGGTAATGTAGTGGTCGGTTGGAAAACGTCTCCGGTTACTATCGTAACCTCTGTTATTTAATCATATTCCGTTTAGAGAAGTATGAAGGAAATGCTTTTTATGATATTTATACCGTCTGGCAGCCAGATCTGCATCGCGCTACGATTGGCCAGTTGTCAACTGCTGTTATCCATAAGGTTTCAGAAATGACGTGAAAGGGAGGAGTTCCCGAATGCATTTCATTAAACATCTCGTTCCCACTCTCGAAAGGGAACGCGCTTCTGCGCGCCTCTATTTGAATTCGGTAAAAACATCATGTCGCAAAAGAGCAGTCAAAGAGCCGGCTGCGGCTCGCGAGCCGTGGGTTGGCCACCCCTGATCTTGGACAATGTGGCGAAAGGCGGGGCATCACATTTGAACACATATAATTTGAACACATTGGCTGGCGCTGAGCCGGAGAAAGCGCTCAAAGCTTGTTGCTGTTCAGTGTTTCAATCTCTTGAATTATTTTGGTTACAGACGTCTAAATACACGCAAGAAACAACAAAATCAATATGGTTTGAAAAAACATTGATTTCCATAAGTAAAACCTTTCAATTATAAAATTGACAGTTGAAATTATATCAGATGCATGTTGCATATTTAATTTCCAAAACAAACTTACCTGTTGGAAATCGAAATATCAAAGTTTATGAAGGTTCACAAACTTATTGGCTTTGAATAAACCCTGAGCAGGGGTTCATCCAAATATCATAGACTTATAAAGCTTATCATGGACTTAAAGGATTGAAACATTGAAGGCAAAGAATTACTTGAAATAGGAAGTGCATATGGTTTCTTTCCATCGAGTCCACTTAATAGCCGATTAAGTTGAAACAACAAGGCAGCGTTGGCAATAAGTACTTGATTCTTGGGTGGGCGGCCGAGCGCGCGATCGACTGTAATGAGCGCGATCTGAAGCGGCGCGTGCGATCGGGCTGTACTGAGCGCGATCTGGCTTCGGTGCGCGCTACTGCTTGAGTTGCGAGGAAGCAGCGCGTTACTTTAGAACAATCACATCTCAGACGTGGGTTCCCCGGAACAGTAGTATTGAGATGGCACAACTGCTCGTGATTTAGCGATTCAGAAATAAAAGCGCAGGGAAGGATTACAGCTGCTCTTGTTTGTGTGAGCTGAAACTGCAGCGCGGTCTGCTGAGGCTCGCGGCGGCGGCCTAGCTAGCAGGAAGAAAGCGGCATTGCTTGAGAGTCGGGCTTGCAGCTCGACCAGCTTTATCATCCTTTCTCAATGGCAGGAGCGATTAAAAGCCGATGTAGAGCTGCTGGATACGGATGTTTGCTTGGTGGCGAGAACAGGCCTCGCGTCTTACTGTGCGTTTGCTTGTTGTTGCTTAGGACCCGTTTGTTTGGTCTGGCACCCGTGATGTATTGCTGAGGGTGATATAATATAGTTAGCATGGTGTTGAGCGGATGAGGATCGCTACTGGGTCCGGAGGTTTTCGTAAAGAATCCATCTAACGAGTGGAGCTCGATTTCGGGTGTATAGCGACCAGAAGGCGGAGCCACAATGCCGTAAACTGTCGAGCTGCCGAAAAATGTCAAAGAGCTGTAGGTGAGTCAAACATCTCTATATATACATGCTTCCTCTCCTGCTGATAGGATGAGGTGTAATTGCTGATGACGTGTTGATTGTGTTAATCATTTGAACGTGCTCCTCCCGAACTTTGTTAATAAAACATCATTTGTTACAACCGAGGTGTGCCGCAAAGCATTTGTGAAGCCACAGCACGCACAACCTAATGGGCTACAACAGTAGAAGACCCCACCGGGTACCACTCATCTCCACTACAAATAGGAGATTTGTAGTGGAGAGATACCCATACAAATAGGCTACAATTTGCATGAACTCACCAAAATTGGACACTTGAAGACTGGAAAAATGTTGCCTGGTCTGATGAGTCTTATCATTTCATTTCTGTTGAGACATTTAGATGGTACAGTCTGTCATGGTTCATGGGTTCATTGGTTTATTCTTTTTATGGTTGAGTTGGCGGTGTGGTCACTGATTGCTCATCATCTCTCCCATCAGCTGCACCTGATCACCTCTCCCTATTTAACCACCTCTCTCACTCACCTGTTTGTCAGATCATTATGGAACCCCCTGTGTGAGTTGAAAGTTTTCCCCTGCCTTCTGTGATTCTGTTGGACCTTCAGTTTCGGATCTTCGCCACTGTGGAGTTCCCCATTGCATCCCTGCATCACAGTCCGCGGTCCTGTTTGCATGTTCCTCCTCCCGTCTGGGCCTAGTGTATCTGGATACTTCCTTTGTGTTTTCTTTTTGTTTGGACTTTCAGTTATCCGCTTCTTTTGTTTCACATGAGAGATAATAAACATTTAAACTTGCATTTGGATCCTCAGTTCTTTCCTTCACCTATCACCCTAACAGAACAATCTGACCTAACCATGGATCCAGCGAGTGTTCAAGAATTACAACACTACTTAGCCACCAACATGGGACATCTTCCTGCATGGGCTGGCTGACCGTAGAGAAATAGAGAAATTTATGCACTCGAGTGGTGGATCGGGGGATTTCCTCAACAACTGTCCCATAAAAAAAAGACCAAGCCCGGCAGTAGATAGGCGGAACCTGTCAAACGTACCCCAGGAATATCTCGACCTGAAGGAAGTGTTCAGTAAGTCCCTGAGAGCTGCCTCTCTCCTCATCATCCTTGTGACTGTGCTATAGAGTTACAGCCAGGTACTTCTCCGCCTAAAGGCAAGTTATACTCACTTTCTACTCCTGAAATAGAGGCCATGGAGAAATATATTTCTGATTTGTTTGCTTCTGGGTTCATCCGTCCTTCCTCTTCTCCAGCGGGTTAGGGTTGTTCTTCTGTGAGGATGTTACGATCCTTGTTATTTGTGAATGGTTCGATGACTCTGTTTTCCTGTCTCTTTAGTTCTGCCTTTCTCATAGGTGAATCCTCTGAGGTTTCTCATTGGCCAGGTGGAAGGCGGGGACTATTTAAGGAGGCCGCTGTCATTCATCGAGGAGCTCATTTCTGATCTGTTCGCGTGAAGAAGCTCCTGGATCCCTCCTCTGGTCGATGTGTTACAACATTAGTTTAGCTGTTATTTGTTTCTCAGAGCAGAAAAAGAAAAGTTGGCCATTTTTAGTTTTCTGTTCAACATTTAGTTAAGTTGGCTTGAGAAAGCCAACTTAGTGATATTGTATCTAAACTTATTAAGTTGGCTTGAGAAAGCCAACTTAGTGATATTGTATCTAAACTTATTATTATTTTTTTTATTATTATTTTTCTTCTTACCTAAAATTCTAAAAGAATCTCCTCGTACAGCTTTAAAGCTACAACCACTAAACTCTGCTTAGACTTCAGACCTGTTCTGACTTGAGTTGCTATATCATTTCAGACTGATCAGACTTATGATTTTTGATAAAATTGAAGATTAAAATCATAAAAAGTTCCATAGACTTTACATTGAACTAAAATTCACCAATCAGAGGGCTTAGATTACTGAGCCCGCCTTAAGGCTTCAAACTAATCAGAGCTCTAGAAGGAGCGTCCATCACTGAAGATTGAACGAATCAGAGCGCTGTTAGTCTCTGCCAGAAACTGATAGAGCCGCCATTACTGCTGGAGAGACAGAGATCATAATCTCCTAAAATAGATTTATGTGAGAGAGTTTATGATCAAACGGAAATTGTTTCCGATTATCAAGTAACCGCTGCAGCGTGTTTGCTGGAAGTTTTATGTACTTATATGGCCGAAATCTGACTCTCATTCGTGTTTACTCGGTGAAGGCATTTCCCCCGCTGAGCAGATTACTATGGGAACGGCGACTCTCAATGAACTTCAAACGCGCGTCCCCGCACACTTGCCGTCAAAGCGCCAAACCGTCAAAGCGCCTAAGTTTATTTATAACTTATGCCTGAGTAAATATTACATTGCGTTGATTCCTTTATCTGCTATAATTGCCGTGTTGAACTGAAGTCTGACATGGCAGATCGATTCAATCTGAAAACTGCTTGAGATTAGAAAAAACTGCATTACTTTCCCCATTGTACTTGGCAGGAATGATTTAAAAAATACTAATATTTAAGTTATTTTATTTCACAGGAAGAAACACTTTATATATACATATATCTCCTTCAGACCAGAATTAGGTTCCAGGTTTCTGAAAAAAAAAAAAAAAAAAAATATCCCATTAAATTAGGCATCTATTAATGAGTAAGAAAAAAATTCATAACTCCTTCATAGCAATTTTTGTTGTCAATTGCAGTGGACATTTGGTCTTAACAGCTGTGAATATCAAACTAATATAAACCAATATAAAAAAAATAAACATACAAAAATCCCAAGGTCAAGAACTTGAACAATATAACATTTCAACTTTAATTTTGAGGTTTTTGTTTTACAAATTGCACATTTAATAAAATAAACCTCTAATAGAAAATGCATTAGAGAGTCAGTGCAGTCACTTTACACACACACACACATTTCCTGTGTGTATCTTTCAAGGTATTCCCCAGTGGCACAGAGCAGTAGTGCACTTTGCACTAATCACATTAAATAAATAATTGTATATTCTGCATATGACATTTTCTCAAAAATGTATTATTACTGTGATAACTGTAGTATTTATCTCATATGAGAACATTACATATTTGCGTCTTGACACAATAATAGTCAATTCTGTCAATATTTGCGCTGTTGGCCACTTTTGGATAGAGTGTCCACCCCATCTTGTGGTGACATCACAACATTACACCCCTGTCATTATGAAAAAAATATTTTCAATATATATATACATTTCAGTAAAAACTTTTAGATCTGAAACCCCAGATCCTGAAAGAAAATTGACCCAGGTAAAAAATCTATTCAAGGTATTCCCTCGAATAAAATATTCAAATTATATGAACGAAACAAGTGTATTTATGTACAATACTGGGATTAAAATTTGACATATTTTAGAATGAGATTTGAATTTTGACTAATTATTACCCTACTGGCCATAACAGCAAATAGCATTATGATACCACATGAAGACATCTGTACAATACCTGTACACATTTTTGGGGGGGTTTTGTATTTATTAGGTCCTACATATCTCAAATAGCAAGAAAAATTATAAAATGCACATCAGGCAAACTTGTGGGACTCAAGAGGATATATAATAAATTTCAATCAGCATGTGCATTGAGTAGCAGTCATTGGAACCCAATGTCCATTGCAATGGATATGCATTTTTTTAAATCCTGAAAAAAGATTTGCAGGTCTACAATCGATTTTTTACTTTAATTAGTAAGTTAAATCTCTCTATTTTACATACCAACTATGAAATACTGGCAAACATATCAAAGATTGCAAATATAACTGTAGAAAATGCTGCTTACTTCTGTGTGTGGGAAACAAAACCACTCACTGACCAACTGAATCATCAGTAATCTCCAAATAAATCTTGTTAGCGAAAAACTCTCAAAACTTTTCAAGCTTGAAGCTTTTACAACTAATTTAAACTTTCAGGCTAGGCTTTCTCAATTTGTAAAAAGATGAAACTCGCCACATTTGAAGAGGGTGACAGCCTCTGTAAGAACATACCACACAATGGGGTGAAAGTTGCACCTCTGGGGTGCTAGAGCTGCCCAAATGTGCCCCATAGAGATGAATGGGGAAGGCTGTCCCATGAAACACCATCTACTATGGCAAAATGCATAGGGATTTTGAATTGAACATAGCTCTGCAGCACAGCGTCACAGAGACAAGGGGGAGGGCTCATTTTACTCAGGCGACCAATGAGTGTCTCAGGATCACAGTGAAGATATTAAGCCACGCCCTAGCAACCATTTAGAGCACCTTAGCAACCCATCTCAAACTGGCAAACTGCCAATCACCAATGTTTTCAACACTTCCTAGCCACGCCCTAGCAACCATTATCGAGCACCTTAGCAAACAAATGCAAAGCGAGATATCTTCAGTTCTGAATGTCGTAGAGGCGTTGTGGTTGGTTTATATCATTCATACTGTCAAGCAGCCTTTGAAGTGACATCAATGGCAGAGGCTTAGCCACTCCTTAGCAACCAAACAAAGTACCCTAGCAACCGTTTAGCCAGACCTATATCTCTGCATCAGAAAGTCGTAGAGACATGGGGGTTGGGTCTATTGGCGCCATTCACTGACCAACTGAATCATCAGTAATCTCCAAATAAATCTTGTTAGCGACATGTTTTAAAGTTTAAACTCTCAAAACGTTTTAAGCTTGAAGCTTTTACAACTAATTTAAACTTTCAGGCTGGGCTTTCTCAAGCCAACTGAAGTTTATAAAATAAACTTCCTCTATCTAGTTTTATGTTAATGTTATAGAGCGTAGGGGTGTCCGTTACTTTGAAACCTGTTTGTCATTGTTTTTCCACTAGGGAGTTAGGGAAGGTGAATGTCTTTTGGTTTTCTAACTGCTGAGGTAATTTACTTTATTCCTTTTGTTTGTACTTGTTTTGTTTGTTGTTTTGGCCTTGGGACACCCTGAAGAAAGGCTCTTTGTTCACTTATTCATTTAATAAATTATATCTTACTTTCAGTTGTGTTTGTTTGGATTGATTATCGGCCGGAGTGTTTTTTTATGGGATCCATCTTCACTAATTACATCCTTTATTGTTATTCGTTTACCAAATTTAGACTCGGGGCGTAATATGCGTCCTTCCTCTTCTCCAGCGGGGCAGGGCTATTTTTCGTGGGCAAGAAGGATGGATCTCTGCAACCTTACATTCATTACTGATGGCGGAATAAAATTATGGTAAAGAACACCTACCCTTTGCTATTGATGTCTTCAGCCTTCGAGAGGTTGCAGGGAGCATCCTTGTTCTCGAAATGGGACTTGCATAATGCTTATCATTTAGTCTGCATAAGGAAGGGGGATGAATGGACGACTGCATTTAATACCCCCAGGGGACATTTTGAATATTTGGTCATGCCTTTTGGGCTGTCCAACTCTCCTGCGGTCCTCCAAGTACTCGCCAATGACGTGCTAAAACATGTTCAGCACGTCAGGCGAGCGCTCCAGAGGTTGCTGGTGAATGGTATTTTTGTCAAGGCGGAGAAATGCACATTCCACACACAGTTCCTTTCCTGGGGTATATCATCCCATCTGAGGGAATGCGCATGGATCCCGATAAGGTTAAGGCTGTGGTGGATTAGCCGAATCCAGATTCCCGTAAGGCCCTACAGAGGTTTCTGGGGTTTGCCAATTTTTACCGACATTTTATTCGTGATTTCAGCCGACTAGATGCACCTCTGTCAGCCTTTACCTCTTCCCGTTTGGCGTTCAGGTGGTCAGATGCAGCCGAAATCTTTGAGAGCCTCCAGCATCACACTCACACCTTAGTAGCTCCCCCTCCCGAAAGGCGCGACCTCGCGCCTATACTGGTTAACAGCGGAGGGAGGGAGGGGGACCAGGGGGAGGACCAAAACAAAACACCAAACAATACATTATAACATGGGTGGGAGGATGGGCACAATGGAGACCGGGATACACAGAGTCATGGAGGTCTCCAGGGTGGTGCCGGGGCTATAGGGGACCAGGGTGGTGCAGGCGGGACCAGGGGCCAAGTACGGGGGTGTGTCCATGGAGGTGCAGGTGGGACCAGGGGCCAAGTCCCAGGAAGAGTCCAGGGAGGTGCCGGGGAAACTGGGTGCCGGGTAGTGTGGGAAGTCTTGGCTTTCCCCGGAGGCTCCGCCTCCTTTTCCCCACCCACCCTCAAAGTCTCACTCTCACCCCCCCCCAAAATTTTTTTTGAGAGGCCTCCCCGGGAGGCCGTCGGAAGGCCTAGATGGTGCTCGGGGGAGGTGCAGGAGCTGGAGAGGCGCCGGCCGTGTAAGGCATTCGGGAGGCACCGGCTTGACCAGCGAGGGCTCAGGGGAATCAGGGAGGACCCAAAAGTCCCAGAGGTACATGAAGTTTGGGAGGTCTTTAGGGTCTGGGAGGTCCCGGGGGTTAGGGAAGGCCCAGAGGTCAGGGAATATAGGGAGGTTAGGGAGCTCTAGGGGGTCAGGATGGACCCAGAGGCCCGGGAAAATGGGGAGACACAGTTCATCGCGGGCGGCCGCGGGCAGACACAGTTCATCGCGGGCGGCCGCGGGCAGACACAGTTCATCGCGGGCGGCCGGCGAGGCCGCGAAGCTCGGGAGCGCTGGTTCCCGGATCTCGGTCTGTGGAGCGGGGCTGGCGGTGTCCTCTGCCGGGCTGATGGTGAATAGCGAGTCGTTGCTCACCAGCACCCACTCCACGAAAGCCGGGAAATCCTTCTCAGGACCGCCTGCTGGGACGCGTGCCCGGGACGACGCGCTCAGCCCGGCGCGGAAGAAACACACGAGCGCGTCGTCTGGATAGTGAGTCAGGCACGCGAGGTTAAGGAACTCCTGGGTATGATGTTCCAGCGAGCGGCCCTTCTGCTGTAGCAGGAGCAGGGCTACAGCAGGATTATCCATTTCTGTTGTTGTTGTTGAGTCCTTGTAGGCGACTCTGCCTTGGTCAGTCTTTCTGTAATCGATGTGAGGCTGTGTGTATAACACGGGGACACACAGAACGCAGGGAGAACAGGATAACTCAAAATGTAACTTTAATCAAAAACAGTAAACAAAAGGCACGCGAGGGTGCAAACAGAAAACTATAGCTAAACCCGCAAGGAGATATGCAAAACCCGAAAGGGACAATACTCAAAAAACCCGAGAGGGACACCTACAACTAACATACAGAAACATAATACATTCAAAGACTGACCATCACAAACGAGCACATGAGGGTTTAAATACACTAGGAGAATTACTAACAGGTAATCAAACTAATAAGACAGCTACGGCAATACAAGAGGGACAAACATAAGGATCAGGACCAGACTGTGACACCTGGGTGCTGGACAGAGAACACACGTGAGCCTCATTAGTATGCAATGTGTCGTGTGTCAGGGTTCTGCCACATTCGGTCTAGTCATTTATTGGTTTTGTGGCAGAGCTCTGACACTACCGTTATGTCTCGAGTTGTGTGTGTGTGACTTGTCTTGTCTGTGTGCCGTCTTTTGTGCGAGTTATGATGTCCAGTCCTGATACTTTGGTCTGCTTCAGTTTCGGTTTTGGGTCGGGATTCGGGCATTCATGACTCATGTGTTCGTCCTTGTCGTGAGCATGTGAGAACAGGTGTTTACTCGTTCTTGCGCGCTCTATGTCATGTGACATTTCCCCTCGTCCGTGTGTTATGTTATGTTAGATCTTTTCCACACAAAAATGCGCGTTGGCGAAGGAATATTTTTCTCGCACACCGGTACAATGCTCGTACACAGATTTGACTTTCCATGCCCGTACACCGATTTGCTCATATACAAAGTCACTCGTAAACCGAGGTATTCCTCTAATTTCCTGTTGTCACTTCCAGGCTCTTCTAGATCCTTCCACACCAGTCTTGAATCACTTATCTCGTCAGTGTCCTCAGGTGTGTCTCATATCCTTGTCTTTATAGACCCTCTTGTCTTTCTTCGTCCTTGTCAGTTGTTAATTTTTACAAATTGCTCCTGTTACCCGAAGTTCATGTTATTTCCGGCCGCTTTAAGTCTTGTGTGTGGATGCAGTCTCCGTGTTTCTCCTAGTTTCCTCTGAGTGTTCCTAGTTTCCGTGTTTTGCACTAAAGTACCGTTTTCTGTTTATATTTAAAGTTTTTTTGTTTTTCGAGTTTAAATAAAGTGAGTTTCCATTTGGAACCTATTGCTCCCCGTCCTTCCTCTCCGCATCGCTCACGTTCCTTCTCTCCAATTGATGACACCTTTAAACTGGCAAAGACCTGGCAAAGACAGAGTTTCTGGTTTTTCCTGCCGATTCAACCCGAAAGTATGACTTCACCGTCCAAATCGGTTCCACCATGATTACCCCATCAATGTATGCCAGAAATCTTGGAGTGATCTTTAAGGACCAGCTGACCTTCAAAGATCACATTGCAAAGACGGCTCGATCATGCAGGTTTGCACTGCACAACATCAGGAGAATCAGGTCATTCCTAACTGAGCAAGCTACACAACTTCTTGTGCAGGTCATGGTTATTTCCAGACTGGACTACTGCAACGCTCTTTTGTTTGGACTTGCAAGTACAATCAAACCCCTGCAACTGATTCAGAGCGCCGCAGCTCATCTGGTCTTCAACCAACCCAAAAGTACTCATGTCACACCAGTCGTCATCTCACTACACTGGCTCCCACTTGCAGCATGCATCAAATTCAAAGCACTGACTCTTGCATACAGAACTTACACAAACTCAGCACCTTCATACTTCCACTCACTGCTACAAATCTACACACCGACCAGAAACCTTCGATCGATCAACTAGCGACACCTCGTGGTTCCATCACAGATCAATCACAAGAATATTTTCATTCACCACTGGTGGAACGATCTCCCTGCCCTCATCCGGAATGCAGATTCCTTGTCAAAGTTTGAAAGATTACTGAAAACGCACCTTTTCCATGAGCACTTAACATGACACACACCTCAACAAAAAAAAATCTCGTTTCTCTCTCTATTCCCCATGCTTGTACTACTTGTGTATAAAATGTTCAAAACTTTGTATTGTAGGCACTCTTATGTACTTTTGTATCCTCAGGACAAATCGCTTCTGTACTCCTCAAATTGTAAGTCGCTTTGGATAAAAGCGTCTGCTAAATGAATAAATGTAAATGTAATCTTCAGTTCATATATTAACTAACTGCACTTTTTTACATTTACAAACATAGAAATTAGCTATGGGTGAACTGGATGTTCAACAGAAATTTTAAGAGTATTAGAATGACTGGTCTTATTTTATATTAGGAGTCTTTATATAAAAATAATACTAGTTATTATTATTATTAGTATTATTATTAATAATACTAGTTACTAGTTATTAGTATTAGTATTATGTAATAAACATTGTTATGGGCATGTTCTATTCCAAAACACTCTATTGAGGTGTGAGACAGTGTTCACCGAAATACTGAACTCATCACTGGCTCTATTTCACCAGCCCTGGCTCAGCATTCAATGTCTGGTCTCGTCTTTAGTACCAAGACAGCTCGAAGCCACTCTGCTCTACGTTTACCGTAGTATACTCCTTCTTTGTGTTCTTCCCCTGTGTACTCTGTTTTCATCGCATTTTCTTGAAATCTTGAAGCATTTTTCTCCTGTCGATTTAAGATTTATATCCTGTATTAGTGTTAAGGCAATCAAAACATGTTACAACACATACTACAAAACATAGTAGTCCACGACAGTACTCTAGTTTTTTTTTGCGTGTTGTCTGCTGCTTTCCTTGTGCATCCTTCATGACTGTCATGACCGGTCTAGTTTCAGTCACGTCCATGCAGCATTTCTTCAGACTGGCTCTGGCTTCAGCCATGGTCTTCAGCTTGTTGTCGCAGAATTTCTTCAGAGCTTCCTTGACTGCGAAGCGGCAGGCCTTGTTGATAATCGCCTTGTCCAGGGTTGTTGAATTCGGATCGTGGGGACTTTGCTTCGTCTACCTCGGACGAGTGATCATGATGCACAAAGCGACCTGCGACCTTGGAGAAAGCGACCTGCATGGGCTGCCATAAAGAACATCAAGGAAGCAACTCGTTAGTGACAAGAAGATCAGAGTGCAACTCTTCGACTCCACCGTTCTTCCTGCACTCTGCTACAGAGCTGAAACTTGGGCTGACAACAAAACATCAACCAAGCTCATCACCACAACGCAGAGAGCGCTGGAAAGACTGCTTCTAGGGACAAACTGTCACGAACAACACGAACGAGGGCTGAGAAGTGCTGATTTTCGGCAACAATCAGGCATACGAGATGCCGCAGAACTTATTAGAACAGTGAAACACTGATGGGCAGGCCACATCGTTAGAAGAACTGATGATCGATGGTCTTACCGCATGACTTTCTGGTACACAAGGGACCTCAAAAGAACACAAGGACGTCCCGCAACACGTTGGAGCGATTTGATGAAGGCTCTAAATCCACCTGGCGGCCACTGGACTTTAAAAGAAGTGGAAAGAAGCGTGTGCCCGTCGCCACCCCGGCTGACTAACGGGCATCTAAATATCTAAGTAAGTAAATAATTAATTAATGTTTATTGATATTTAACTAAAGATCATGCAAGCCTTTTCTAATTAAGTGTGCTCATTTGAACTCTTGATTTTGCCCAAAGCAAGGCAGGTTAGTGCATGTGTGCACAAATTCTTAGATTTGCATATTTGTAAGGTATTCCAGAAAGCAGGTTGAGACAGGTTTGTTATAGCCAGGAATGTTTATAACAAGGTAGAGTTACAGAAGTTAGAACTGAGATAAGATTAAACTATGTGATGCTGGGTATCTTGAAAAACACACAAAAAAATCAATAAATGAAGTGAATTTACAATGATCACATGAAACTTAAAACAACTGTTAAAAACTTGGAAGCCAATTTCAGCAAAACAGCCCTTAAGAGTCGTTATGTGTGGAAAGTCCCAATGTGAATGTGTCCACTGGTGTATACAATCTACAAACAGGTTTACCGTAGTCTAGTCTGCCCATGTAGATGGTGTGCACACTGGACAGCTTGTGAATAAGATTTCAGATGACAGAAACTATTATGGCACTGGACGCTGTTGGCAGATCAATCGGACTGACAATGAACCGAAGCAAGACGGAAGTCATGAGAAATCAATGAGCAGACCAGACACCAATCACAGCACAAGGAACCATACTACCAGACGTCGATCAATACGTCTACCTAAATCAGAACATCAAGGAAGCTGCACAACTCGTTAGTGACAAGAAGATCAGAGCGCAACTCTTCGACTCCACCGTTCTTCCTGCACTCTGCTACGGAGCTGAAACTTCGGCTGACAACAAAACATCAACCAAGCTCATCACCACGACGCAGAGAACGCTGGAAAGGCTGCTTCTAGGGACAAACGGTCACGAACAACACGAACGAGGACTGAGAATTGCTGATCTTCGGCAACAATCAGGCGTACGAGACGTCGCAGAACTTATTAGAACAGTGAAACACCGAGGGGCAGGCCACGTCGTTAGAAGAACTGATGATTGATGGTCTTACCGCAAGACTTTCTGGTACCCAAGGGACGTCAAAAGAACACAAGGACGTCCCGCAACACGTTGAAGTGATTCAATGAAGGCTCTAAATCCACCTGTCAGCCACTGGACTCAAGTTGCTCAACATCAAAAGAAGTGGAAAGAAGCATGTGCCTGTCGCCACCCCGGCTGACTAGCGGGCATCTAAGTATCTAAGTGAATAAATAATTAATTAATGTGTATTGATATTTAACAGTATTTTATTTACATAACGATGAATAGATCATTTCAACATATTTTCATAGCTTTTTCATATGTATTTGAGTATATTTTATCTAATGATTTGTTAAGCATTACATAGTTTCTTCATTTTTTAAAGAAAAAACATCTGTCAGATTTTATTTCACCTTTTGTCTGAAAGTTTAATAAAATTTGTAAGCATTTCAATTTACGTTAATGGTCTGTTAAACATTAGGTAACATTTTAAAATTAACGTAAACATCAAAAGTCACACTGTCATAATTCTAGCTATGTGAATGTCTCTGAACTAATAATATGTTAAGCAGCATGTTATGTTTATTGATGAAAGTTATAGTCTTACTAAGGATCTCACCATTTTAATGCTTGCCAACTTCAACTGCATATCAGCAGGTTTGACTTCTCGGCCGTGAGTTGAGACAATTCACTGGACAGAAGCTGGGTTTTCTAAGCTACACCAGGACCAGTTGCAGCACCATGAATTGCTTTAACAATGGATCCAACAAATGGTACGATGGCAGCGGAGATACTCAGACCATTACTTTTTCTAGAAGACTCTTTGATATGATTCTGCAGCTCTTGGTTTTTTGCTGCAATTCTTATCTCAATTTGTCTAATTTCCTCATTGTTTATCTTCAGTTGAGCTTCGAGATCTCTCACCGCATTCTCCTGGGCCTCCATCTCCTTAGTAGTTTGTGTTATTTTCTTTTCTGTCTCAGCCTTTTCAAGGATTACATCACTGGTGCAGGAAGCAACACTGTGGTTGTGTTTCGCATATCTGATGGTAACACATTTCAGATTAATCATCAGCTTAAACACAGTAAATGTTCTTGATATACACTGGTAAACACTGTATATTTTATATACACGGTAACATTCTGTTTCATTCATCTATTTCAGTACTTTTGGCAGATGCCAAATTAAAAGATATGGTAAATTCAACTAATATTACTACAGTTTCTTATGCTGAAATTAAAACTTAGCAATGATTTGAACTGATTTACTTGTCTACCATCAGTCCCACTTTGTCAAAAAATTAAATGATCCATTGTCTGGCTTTTTCCAGAAATGTAATGGCCAAAATGCTTTTTTTCCTTTTCAACAGCAATCTTCAGTGCAGGTAGCAGTGTGGAATCAAGGTTTTTGCTTATGGCTGCACACTGAAAGACAGCAGAAAAGCTTACATTGTTTATTCATGTTTCATACTTTACATGTCAAAATTAACATTTAATTAACATTTTTAATTTACTGGTCAGCATTTGAGTTTACAGTTTGCAACAGTACACTTTAGAGAGAGCCTTGTCTACTATTAGTATTTTATAACTAAAGATCATGCAAGCCTATTCTTTTTAGGTTTACTCTTTTGAACTCTTGATTTTGCCCAAAGCAAGGCAGGTTAGTGCATGTGTGCACAAATTCTTAGATTTGCATATTTGTAAGGTATTCCAGAAAGCAGGTTGAGACAGGTTTGTTATAGCCAGGAATGTTTATAACAAGGTTGAGTTACAGAAGTTAGAACTAGGATAAGATTAAACTATGTGAGGCTGGGTATGTTTAAAAAGATGACACAAAAAAATCAATAAATTAAGTGAATTTACAATGATCACATGAAACTCAAAACAACTGTTAAAAACTTGGAAGCCAATTTCAGCAAATCAGTCCTTAAGAGTCGTTATGTGTTGAAAGTCCCAATGTGAATGTGTCCATCGGTGTTTAAACAATCCACAAACATGATGGTGTGCACACTGAACAGCTTGTGAATAAGATTTCAGATGACAGAAACTATTATGGCACGAACAAACGGCAAATATTGCCTGACTGCAATTCACCGTAGATTAAGCAGAATATCTAGTTTCAGCACTCACAGGGGCTTCCAATGAGAAGTCATTCCAACATGCAATAACCACTTCACTCTGGATTCCAGAGACAGAAGTCCTAGAAAGCAGAGACTCAGCATATCGACCTTCAGAGCAGGAAGATTAACTGTACTCAGCCTGAAAACAGGGGTTCTCCAGGACCTGCAGAGTACTAAACATAGCTCTGGGGAGCTGAGGCTCACCTAGACCCTTTCCTCTTGACACTAAAGGCTGGAAAATTGGCTCAGACTTTTTAGTTCAATAGTTACCGAACGTCTTCACCAGTCTGCAGAATTTGTATATTCGTATTTGTGCATTTGATGGTTGTAACCATCAGTATATAATATATTTGTAACGGAGTTAAACGTTCAGGGAGGAAGGAGGCGCGAACCGGCAGACATTTGAACACTTTAATGATGAAAATAAAATATAAATACAAAACGAAAGGAATGGCGGCAGCCCCTCGCGGTCGACTGCCGCCCACACAAAACACAACATAAAGTCCCAGGCCTGGTCCGCTCTCGTCTTCACTGTCGTCGCTCCTCCTTTTAAGTCTCCGATCCTCCGTGAGACGAGACACCGGTGGCTTCGCAGGTGGCCACCGGCTCTCGTGACGCTCTCACGGTCCCTCGACCCCGCCCTGCTCGCCACAATATTATTAGTTGTTGTTTACTTATTGACATTTGAATAGATTAAACTATGCCATTTACCTCTAATTTCTCTTGTAATATGTTGAGTCCATACTGAGTGATCATGTCTACCCACCACAGACTGTCTCTATATGCAGTTGGCTCATATCCTCGACTACTGGGGGTCATCTCTTGTCTCTTTCTGTGAGCATGCACAGTTTTGAGTTCACTCAGGCTGCACACTCTCTTGCCTGCATCAGTTGTTGTGTAGCACACGGTTCATGTTTACATTGGCTGCATATTTTCATGCCATGTTTTTTGTCTTGTGCTATGTAGCATGCAGCTTGTGTTTTCACGGGATTTGTGTGTTCCTGTTGTATTGTTTTGTGTGAATACATGGCTATGAGTTCTCATTGGTTGCTTGTTCATGTCATCTTCAGTGTGAGCACATGGCTAGTCATGTGTGCGTCTTGTAGGGATGGGCGATACCTGACTTTTTAAATTTGATACGATATCGATACTTTTGGGTATAATTTTACCGATAGCGATATCGATACCGCTTATTTCTTAAATGTGTATGTGATTTTTCAAAAAAAAAAAAAGTAAAGTTAAATATATATATATATATATATATATATATATATATATATATATATATATATATATATATATATATATATATATTACGCTTAAAGGCAAATTACAGGCAAATTGCATCCACACATGACACATAAGACATATTAGCCATTAATAAATGTAGTACAAAAGTAAATTTGACAACAAATAAATAAAAATGTTTAAAATAATACAGTATTTTACAAACAATATTGATTAAATAAAATATATCATAACATGTCACAAATATTGCATCTCGCAAAATAACAAATAATAAACTCACATCATAAGTACAGAGAGAGATTCACAATGCTGAAACATGTATGGTTGCTCGCCACACATATAATGCAACCAAACACTTCCATTTTTATATTCCTAACACGGGCACGGGTTCATTGGACTTGCATGACACTGACCAATCATAATGAAATACAAACACATAGATTCACTGGCTTGGGTGATGCCAGTCAATTGTACCGGGAGTAGCAGAACACAAAGAGAAGCCCATTGAAATTGATCAATTGTGGTAGTGTGGTAGTTTTCTGGAAAGGATTTGGGAACCACTGGCTTAGCCTAACACAAGGCAGGTAATTGCAGAAATTCTGAACTTCGTAAAGAGCATAAGATAAATCAGGCATGTCATCAACAAGGCTAAAAGAGGAACTGCTAACAGAGAACAATCAAACATGATATGTCCATAAAAGACCCAACCAGTTATGTGACAGTTAAATAAGTAGAGACAACAGATCAATTGTCTATTGTCAGTAAATCTACAGATTTAGTTTTTTTGTGGGAACTCTTCCTTTTAGGATACCTTCCAAGAGTTACTCCCTCTGTTCTTTGTAAGTCAGTTTTGCATATCTTGGAGGAGGAGCCGTAAATATAAGAGTATAAATTCAGGTAACTTGCACTGACATGCTCTATCCATAATTGTTGTAGTGATTCTTTGTTGCTTTTTTCATGCACTGTAATTTCTTTACAGACTAAGAACAGTCAAGATGGCTTCTGGAACAGCAACAGACGTTAGTAAACGTGAGTAAGAGTTTATAAATTGTTTTTGACCAATAAAATGCTCAATAAATGACATGCTTTAGTCTTCAGGTATTTACATGCTCATTTATTGTTTGTTTTTTGATACAAGTCTCTGCAAAATAATGTAATAACTATTATATTTTTGTTTCTTCCGAAGTGATTGATGTAAATCAGCTCAAATTATCTGGGGAGGGTCTTCCATCGGCTGAGCAAATGGTTTTGCTCTACCGTGTCTCCTATCTCTGTTTGGCTAAGTCTCCGAGGTTGCAGGTGGTTCTCAAACAGTGTGCTATTAGCACACAGAGTTATTTTCAGTCGTCTGAGGCTGTTCTGCAGAAGGTAAAGTCAATGTTGTTCAAGCAAAAGAGGCAGATTAAAATAAGATAATATTATCAACAGTAGAAAAGGAGAATAGATTTGTATTGAATTTGAATTCGGATTCAAAATAAGAAGAATTTCAAATAGAACTGAAATGCATTGAAATAAAAATGTATAGCTTTTTGAAAATGTAATTGATGTTTCTAGATGAATGAATTATCATGTTATCATGCACACAACAAATGTTGTGGTTTTTTACAAATATTTCATAATTATAATGTTCAATTAGTCATTGAAGAAAATTATTTTATGGTCTCATGAGCTTTCATGAGTTAAGAGAAGTAGATGTTGTTTGGAAATTTCACATTTCTCTCATTTTCAGTAGTTCCAGTAATTAATTTAATATAACACACATCTGATATGTGAAGTAAATAAGTAATTTTTATTCAACTCTGTTAGACTTTCTGTCTGCTGGTGGAGATAAGGTGAATGATAGGTACATTATTATTGTATCTGATGCAGTTTACCTTGATATACAGTACAGTATAGTACATTAAATGCAAAAAATATTTGATGGGTGCATGTGTAAGTGTGCATGTTTTTTTAGTGTGTGGACACAAGTAACCAAATGGTATCCACAATGTTCCCCCAACTGAAACTTGCTGTTCAAAATGAAATAAATGCTGAGTCTACAAAGTGTTTGGAAATAGCAAGACAATGGATCCGAGAAATTGTTGTCAAAGTGGAAGAGATGGTAGCAAGGTAAACATTTTGTAAATGTTTCTAAGTGTTACATGTCAAAATAATGATAATATATGAACCCATACAGAACAAAGTTTACTGTTTAATGCTATATCTGAAATCTGTCATTATCAGAAGTGAGACACTCAACCGCAGTGTGGCTTCCTGCACCAGTGATGTGATTCTTGAAAAGGCTAAAACAGAAAAGCAAAATGCTCAAACTACTAAGGAGATACAGGCTCTAGAGCAGGTGGTGAGAGATCTTCAGATGGACCTGAACAAAACCTTAGAGGAACTTAGACAAATTGAGACAAAGATTAACCAGTGTCAGAGCAAAATAGCTAGTGGTAGATTCTTTTTTTTCTTCTTCCTGGCTTTCCTTATACCATTTGTCGGACACTTTCTTCAACCCAAACCTGCAAATAACCAAGCTCTTATCAATGAAAAAAATCAACTCGTTGCTCAGAAGTCAAGCCTGAAAACCAAGGAACACAATATTCAAGTGAAAATGACTGATTTTCAGCTGAAGATAGCAAATATGAAGACAGAAAAGGGTAAGATTCATTCAAGAACTCTGTGTGCTAATGGTCAAAAATCTCATACCGATCTCTCAATATTATGAACAGTAGATTATCATCTGTCTGCTTCATATCATTTCTCAAGGATCATTGCCCGACCCTCTCAATCTGAATGATGTCCAAAAGTACCTCTGTCAAGTCCAACAAACTCTGCTTAAGCATAATATGTTCTGGAAAATAGTGCTAGTATTTCTGGAAGCCTTAAAAGCCGAGACCTTTGCTAATGAACACATGACGGAGGACCACGAACTGAAGGAGTTTGTTCTAAAGCATTTTGATAAAGCGCAAGAGGTAACTTTAATTTCATTGAATGAAATTCAATTCATTAAATGTCAGTTAGTTTCATCACATTTTCTGTGTTGCTATTCATTTTGTACCTCAAATCTTTCAGCATTGGAAGGCTTTTGGTGAAACCTGTCTCAAGGCAAAGAAGGCTGTAAGTTTGCAGAATAAGGATGCGTTTAAGTTCCTGGAGTCGAACCCATCTTCCCTTTCAGCAGACGAATGGAAAAAGCAGTATGACATTGTCATTGCAGACCTGGCCAAAGCAGGAACTGCCATCCGTTAGCCAATGATGTCTGCCATTCATTTATAGTACATAGAAGTAGTAGTAGGCCTCCATCAGTCAGTATTGACCGTGGAAGACGTATCCTTGTTCTTGTCTTGGTTTTGTCTGGCAGAGGAATCAGCAAATGTATTAAATAAAAGAGAAACAACCAGACTAAAATCTTTTATATGAAAACTTTTTTTTCTTTGGTGTTAGCAACTTTTCTGTTGTTTGATTTGTATTATATGATACATTTATGAAAAATCATTAAGCCAAAACCATGATTAATATGTGTAATTTGAAATGTATGTGTGTGTGTGTGTGTGTGTGTGTGTGTGTGTGTGTATTACGTGTAAAATGCTATTTTAAATAAAAAAATCAATACAAAAGACTGATTCTTTGAGGTTCACTATACATATATATAATTAAAGCGTAGATTAGTGCTGTATTTAAACAATCGATGGTTAAATTAACTAATTAATCAATTATTAATCGTTTTTCTATTTTTATCTTTTATTACGGCCTCACCCTGCGGTCTGTGTGGGTCCTGACAGGGAAACTGTCCTGCAACAAGCACCGTCCTTCGGATGAGATGTTAAATCGAGGTCCTGACTCTCTGTGGTCATTAAAACACCTCAGGATGTTCTCTGTAAAGAGCAGGGGTTTAACCCCAGAATCCTGGCCACATTTGTCCATCGTAGCTTCCTAATCATCCCCATACTCTAATTGGCTTCATTGCTCTGTCTCCACATGATGTTTTATTAACAAAGTTCGGGAGGAGCACGTTCAAATGATTAACACAATCAACACGTCATCAGCAATTACACCTCATCCTATCAGCAGGAGAGGAAGCATGTATATATAGAGATGTTTGACTCACCTACAGCTCTTTGACATTTTTCGGCATCCCTCCACCACCCCAACTCCTCACACTTAATTGTTCCTATCAAAGTCAGGATACGGGGGGAGTGCTCCAGGTTCGGGCTAATACCGAGCTCGGAGCCCTCTCCTCGGACAGCACGCCAAATATGCTTACCATTTATTGCTCCTGAATCATTTGTAAGTGTGAACTCGTGAACATTAAGCTGGCGTGTGATGAGTGTTCTGGCAATAGGGCTGCCGTCGCATCATCCAGATGGATGCTGCACTCTAGTGGTGGTTGAGGACATGTAAACCCTTCCATGTAAAGTGCATTGAATGTTGTGAAAAGCGCTATATAAATGTAATGAATTATTATTATTATTATTAATTACGTTTAACTTCACCTGTTGTCCACAAAGGACAGTTTGTAATGGCTCTTGTAATGGCGGTCTTGGTTTACCTTTACCCCCACAATGTCTCATCAGCACATCATCTCCTTCTACTGTCCATTAATGGCATTTTATATATATTTTTTCATCAGAAAATCACTAATCACTTTATTATTATTATGCAGGGTCTCACACAAATTATTTTTCATGCAACTGTACGTCTATTTTTAAAATAGCATAATGTGTGGCAATCAGTGTGTGGCAATCAATTTTTTTTTATTCGTTTTGTTTAACATTTGCTGGTTCCTCCTTCCTCCCTGAATTACTAACTGTGTCACAATTACAGCACTATGACTTAGTACGTCATAATTTAGACATTTCATCTCATAAATAGGAATAGGATAGGCATTACTCATTTCATTCATACTTTTGCTTCGGAGCCGAGCGTTTGCGAGCTTTGAGTGCTCTTTTCTGATCACCTCTACAGAGAGCAGTTTCTGCATCAGGAGTTATCTCCGCAAACAGCAATTTTAATTGCTCTCACACAGCTCGTTATGGTTCTCTCAACTGTAAGGGCGCATTCAGCGGTGTGACGAAAACCAGTTCCCGTGCACGCAGAGTGCAACGACCGACAGTCGATTCCGACCTCATCTGACGGCCACGAGTGCTGTCTCACGTGTTTGTGTAAACACCACATTGTGAGAGCGTTTTGTGGATGGTGCATGCTCTCATTACGGGAGCATGTCCATGTTGGCATTGCAATCGCGTCTCTCCTAACTCAGTATGGAGGCACGAGAGACTGCATCAGAGAGTTAGCTTTTGTCCTCCAGAGAGGAAGAGGAAGCCGGGTTGCCCACAAAGTGCTGCCACCTGGCGGAACTGTTGGCATTTCCCGTCCAAGGCAAGTAAGACAATGGCAGCCCTGGCTGCTTAGGCTTACAGTGCCGCTTTACAGGACGCCTCTCCCCTCTATGTCATGGCCATCCTGCAGGCACATTTGGCAAAGCTCAAAGAGCAGCATGAGGGTAGTTCTGACCTGGGGTTTTTACAGGAGCCGCGCACTGCGACCGACTTCGCCCTCTGGGTGTTGACGGTCAAGGTGTGGGCCCTCGGCTAGATGATGTCCACTCCGGTGGTCCAGGAACATTGTTGCTGGTCGGACCTGGCTAAGATGGATGCCTACAAAGTTTGCTTTCTCGACGCCCAGGCCGGCCTCCTCGTGGGTGCCTCTCTGCGGCTATAAGAGCTCAGGCGCGACCGGAAACCTCCTGTCCAACCTGGGCCTCCTGCAGGAAGGTCACGCAGCCCGTCCAAACCCATTAAGTCTTCAAAGAGAACATCAACATCAAACTGGCCCGTCACCTCCTCCTCTGGAGTCAGCATCAACTCAGGTCGCTGCGTGCCATTTTCAATCCGGGTGAGCTCAATTGTGCAGACGATGCGCTTTCACGACAGCTCACATTCCTGGGAGAATGGAGACTCCACCCCCAGGCAGTTCAGCTGGTCTGGAGTTGATTCGGGGAGGCACAGGTAGACCTGTTTGCTTCCCTGGAATCCTCCCACTGCCAGTTGCTCTTTTCCCTGACCGACGGGACCCTTGGCACGGAGGCACTGGCACACAGCTGGCCTCGGGGCGTACACAAGTATGCGCTCCCCCAGTGAGCCTTCTCACACAGACCCTGTTCAAGGTCAGGGAGAACGAAGGGCAGGTCTTGCTAGTTGCGCCGTTTGGCCCAACGGACCTGGTTTTCAGAACTCTCGCTCCTTTTCTTCCTGTGTGCTGGGAAAAAACAGGTGCTGTGGGGAAGAACAGGCTCGGTGTCCTGCTTGCAGTGCCATTCCCCCTTAACATACGAGCGCTTGTCTACTCCTCATGTGAGTTCCCCGTCTGGCAAACCCTGATTCGAGTTCCTCCTGCATCCTTCGGTGGCGGACGTGGTGGAGGCGTCTGCCACCAGGCTGAGTGCTTGTGTGCATGCCCTGGTGGTCAGCCTTTGTACTGGACTAGATGCTCATATGGCAAGATTCCCTCTTGGTAATCCCATATGTGTACGCTCCATGATATGGTTTCCCTCTTGGCAAACCCGTGTCTTTCCCTTGGCAGTTCTGCTCTGCCGGTCTCTTTGGTACGTGTTCCTCCCTGGGAGCAGGACCTTTCCCAGCGTTAACAACACTGATCGAGCTGAATAGTGGGAATTGAGATCTGAAGCACTCTTCCCCCATGAAATGTAACTTTAAGGAACAGCAGCTTGACCATCCTCGAGGTATGTCCTGTCTCTTCCATCCCGGCTGGCATGGAGGACTAAGCTTGGGCTTACTTGGGGTGCTGGTAGGTTAGTTGCCTAAGGGCACGCCATAGCTTGCCAACATCTGCATCTCCAATACTCGTTACACAGTTCAGTGCCTGTGGTATTTTCCATAGGGACCCCATGATGTCAGTCCGGCGTAACGTTGAACATGACTGACTGATGGGGAATGTCTAGGTAACTAGTGTAACCCCCATTCCCTGAAGGAGGGAACAGAGACGTTACGTCCCCCTGCCACAGTCCTGAACTACCATTGAATGGCCGGGATACTCTCTCGACTCCTCAGCAAAATATGAATGAAGTGAGTAATGCCTGTCCTATTTGTCCCCGTATGCCGGGTGGGTGGGACTCACTAGCCAATGTTCATTGGCGCGTTTTATAAAACTTGGAGGTGATTGGGCTCGCAGGGGAGACCCCATGACGTTAGTCTGACGTAACATTGAACGTGACTGACTGACTGATAGGGAACGGGGGTTACATTAGTAACCTAGACATTTCTCTCCCTTATGTGACAAAATTGGCTTCCACAAAAATGGGCTTTAGATATCATAACATATTCTTTGTGTGGGATTCACGAGCCTCCGTGATTGTTCTGGTTGATGTTGTTGTAATGACTCCATTGAGAAGTGCAGCTTTGATCTGCATGGAATTATGAAAAGAGACTGCCATTGGTTATTTAGAGCTATGAGACATGATGAAAACATTGAAAAAGATAACAACAGCCTATTTGTTCTTCAGTGCCCTTGTTCCTGCATTACCAATAATGTTAAGGGTACCAACTGTTAAGGGTATTAGTGTTAAGGCAATCAAAACATGTTTTGCACCCATACTACTAAATAATTAGTAGACCGTGTAGTAGTCCACGATGGTACACTCGATTTTTTTTGCGTGTTATCTGCTGCTTCCCTTGTGCGTCCTTCATGACTGTCATGACCGGTCTAGTTTCAGTCAAGTCCATGCGGCATCTCTTCAGCTTGTTGTCGCGTATGTTGATGACATCCTCTGAATCAACTTTTGGCTCGAGACTTCAGTGACAGATGAAACCGACGTCTCCGATGTTCTTCTTGTCGACATTTGCACAGAGGATGATGAAATCCTCTGTCCTAATCTCCTGGTAGTTGTGGCTTTGACTTTCATTTCTTGAAGGGCCAGCATGTCAAAGCGGATTCTCTTACTGGCCTCCTACTTAGCGTCGCAAGATCAGACTCCGAGTTGACGGTCCTGCAGTTGTATGAGCAGATCCGTAAACAGTTGTTGAGTCTCTTCGGCGGTCCATGTTCTGTGCACTCCAAATCCTGCGACAATTTTCTCCTCCAGGTCCTTTCAGGTTGTAGGTTGCTCCAGTGCACGTAGAGCTCGTGCTTCCATCTGTGCCGCTCCGCACCCTCATTTTTGTGCGTGTCGTAGCTGATAGTTGCGTCTTCCTGGGTAGCTAGCCCTTTAGGTTGACAACCTGAACTGGAATTCGCCATGGAATTTGCCGTGTCTACTTTGCCGGCCCCTTGCCATGTCGAAGCTTCCAGTAGGGTTTGAAGGGGGATTAAAAACCCTACTAACCCCTTACCTACTATCGCCCCGTGGCTCTTCTCTCCCAACTGTACAAACTGTTCACCAAGATCATCCTGAACAGACTGGAGAAAGTGATGGATGAGTTTCAACCAGTGCAACAAACGGGTTTCTGAAAAGGACTTTGCTGTATGGACCACATCCGCACCGTCACACAAATCGTCGAGAAGACGAGGGAGTACAAGACCCCACCCCTTTTCTGTTTCGTCGACTACACCAAGGCGTTCGACAGTGTGGAGCTGAATGCAGTATGGAACTTGCTCGCTTGTGCCGGAGTGGACAACAAGTACATCAACCTGTTGGAACAATGCAATTTGGACACTTCCACCAAGATTCGACTGTTCCACAAGGATCTCATTGTTCCAATCTGCTTAGTAACACAACCGGTGGCTCCTCCGTGAGATGAGAAACCGGTGGCTCGCAGGTGACACTCATTATCAATCACGCAACCGGCTCTCGTGACGCTCTCATGCTCCCTCGACCCCGCCCTGCTCGCCACACTTACATTATTTATTCATGTTTCATACTTTACATGTCAAAATTAATATTTTTAGCTTACTGGTCAGCATCTGAGTTTATGAAACTGTTACATGTTTGCATTCCATACACTTTAGAGAGAGATTAGAAAAAATGGCCTTGTCTACTATTTAGTATTTTAAAAACTAAAGATCATGCAAGCCTATTCTAATTAGGTTTACTCTTTTGAACTCTTGATTTTGCCCAAAGCAAGGCAGGTTAGTGCAGGTTAATCTATTTTTAGATTTTCATATGTGTAAGGTATTCCAGAAAGCAGGTTGAGACAGGTATTTTATAGCCAGGAAAGCTTATAACAAGGTTGAGTTACAGAAGTTAAAATTGGGATCAGCTGAAACTATGTGAGGCTGGGTATGTTTAAAAAGATGACACAAAAAAATCTATAGATTAAGTGATTTACAATGATCACATGAAACTCAAAACAACTGTTAAAAACTTGGAAGCCAATTTCAGCAAATCAGTCCTTAAGAGTCGTTATGTGTTGAAAGTCCCAATGTGAGCCAATTTTGGCTCAAATCCTTGACTACTGGGGGTCATCTATTGTCTCGTTCTGTGAGCATGCCAGTTGTTGTGTAGCACACGGTTCATGTTTACATTGGCCGCATGTATTCATGTCATGTTTTTTGTCTTGTGCTATGTAGCACGCAGCTTGTGTTTTCACTTTATGTGTGCTTTTCTGTTGTATTGTTTTGTATGAACACATGGCTATGAGTTCTCATTGGCTGCTTGTTCATGTCATCTTCAGTGTGAGCACATGGCTAGTCATGTGTGTGTCTTGTGCCATGTGCTCCCCTGTCATTGTGTAACCCCGCCAATCTTGTTTCCTTGTTATTTGTTTGATTTGCCCCACCTGTCCTCCCTCATTACCTGACTTGTGTTTTCCCTATTTATTCTCCCTGCATTAACAATTTATTAAAATGAATTGGGAAATTGTCTTCTTTAATTAACTATCAACACACTCTAAGAAATGTGCAGATAAACCTACTGAACATGAAACAGGAAAAGTTACTCATAAAAAACAACGCAAAATAACAACAAACAATAATCTCACATCATAAGTACAGAGAGAGATTCACAATGCTGAAATATGTATGGTTGCTCGCCACACATATAATGCAACCAAACAATTCAATTTTTATATTCCTAACACGGGCACTGGTTCATTGGACTTGCATGACACTGACCAATCATAATGAAATACAAACACATAGATTCACTGGCTTGGGTGATGCCAGTCAATTGTACCGGTACAAAATGCGGTAGTTTTCTCTACAAAATGAGTGGCCCGGCAGAAACGGTTTGGGAACCACTGGCTTAGCCTAATGCAAGGCATGTGTTTGTATAAATATCAGTTATACGACAGTAAAATAAGTAGATACAGCAGATCAATTGTCTATTGTCAGTAAATGTACAGATTTAGTTTTTCGTGGGAACTCTTCCTTTTAGGATCCCTTCCAATACCCCAAAGGTTACTCCCTCTGTTCTTTGTAAGTCAGTTTTGAATATCTTCATTCCAAAACATTTTGAGGAGGAGCCGTAAATATAAGAGTATAAATTCTCTACCAAGAACTGCATTGCTTAAAGGTTCATTCCTCTTACAGGTAACTTGCACTGACATGCTCAATCCATCATTGTTGTAGTGATTCTTTTTTGCTTTTTTTCATGCACTGTAATTTGTTTACAGACTAAGAACAGTCAAGATGGCTTCTGGAACAGCAACAGATGTTAGGAAAGGTGAATAAAAGTTTTTAAATTGTTTTTGACCAATAAAATGTATTCAAAATCTTTTAGTCTTCAGGTATTTACATGCTCTTTTTTTTGTTTTTTGACACAAGTCTCTGCAAAATCATGTATTAACTGTTATATTTTTGTTTCTTCAGAAGTGATTGACCTAAATCAGCTCAGATTATCTGGGGAGGGTTTTCTATCGGCTGAGCAAATGGTTTTGGTCTACCGTGTCTCCTATCTCTTGTTGGCTAAGTCCCCCAGGTTGCAGGTGGTTCTCAAACAGTGTGCTATTAGCACACAGAGTTATTTTCAGTCATCTGAGGCTGTTCTGCAGAAGGTAAAGTCAATGTTGTTCAAATAAAAGAGGCAGATTAAAATAAGATAATATTATCAACAGTAGAAAACGAGAATAGATTTTCAAGAATTTCAAATAGAACTGAAATGCATTGAAATAAAAATGCATAGCTTTTTGAAAATGTAGTTGATGTTTCTAGATGAATGAATTATCATGTTATCATGCACACAACAAATGTTGTGGTTTTTTACAAATATTTCATAATTATAATGTTCAATTAGTCATTGAAGAAAATTATTTTATGGTCTCATGAACTTTCATGAGTTAAGAGAAGTAGATGTTGTTTGGAAATTTCACATTTCTCTCATTTTCAGTAGTTCCAGTAGATAATTTAATTTAACACACATCTGATATGTAAAGTAATTTTTATTCAACTCTGTTAGACTTTCTGTCTGCTGGTGGAGTTAAGGTGAAAAATAGGTACATTATTATTGTATCTGATGTAGTTTACCTTGATATACAGTACAGTATAATACATTAAATGCATAAATAAATATTTGATGGGTGCATGTGTAAGTGTGCATGTTTTTTTAGTGTGTGGACACAAGTAACCAAATGGTATCCACAATGTTCCCCCAACTGAAACTTGCTGTTCAAAATGAAATAAATGCTGAGTCTACAAAGTGTTTGGAAATAGCAAAAGAATGGATCCGAGAAATTGTTGTCAAAGTGGAAGAGATGGTAGAGAGGTAAACATTTTCTAATTGTTTCTAAGTGTTACATGTCAAAATAATGATAATATATTAACCCATGCAGAACAAAGTTTACTGTTTAATGCTATATCTGAAATCTGTCATTATCAGAAGTGAGACACTCAACCGCAGTGTGGCTTCCTGCACCAGTGATGTGATTCTTGAAAAGGCTGAGACAGAAAAGCAAAATGCTCAAACTTCTAAGGAGATAGAGTCTCTGGAGCAGGTGGTGAGAGATCTTCAGATGGACCTGAGGAAAACCTTAGAGGAACTTCAACAAATAGAGACAAAGATTAACCAGTGTCAGAGCAAAATAGCTAGTTGTAGATTCTTTTTTTTTTTCTTCCTGGCTTTCATAATACCATTTGTCGGACACTTTCTTCAACCCAAACCTGCAAATAACCAAGCTCTTATCAATGAAAAAAATCAACTCGTTGCTCAGAAGTCAAGCCTGAAAAGCAAGGAGCAAAATATTCAAGTGAGAATGAGTGATATTCAGCTGAAGATAGCAAATATGAAGACAGAAAAGGGTAAGATTCATTCAAGATCTCTGTGTGCCAATGGTCAAAAATCTCAGACCGATCTCTCAATATTATCAAAAGTAGATTATCATCTGTCTGCTTCATGTCATTTCTCAAGGATCATTGCCCGACCCTCTCAATCTGAATGATGTCCATAAGTGCCTTAATGACGTCCAAGGAAATCTGCTTAAGCATAATATGTTCTGGAAAACAGTGCTAGTATTTCTGGAAGCCTTAAATGCCGAGACCTTTGCTAATGAACACATGACGGAGGACCACGAACTGAAGGAATTTGTTCTAAAGCATTTTGATAAAGCGCAAGAGGTAACTTTAATTTTATTTAATGAAATTAATTTCATTTAATGTCAGTTAGTTTCATTACATTTTCTGTGTTGCAATTCATTTTGTACCTCAAATCTTTCAGCATTGGAAGGTCTTTGGTGAAACCTGTCTCAAGGCAAAGAAGGCTGTAAGTTTGCAGAATAATGATGCGTTTAAGTTCCTGGAGTCGAACCTATCTTCACTGTCAGAAGACGAATGGAAAAATCAGTGTGACAGTGCCGTGGTAGACCTGACCAGATCTTTTATCCAATGATGTTTGCCATTCATTTATAGTAGTAGTAGTAGGCCTCCGTCGGTCAGTATTGACTGTGGATGACGTATCCTAGTTCTCGTCTTGGTTTGTGTCAGATTGTCTGGCAGAGGAATCAGCAAATGTATAATATAAAAGAGAAACAACCAGAAGGAAAAAAAAAACTTTTATATGAAAACTTTTTTCTTTGGTGTTAGCAACTTTTCTCTAGTTTGATTTGTACTATATGATACATTTATGAAAAATCATTAAGCCAAAACCATGATTAATATGTATAATTTGAAATGTATGTGTGTGTGTATTACGTGTGATATGCTATTTTAAATAAAACAAATCAATAAAAAAGTTTGTTTCTTGAGGTCCACTCATAGTATACATGTATATAATGAAAGCGTCGATTAGTGCTGTATTTAAACAATCGATGGTTAAATTAACTAATTAATCACATATGTTTCTATAATAAATAACTGAATTTAATATGAAAGTATTTAATATTCCTATTAATTATAAGCATTAAACATTACACTAGAATTGAAAGCTATGAATTTTTACATTAGAAATATAATCACTTTTAAAAGTAAACTTAAAACAATCTTCACATAAGTATAATCAATATATAAGGGCTAATTATTTTCTGTCAATAGGGCTGCCGTCGCATCATCCAGATGGATGCTGCACTCTAGTGGTGGTTGAGGACATGTAAACACTTCCATGTAAAGTGCATTGAATGTTGTGAAAAGCAGCCACATCACCCTGTAGCCTAAAACTGGTTTCCCACTGAAGCTAAGTATGGTTGAGCCTGGTCAGTACCTGAATGGGAGACCTCCTGGGAAAAACTAGGTTGTTGCTGGAAGTGGTGTTAGGAGGCCAGCAGGGGTGCTCACCCTGTGGTCTGTGTGGGTCCTAATGCCCCAGTATAGTGACGGGGACACTGTACTGATATGAGCACCGTCTTTCGGATGAGACGTTAAACCGAGGTCCTGACTCTCTGTGGTCATTAAAAATCCCAGGATGTCTTTTGCAAAGAGTAGGGGTTTAACCCCGGTATCCTGGCCAAATTTGCCCATTGGCCTTTGTCCATCACGGCCTCTTAATTCCCCCCATACTCTAATTGGCTTCACCATTCTGTCTCCTCTCCACCAATAGCTAGTGTGTGGTGAGTGTTCTGGTGCAATATGGCTGCCGTCGCATCATCCAGGTGGATGCTGCACATTGGTGGTGGTTGAGGAGATTCCCCCCCTACTATGTGAAGCGCTTTGAGCTCTGGAAAAGCGCTATATAAATGTAACATTTCTTTCTTCTTTCTTCTATATGAATGTAATGAATTATAATTATTATTATTAATTACGTTTAACTTCACCTGTTGTCCACAAAGGAGCCACTCTTGTAATGGTGGTCTTTGTTTATCTTTACCCCACAATGTCTCAACAGCACATCGTCTCCTTCTACTTTCCATTAATGGCAATTTTATATATATTTTTCCATCAGAAAATCACTAATCACTTTATTATTATGCAGGGTGTCACACAAATTCTGTTTCATAATGTGTGGCAATCAGGCCAAGGTCGAGGGTCGAGGGAACAGAACATTTTGTGTTTTTTGATTTTATTCGTTTTGTTTAACATTTGCTGGTTCCTCCTTCCTCCCTGAATTACTAACTGTGTCACAATTACAGCACTATGACTTAGTATGTCATAATTTAGACATTCCATCTCATATATTTGACTTTTTTCTTAAAATTGAAAAAGATAACAACAGCCTATTTGTGCTTCAGGGCCCTTTTTCCTGCATTACCAATAATGGCCTGCTAGTTGCAGCAGATAGTAATTTTCCCTTCAAGCATTATTTCACAATGTCTTTTTTTGCACATTTTGTAACCACTACAGTGATATATGTATATATATATATATATATATATACACACACACACATTACAGAGTATATGTCACTGTATTTGCTGTTGATTTCCTTTTTTCTTATTTAGTATATACTAAATAAGAAAAAGGAAATCAACATCAAAGACTTAAATTATCAGGATGCTATCGGCTGTCCCTGCAGATTTTTGCTCCAACTCTAATCATCTGATTTGATCTGCAGGACAGAATATCATCCCCGATACAGCCGATAGCATCTGATCAATTAGGTATTTGCTGTTGATTTCCCTTTTCTTTATTTAGTGTGGTGCCTTTTTTCTTCACCTCTCAAATGTGGCTGTAAAATACTATTCATCTTTAAATATATAAAGTCTTTTTATATTTCTGTAGCTCTTATCACAGAACCTTTTTTTTAAACGGAGCATGTTTTAGAACATCGGCAACCTTTGTAGTCATTTTGTAAAAAGCATATAATTTTATATAACTGTACTACTAATAAAGAAAGTGCAGCTCACATGCTTTATCTGATAGCACACGTCCATCTCAGAGTCTATTTGATGTGTGTTTACATCTGGAAGATGCATTTTTTAGAGGGTTTTCTCATCTGCAATTCATCTCCAGGATGTTTTTCCATAAGATGTTAAACAGACATTTAGAAAATGTCTTTACAATGTTTTTTTTAAAAGTTGTAATGTATGTAAATCAGACATCTTAAAGACGTTTCTCAGAGGTTTGTACACAGCAGATGCTTTCCAGATCTTTAACAGACCTCTTGCAGATGTATGTGTGTATGGGTAACTATAGGACATGCTGTTGTTTGCAAAGCAACAAACATGCATGAACAAAATGATGAGCCAAATGGAGGCGGTGTGTTGTGGTGCTGTTCTGTGACGACGAAATCCTCTTCTGACGTGCTGATTGGCTAGTGTCCACCAGCAATATCTTCAGCACCTGTCGAATTTGCCCCATATAGCCTACACATAGCGAATGATTAATGGGTCACGTTTTTTGCGGGGAACACAGTAGCCTTTTTGTCTCAACCTCGAAACAAGCATGTATTTCCACCGATTGTTAGAAATTGTTTTGTAATTGTATTGTTGGTATCCAGCAGCTCGTCGATTACAGTGCTCTTCTCTTCTTTTGTGTGACTGACTGACTGTAATCGCTTTGTTCTGTCGCGTCATGGATTGTCATTGATCGCGCGCATGTGTAAGTGAGTGATGAATGGATTCATCAAGCAAGTTTCAGGTCAATGTTTGGGAATGTGAAACTATCCTGTAAAGCCTATTTTCAGGACCTTGGTCAGTTCCTCCGGAGCATATGGCAAAGACGCGGACTCAGTTCAGTTCTTTTTTTATTCTTAACACATTTGCCGTGTGAGTTAGACGCTTCTGTGTGACTAAAATCATAATTTGAGGTCACAGTTTTGGGAACAACTGGAATTTCAGGATGATGATGATGATGTTTCCCTTAGAAATGTTCATGATAGTAATTTTTTTGTATGTTGCGTTTTCATTTCCCTCCGCCATATTCACGTGTGGAATGTTGCCGTCGTTCATCCACCAAATACCACCACTGAAATTACTTCTTAGTATTATTTTATTATTGCTGTTCTCATCTCGACACACTGTTACAACATCTGTGCTCGAGGGACATTCACATGTGCAGTCATACCGAACAAAAAACACACCTGCGCACAAAAGAACTCCCGCCCACTTTTGGACACACAACAGTCATTAACATAATCCGACACAAGGGGGGGGAAATAACAACAATGGTATCAAACAACATAATACGACATGGATGATGAGAACATAACTCAACACCCCCACTTGTTTTCATCATCTTAAGCCATGTATAGACATCATAAATTTAGTTCCCAAACAAAAAGCATTTGAACCTTTGAATTTTAATTTTTGGTACAGATTTTGTAAAAATATCTGCCACCATGTCGTGTGTTGGGCAGTATACAATGTGTATCTTTCCCACATTAACGGCCTCATAGATAAAGTGGTATTTCACATCAATGTGTTTAGATCTAGATCTATTCACTGGGTTTTTACTCAGTGCAATGGACCCCTGATTATCTCCATACACTGTGGTGCAAGTGTATACCACTGTCCATTCCACCCAGCAGTTGAGACAAGTACATGCTTTCCTGAGCAGTGTTTGCTAGACCAATGTATTCAGCTTCGCATGTTGACAGTGCCACTGTCGGCTGTTTCTTAGACTTCCATGAAATAACCGGACCTTGTTCTGTCAGGCTGAAACAGTATCCTGAAGTGCTATGCCTATCTTTTTTCTGAAGATGCCCAGTCAGAATCACTGAATGCTATCAGACTTAGGGTCTTGTCTGTTTTCTTGAAACAAAGCTCGTAGTCAGCTGTACCTTTTAGGTATCTCAGAACATGTTTAGCAGCTACTAGATCATATGTTTTAGGTTTTGCAAGGGTTTGTGACAGTCTACTGACTATCCAGCTAATGTCTGGTCTGGTACAGGTCATTGCATAGATCAAGCTTCCAACAAGTTCACGGTATTCTTGGGGATTCTCAATCTCTTTGTTGTTTTCTCCCTCAGTGTTGTGACACTCAACTTTTAATTCACTTGGGGTAGCTTTTGGTTTACAGTTTGACATACCAAATCTTTCAAGCATTTTGACAATGTACCTTTTCTGATTCATTTTAATCTCTCCCTCTTTTTGTTCAAACTGAATCCCCAAAATATAAGATATTTTTCCCAGATCCTTCATGTTGAATTTGGACTTCATTTTTTCTTTAAAACTGTTGAGCTGATGTTCACTGTTTGTTGCAATTATCAAATCGTCTACCCAGATGATCACTATTATTGTATCATTTTCGATCTGCTTTCTATACACACAGTGATCAGACTGGTTTCTCTCAAAGTTGTTTTGTTCAAGATGATCATTTAAGAGTTCGTACCAGTTCCTTCCAGACTGCTTGAAACCATACAAGGATTTTTTCAATTTGTATACTAATTTGCCTCCTATGTCAGATGTTTCTTCAAAACCCTCTGGTTGTTGCAAGTATATGTCTTCCTCTATCGGGGCATGTAAGTATGCTGTTTTGACACCCATCTGATGGACAACAAAGTCATTCTGAGCAGCTATCTGCATTAATGCCCGTACAGAGGTGAGATTTGCTGTAGGTGCAAATGTCTCATGGTAGTCTATGCCTTCAGTTTGGTTGTACCCTTTTGCAACATACCTAGCCTTGAAGATTTTTCCTCCATCTGCATTTTCTTTAAGACCATATACCCATTTTCCCCCTACGGTCTTTCTGCCTTCTGGTAAAGTTGTCAATTCAAATGTGTCATTTTCTTTAAGTGAGTCCATCTCTTCCTTCATAGCATGTTCCCATCCGGGAGCATCAGGTGACATAAGGGCTTCTCTATAGGTTTGAGGGACTCCATACACTGCCCTGTAACAATAATCGACACTCACATTGGTTACATCGTCTTTAAAGTACTTTAAATACCCAGGGTTCACTCAAAGCAAGGAGAGTCTGCTTTTAGCTGTTACGCCAGCCGCAGCTGGAACCAGCTTCCAGAAGAGATCAGGTGTGCTCCAACAGTAGCCACATTCAAATCAAGACTCAAAACACATCTTTTTACCTATGCATTTGCAGATTGAGCACTGTGCTATGTCCGTACTGTTTGCATTTTATTTTATACGTATAATCTTTTTATTCTTTTAATCATTTTTAATGTTTTATTTTTATCATTCTTCTTTATGTAAAGCACTTTGAATTACCATTGTGTATGAAATGTGCTATACAAATAAACTTGCCTTGCCTTGCCTTGCCTTAAAGTCTGTCAGGTAATCTTGTAGATACTGTGGTGCTCTCTTTTCCCTTTTTGAGTGGTAATGTTTTTGATTAGCAGTGTCTGTTGGACCTATACTGTTTTTGTCGTTTTCTGTATCTACTTTTTCCATAGTTCCATCATGTTCTGACACCTCTGTATTGTCTGCATCTATGCTCTCCATTTTTCCATCTAGGACCTGGTTTTCTGTGCTTTGCTCACTTTGTGGGGCATCGTCGCTGTTCTCACCCTGTGTCCTGTCTCTGTCGCTTTGGGTTTCCAAGTAATCTTCATTGGTTTGTCTGTTGTTCAACACTGCTCTTCCTAATGAATATTACCAATCTATGTTTTGACACGTTTCCTGTCTGTGGATTGTATATCAGATAAGCTGGGCTATTTTTACTATACCCCACAAATATTCCCGTCTCACATCTCGGGTCCAATTTCTTTTGGTTGTGTTTGTATGCATAGCATTCTGCCCCAAAAACCCACATTTTAGAAAGGTCTGGTTTCTTTCCTGTCAGCATGAAATATGGAGTGTTCTTAATTCTGTCATTATAGCATCTGTTTCGGATATGAGTAGCAGTTTGGATGGCATAAGGCCACAGAGCTTTTGGTAATCCCTTCTCTATTAGTAAACACCTTCCCATTTCAAAAATGGTTCGCCATTGTCTCTCAGCTGTACCATTTTGATGTGGGGAGTACGGGGATGATGTATCATGTCTAATACCCTTTTCTCGTAAAAGTGACTGAAATGCATTGCCTGTGTATTCTGTAACATTGTCTGATCTTATACATTTGACTCTACCGTATGGTGCACAGTCTGCAAGGAACTTCTCTGTTGCTAGAGTAGTGTCACTCTTGTTCATGAGGAAGTAAACAGATATTGCCCCTGAAAAATCATCTGTGAATAAAATTGCATACTTATATCCATCTTTAGAAGTTGGTTCAATGGGGCCTGCTAAGTCAGTGTGTACTAACTCTAGGACCTTGTCAGCTTTTGTGTCAGTTTTCCTATTTCTGCTGTTGATGAATTTTCCCTCTGTACAAACATCACAGTCTAGTTTGGTATTACCTGTAATTTTCATACCCTCTACTACTCCAGGTAATTTCAACACATCACTAACATTGCAATGTCCCATGATCTCATGCCAAGTTTTAACATCACAAGCTAAACTCACTTTGTCCCTGGACATTATATCAGTAACTGATGCATCAACCCAGTGTTTGTTGTCATTTACCATTTTTAGGTAGTACAGTCTCTCATGCTCTTCCAAGCAGAACACAGCTCCATCCTTGCTTATCAGTTCATTCTGTCCTTCCTGGAAGATCACCTTCGCACCGTCTGCTGTAGCAGCTTGAACAGAGATGATGCTCTGTGGATATGATGGTATGAACAAGGCCTTCTTTAGAGTGACCCTGACGCATTTCCCTTCCACATCCAGTAGTAACACCTCTGTGTCGCCTCGCTTTAGTGCCACGTTGCTCATCCTGGTTCCATCTGCCAGTTCCATGTAGTGTGACTTTGGATCAAAACTCTCATAAAATCTCGTGAAATTGCTCTTCTCTGTTAAGATGTGAGATGTTGCACCACAGTCCACCATTAATCCATTTCTCGAAATGTTGTCTGGAAGAAGTGTTTGACTTACTTTGAAAACAAATGTTTGTTCTTTCTGATGTTCCTCTTGTCTTTCTGCAGCCTGTCTCGCTTCGTCTTTGTGTCCCTCTTTTTTCCAGCGACATGTCTCATCACTGTGAGTTGAACTTTTATGGTAGCTGCACCACTTGGTTGCACCTTTTTGGCGGCAATCACGTACGATATGACCGCGGTTTCCGCATCCATAGCAGATCACGGATGCTACGTTTACTTTCATCACATTGTCAGTTTTGGCTTTATCATCAAATCTTTCTGTCTCTTCAAAGCTTCTCAGTTTGCTTTTGAACTGGGTGAAAGTCAATTCTTCACTACTCTGTGTAGTGTGGATAGCGAAAGATTTGTAGGAATCTGGTAGGCCCTTTAGGATCATAGCTATTATCAATCCGTCGCTTATTACTTCTTTTGCGTTTCTTAAGGAAGTTACCGCTTTTTCAGCTCGGATGATGTAGTCAGTCATCGTTTCGTTAGATTCCTTCTTTAATGAGGTTAGTTCAGTATATAGGGCGATAATTCTCGGCTTACCCTGACTGGCGTAGTGATTTCGAAGTATTTCCAGAGCTTTCCTGCCGTCATCAGTCGCCTCTCGCATCACCAGTGACAAGCTTTTATCGTCGAGAAACTGGATTAGTTCAGCGTAGCATTCCTCATTCTTAGCTTCGTCTATTTCCCCGGTAGACAGTATTGATTCTTTTAAGCCCATTAGTCTCATATGACCAAGAAATTTTACTTCCCATAGCTCGTAGTTATTTTCGTCTCCGTCGAAGACTAGCCTCTGCCATTTTCCTCCTGTAGCGATAAAATTGGCGCGCCTGGGCCCATAACCTGTTGCGTTTTCATTTCCCTCCGCCATATTCACGTGTGGAATGTTGCCGTCGTTCATCCACCAAATACCACCACTGAAATTACTTCTTAGTATTATTTTATTATTGCTGTTCTCATCTCGACACACTGTTACAACATCTGTGCTCGAGGGACATTCACATGTGCAGTCATACCGAACAAAAAACACACCTGCGCACAAAAGAACTCCCGCCCACTTTTGGACACACAACAGTCATTAACATAATCTGACACAAGGGGGGGAAATAACAACAATGGTATCAAACAACATAATACAACATGGATGATGAGAACATAACTCAACATTGTACTTTACATGTTGTAAATTAGCTTTTAAGCACGAAGTGATGTATTGAATTGGGTATACTGATCATGTTTGTTTTATCGACTCTATTTTCCAGCGAGGAAGTTGTTACCATATAGGCTTTTTACAGTAGTAAACAAAGATGCTGTAACTGTTTATGAAGCATTTTCCAAATATTAACTTAATGTCTCTTTAGACACAATTTTAGCATCTTTACCACTATAACCTGTTTTTGTTTGTGACCAGACGAGAATTCACCGTCTGCCCGTCAACAGAAAGGCTGCGCGTGCGCAGTTGTTTTGGAATTGATTTTCTGTTTTAATGGGATGATGCCAAAAAAATAAAGATAAAAATCGATATACAAGAGCCAGCTCTCCACAGTAATCACTTTTCTTGGTATGTGTGTGTGTGTCAGGGCTCTAGGGGTTATTACTTTACTTCTATAGACAGTTTTTTTTGTGCGTATATGTGTGGAAATGCACAAGGATGTCTCATCTTTCAGTGTAATTGGTCTTAATCTTTAATCTTAATCTCATAAAATGTTTATGTTCCGGCAACATTTGGAGTCGGAAGAAAACGAGTTTCCATTCTTTCTAATTTTATATTTATTAAATTTAATGACATATTTAATCAAAATCAGCATAAATTAAATGCATGTGCATGTACACCACCAATATCTCCCTGACCTAATGATATAATAATTAGCTAGTTAAATTCTAAACGAGAATGAAATTGGGATAATTTGCCTAGTTTTCATGAAATCATTATGGTCCTGAAAATAGACATTAATTTGTTAAACAGACAATTTTCTCCAAAGCAACTTGCATTGCATTAAAGACACACATTGATATTTTAATCAGTTCTTGCTTTCCCTGAGAATTGAACCCTGGATCTTGGTGTTGCAAGCGCCACGCTCTACTGTTTGAGCTACAAGCAAGCCTAAAGCAAAACATTTTGCATCCAAAATAGAATGCAAAATGTTTTATTAAAATAAGATACTTCTGTTATGGTCCGATGTTTATTTAAATATGTGATTTTACACACTCACCTTCCACAGGGGCGGAAAAACAAAAAACAATCACCAATAAAAGAACAAAAATGCTGAGCAAAAACACATTTGTAAAACAAACTTTGTAGTTCTTTACAACTACTACAGGGACAGTACACTGGTCTCTCAGAGTACATAGTGTTATGATTGATAGTATGAATTATGAACTCTTTAAAAAAAAACATATTCAGTACATAGATGACAGGCTATATGCTTAATAATGAACCTTGCTGCGTTACATGTTATTTAAGCCTGAAACATTAAAGGCATGCACTGTAAATACTTTTGAAGTGTGTACATTACTGAGTAATGGCAGCTGGGGCAGGTGATTCGGGAGTGGATGGAGCAGGATTTATTTGGTTCAGATTCACTATCACACTTTCATACTGGTTTTGCCATTGTTCTGGTGACAGTGTAGATGGGTTGGTCTCCAGGAACTTGTATGCATCTTGGGTCTGCAAGCTAAAGATGTTTCTTGCTTTCAGACAGCATTCAAGTCCTTCCAATGCTGAAAGATTTAAATGACAAAATAAATCACAGAAAAAAAGAATGCAATCAATGTGAAATTAATTTCTGTGTTCCTGAAACTGAATATTTTTGGACATCATTCAGATGGACAGGGTCAGGTATTGATCCTTTAGAAACAATATGAAGCAAACATTAATTATGAGACATCATTCTGATGCTTCTGGTGTAAGTCAGGGAATGTGTCGACCACAACTAGAAATCTTTTAATTGAAAGAATCTGGTAAGACTTTGTAATGACTTTCATTAATAAGTCATTATCAAATGTTATTTAATGATTAAAGGATCATTAGTTAATATAAAGTGCATTTATTTATTTACAAACACATTTATTAGTCCTTCAACCAAAGTAAGGTTTGTGACACAGCTGGTCTAAATAGTTATGGTTGTCCAGGTCAAAGTCTGGATCCTATTGAACAAATTTGGGGTTTGTTATTTGCTTTATAAATTACAATTAAAAATCTTATTTTTTGACAGGTTCCTAAATTATTTGTTCCCTTTCAAGGGAACTCGCGCTGCGTCTAGCGCTGTGGGAACGCCCCTGCGTGAATGCAGCACGTATGTAATCTAGCCAATTGCGTGAGAGGACGTCAGAGCGGGTGACGTCACGAACCAGGAATCTATAAATGCGGTTTCTTCCGCCACAGGGAAGCGCTGGAGAGCCGGAGATGAGAATTCAAACTGAGTGCTTCATTCTCCAACACGCTAATAATATGAGGAGCTGATTTAGATCGTTTCTATGCTGCCAGCTTTAAACTGAAGTACACTCTGGCCAGCAGAGAACAGGTTTTTCTCAGATATATGTATATATAACAAAGAATAGAAATGAAGACCAGCCTTCCATCTATGCATATGCAATAAATGAATGTGTGTGTGTGTGTGTGTGTGTGTGTGTGTGTGTGTGTGTGTGTGTGTGTGTGTGTGTGTATATATATAGTAATACCTCGGTTTACGAGTTTAATTCGTTCCAAGAGCGAGCTCGTAAACCAAAATGCTCGTACACCAAAACAAATTTCCCCATAAGAATGCACTAAAAATCAATTAATTTGTTCCACATGACCACAAATGCCCATTTTAAATTTTTTTTTTGGTTTTACCCTATTAATTGCAGTTAAAATTGTAACCATTAAGATCTCATATAAATACTAATTAATAATTGACAATTAAACTCTAAAAATGCTTGACAATTTACTGTAATGCACTTCAGGTTTTGAGGAGAGGGAGGAGGGGGGAGCGGGGAAAGCAAGGATGAAAGCAAATGAGTGAATTTATTATAATAGTGCAGAAAACAAACGAAGTGATAATCCAGAGTTAAAGTTGTGGAACATGGGAGCCGCGAAAGAACGAATTCGCGGGAGCTGCGAGAGACTGAATTCGCGGGAGCCGCGAGAGACTGAATTTGCGGGAGCCGCCAGAGAACTAGGGGAGCGTGGGGCACAAAGTAACGCGGGGTAAATAGTAACAGCAATTTATTATTATTTTTTTTTAAGATAGTTGCACGGTCTTAAATGTGACGTGCTAAAGGGCTTTTCATCACACTGTTTGCACACGTCTTCTGGCCATTTTTCATGAAATTTCATGGTTCTTTTGATGAGAACCACAGGAAAAACTATTTTGGCAGCATGTAAATATTTTTTGTTATAGTAGTTGTTTTTCGATTTTTCAAAGAATGTGTGAAAGATTGTTAGTCTAATCTTATATTGTCATGATTACCATCTTCTTGGCTAAAAGATGGTACCATTTTGAAAGACGTGAAAAACACACAGTGGCTGCTATCCGGTCCTGAAGTAAACAAGACATCGCGGGGTTAGTTGTAACACTAGGCCGCATTGAACAAGTTGCATCAATAATCATATATTTTGCATTGTATTAACCTATTAAAACGTTTTTCATGTCATTACATTGTTCAAAACACAACAAATGTAAAAAATAAAGGTAAAAAAATATATTTAATTCACAAGTTATGCTTATGATCATCAAGACACAACTTTTTTAAACAAATAAAAATACGTGAATGAACTTGCATTGGATAACATGGTGTTACAACTAACCCGCTGTCTGTTAAAACGAGCCCCGCTCACGGGTAAGAAGTCACATTTTACTCCTTGCGCTTTTGCCGATACTGCAGAGAAACGGTAGGTCCGACGAACATGAAAACAGTGCTCATTTGTAGGAGAGGCTTATATGTTGTTTGTATAAAAATATGGTTTGTCTAACCCTATTACTTTGTTTATTATTTGGCTAAAACCGTATATATTTCACTACGTGAACAATAGCGATCACAATTAGTTAATGTTTAGAATATGAGGTAAAAACTTATTTAAATTACTTATAAAAGTATCACTGTGGTGAATGATGCAGCCAATGAAGGAGTTAAGGGGTTATAAAGGGGTTGGAACCTCCTGACTGTGTTATGAGAGGCTGTCATTAGGATGTAAAAATGCGCACAAGGATGCTGAGCGTTAGGACTTTTTCCACACAAAACTGTGCATGGGTGAGAGACATTTTTTCTCGTACACCGATACAATGCTCGTATACCGATTCGACCCTCCATGCTCGTACACCGATTTGCTCTTATACCAAGTCGCTCGTAAACCAAGGTATTACTGTGTATGTATGTATGTATGTATGTATATATATATATATATATATATATATATATATATAATTTATTAATTTTAATGGGGCTCTCCCCGGGGCTGGAAGCATGCTTTGTGGTTACTTCCACCCAGGAGAGAGGCGCCAGTGTTGCAATCATCCAGCTCCGAGGAGTTGGACGTTGCTGACACAGAGACTGAGATACGGGTGGCTGCTTTCTTGCAAAGTCCCCCCCCCCCCCCCCCCCCTAAAACACACACTCAGGTCTCAGGGGCTGCTGAGCGGGAGCAGTCCCAGGAATTTCAGCTCCTCACACTGTAAAAAAATTAAATATGTAGACTTGATGTCATTAGCGTCAGGTCCTTGAGGGCAGTCCCCAGCGAAGCGGTTTACAACTCATCACCATTCCCTTCGGTGCCCTAAGGGGGCCGTTCTGCTAACTCTGCCGCCCTGTGTGCTTCAGGGCGCAGTGGTCCCCGGCGAGCGCTCATCTCAGTGTCCACCCGGAAAACGTTGCGGCACCGGGATGCATGCTCCCTTCAAGGAGTTTCCTAGAGCCATCAGTTCGGTTGTCCCCTGCCGGTTTACCGCTTCAGGCCTCCGAGCTGGTTGCTCAGGAAACACCAGAGACTGGTTCCCTTAGTAGAATTTCTGGCAGCGTGGAGTATAAATCTGCCTGGGTAAGGGCATTGGTTATTTTCCCCTCCCAGATAGTGAGTCAGGCTTCTAAAGCTGTTATTCTACTGTTCTATACTAGGGGGGCTGCTGAGGACTGTCCTCATCGAGGCGAGGTGCCCTCAGGGGGCCGTCTCGCTAACCCTGCCACCTTGTTTGCTTCAGGGTGCAGCGGCCCCCAGCGAGCTTGTTCCCAGTGTCCGCCCAGAAACGTTGCGGCACCAGGATTCTCCCTCACTCCAAAGAGGGTCCTAGAGCAATCAGTTCCGTTGTTCCCTGCCGGTTCGCTGCTTCAGGGCACCGAGCTGGTTGCTTGGAAAACACCAGAGAATAAAGGAAAAGAAAAGCAGCGTATGATACTTCTGCTGAATTTTCTCAGTGAATTTTCTCCTGCTCACAAACATGTGGGGGCTGTCCCTATCGAGGCCAGGCGGAGTTCACCTTTGCCTACGGTGCCAGTCCTTCCTCGATGCCCCTCGGGGGGCCATCTCGCTAACCCTGCCACTTCGTGTGCTTCAGGGCGCAGCGGCCCCCAGCGAGCTTGGTTCCCAGTGTCCGCCCGGAGACGTTGCGGCACTGGGATGCTCGCTCCCTCCAAGGAGGGTCCTATAGCCATCAGTTTGGTCGCCGCTTCAGGGCACTGAGCTGGTTGCTCAGGAAATACCAGAGACTAGTCTCGAGAGAACGGTTCCCTTGGTAGATTTTTCTGGCCCCATCAAGTCCTGGCGGTGTTCACCTCTGACTACGGTGCCCGTCCTTTCTCGATGCAACTCGGGGGGGCCGTCTTGCTAACCCTGACACCTGGTGTGTTTCAGGGCGAAGCGGCTCCCAGCAAGCTTGTTCCCAGTGTCCGCCTAGAAACGTTGGGGCACCAGGATGCTCCCTCACTCCAAAGAGGGTCTGTGGGGACTTCTGCCAAATATATTTCAAGGCCAGTCACTCACTGTGATGCAGTTCCAGAAACTGTTAGGTCAGGTGACAATAGCGTCCAACGGCCCACCTTTTGGCCTGCTGTACATGAGACCTCTACAGTGGTGGCTTAAGACCTGGGGGTTTCCCCGAGGGGCAACCTGTCTCACGTGGTCAAGGTCACGCAGCTATGCCTTCGTGCCTTAGACATGTGGGAGAAACCCGGGTTCTGGCCCAGTGTCCCATGTTGGGAGCTCCTTGTCATCGCTGAGTGCTAACGACGGATGCCTGTGGTCCCAAGGTGGTCCCAAGGGAGGTTTCTGTCGCCAAGGGCAGTTAACATCCCGGGGACACAATCTGGGAGCAGACATCCTGTCGAGACAGGGGCTGAGGCCTGGGGAATGGAGGCTCCATCCCAAGGTGGTGGAGCAGACACGGTAGATATTTGGCCAGGTTCAAAGTGGATCTGTTGGCGTCTTGAGAGACTTCGCACTCTACACTCTGGTTCTCCCTGTCTCATCCAGCTCCTGGTGGACTGGATGCTATGCCTCGGCCACCCCTGTATGTTTTTCCCCGATCGCTCTGCTCCCGGGAGTTCTGGCAGTTCACCGGGACGAGGTATCCCTTCTATACGGCTCTCCCTGGGAGATTCCGATCAGGAGGGACTTTCTGTCCCAAGCAGGGGGTCTAATACTGCAGCCCTGCCCAAAACAGTGGAAAGTGTGGGCTAGACCTCCGAGGGGGCCCAGCTCATAAGGTCCTGTCTCTCAACTGAGGTTGCTCAGGCCGTTGTCCCCTCCAGAGCTCCCACCATTTTGGGAGCAGACATCCTGTAGAGGCAGGGGCCAAGGCCCAGGGAATATCACCCCACCTCAGGTGGTTGTTTCAGACAGGTGGATTTGTTTGCGTCTCGAGAGACGTCTCTGTCCACTCTGTCTCTTTCTCATCCAGCTCCTCTAGAATGGATGCTTGGGCTCAGACTTGGCTGAGGCTTCTGTAGATTGTTTGTGTGTGGCTTGGCCTCTGAGGGGGCCCAACTCATAACTCTGGTCCTCAATTGAGGTTGTCGAGACCATTATCTTCTCCAGAGCTCCCGCCATGAGGAGACTATGCCCTGAAGTAAGCTTCTTTATGTGGTGGCCGGCTGCAGGACCCAGTTAGCTGCCCTGATGGTACAGCGCTGGATATCCTGCAACGCCGGCTCACTGCTGGGTTTTTTCCATCCCACCTTAAAGGTCTATATGTGGCAGCATTCGTTGCTTTCCACATCCCTTTGGGTGGACGGGTTGCGGATAAACCCCCTGGTGTCCTGTCTCCTCTGTGGCACACGGCCAGGAACTATTCTGCTTGCCCTTTGGGCATTGGACGCTTATACAAAAGTTTGAACAACTGTTCATAGGTTTAGGCCCCCTAACAAAAACAAAATGGGGGTCTCTGGTGTCCAAGTAGAGATTAAGCGAGTGGTTAGCCGAGGCTATCTCACTAGTTTTTGAGTCAGCTGGGTTGACCGCACCCTTGTCAATCCAAGCTCTCTGCACTAGGGGTATGGCCAGCATTCAGGCCCTTCTGTCAGGAGTTTATGTTTGTCATGCGGCAGGCTGTTCTCTCCGCACACTTCTTTAAGTTCTTCTCAGTTGTTAATGTTGACATTGCTCTGGTTACCCGACGTTCATGTTATGTCTGGCCGCTTTAAGTCTTGTGTGTGGATGCAATCTCTGTGTTTCTCCTAGTTTCCTCTGAGTGTTCCTAGTTTCCGTGTTTTGCACTAAAGTGCCGTTTTCTGTTTATATTTAAAGTGGTTTTGTTTTTTGAGTTTAAATAAAGTGAGTTTCCATTTGGAACCTATTGCTCCCCGTCCTTCCTCTCCGCATCGCACACGTTCCTTCTCTCCAATTGATGACACCTTTAAACTGGCAAAGTTCCGGCAAAGACAGAGTTTCTGTTTTTTCCTGCCGATCCAACCCGACAGTATGACTTCACCATCCAGATCGGTGCCACCATGATTACCCCATCAATGTCTGCCAGAAATCTTGGAGTGATCTTTGAGGACCAGCTGACCTTCAAAGATCACATTGCAAAAACGGCTTGATCATGCAGGTTTGTACTGCACAACATCAGGAGAATCAGGCCATTCCTAACTGAGCAAGCTACACAACTTATTGTGCAGGTCATGGTTATTTCCAGACTGGACTACTGCAACGCTCTTTTGGTTGGAGTTCCTGCAAGTACGATATAACTCCTGCAACTGATTCAGAGAGCCGCAGCTCATCTGGTCTTCAACCAACCCAAAAGTAATCATGTCACACCAGTCTTCATCTCACTACACTGGCTCCCACTTGCAGCACGCATCAAATTCAAAGCACTGACTCTTGCATACAGAACTTACACAAACTCAGCACCTTCATACTTCCACTCACTGCTACAAATCTACACACCTACCAGAAACCTTCAATCGATCAACGAGGGATACCTCGTGGTTCCATCAAAGATCAATCACAAGAATATTTTCATTTACCACCCCCAGCTGGTGGAACGATCTCCTTGCCCTCATCCGGAATGCAGATTCCTTGTCAAAGTTTAAAAGACTACTGAAAACGCACCCCTTCCATGAGCACCTAACATGACACACACCACACCACACCTCACACACACAAAAAAAATTCTCTTTTCTCTCTCTATTCCCCATGCTTGTACTACTTGTGTATAAAATGTTTAAAACTTTGTATTGTAAGCACTCTTATGTACTTTTGTATCCTCAGGACTAATCGCTTTTGTACTCCTCAAATTGTAAGTCGATTTGGATAAAAGCGTCTGCTAAATGAATAATGTAAATGTAAACTTCAGTTCATATATTATCCAACTAACTGCACTTTTTTACATTTACAAACATACAAATTAGCCATGGGTGAACTGGATGTTCAACAGAAATTTTAACAGTATTAGAATGACTGGTCTTATTTTATATTAGGTGTCTTTATGTAAAAATAATAATAGTTATTAGGTACACTAAACTTATTGTGTTATGTGCATGTTCTATTCCAAAACACTCTATTGAGGTGTGATACAGTATTTACTGTTACTGACCACACTCTCTGCACCAGACTCATTCACACAATCACAATCACTGAAATACTGAACTCATCACTGGCTCTATTTCACCAGCCCTCGCTCAGCATTCAGTGTCTGGTCTCATCGTTAGTACAAAGACAGCTCAATGCTACTCTGCTCTACGTTTACCATAGTCTACTCCTTCTTTGTGTTCTTCCCCTGTGTACTCTGTTTTCATCGCCTGCCTTCATCTGACTCAACCAGTTAAGCCTGCATTTCCTGTCTTGCTGTGATTTGCATTTTCACATTAAACTGTGTCTACCCACGTCTGTATTTGGCCTGTTGTTTCGCGACATTTACAAGCTTTTTTTTGAGAAAAAAAAGATTTGTTTTTTCCTGTTGATTTAAGATATATCCTGTTTAAGGGTATTAGTGTTAAAGCAATCAAAACATGTTTTGCACCCATACTACTAAATAAATTCCATAAATACATTCAATTAAATACGTTCCGTGTAGTTCCGTGTAGTAGTCCACGACGGTACTTTTTTTTTTTTTTTGCGTGTTGTCTGCTGCTTCCCTTGTGCGTCCTTCATAACTGTCATGACCGGTCTAGTTTCAGTCACGTCCATGCGCCATTTCTTCAGACTGGCTCTGGCTTCAGCCATGGTCTTCAGCTTGTTGTCGCGGAATTTCTTCAGAGCTTCCTTGACTGCGAAGCGGCAGGCCTTGTTGATAATGGCCTTGTCCAGCGTTGTTGAGTTCGGATCGTGTGGACTTTGCATCGTCTATTTAGAAGATCCCTGGTGGCTTCGTCCAGACGACGTGCTTTTGTCGTCTTTTGCTGCTGATGTTGGTGCATAGGTGTTGATGATGGACATAGTGGTCGAGGGGAAGACTTTGATGCGTAGAGCTGCGAGACGTGGGCTGATGACATTCTCTGAATCGACTTTACGCTCAATACTTTGGTGAACGATGAAACTGACGCCTCCGATGTTCTTCTTGTCGACTTTTGCACCAACGATGATGAGATCTCCGTCGTCCGTCTTCCTGGTAGTTGTGGCCAGCACGTCAAAGCGGATTCTCTTACTGGCCTCCATTAACGTTGCAAGATCAGCCTCCGAGTTGACGGTGCTGCAGTTGTATGAGCAGATCCGTAAGCAGCTGTCTCTTCGGCCGGTCCATGTTCTGTGCACTCCAAATACTGCGACAATTTTCTTCTCCAGGTCCCTTCAGGTTGCAGGTTGCTCCAGTGCACGTAGAGCTCATGCTTCCGTTTGTGCCGCTCCATAATCACTACTTTAATAGTGATTAGTAGTGATTAAAACCCTACTAAAACCCTACTCTACTATCGCCCCACCCTACTATCGCCCCATCACTCTTCTCTCCCAACCATACAAACTGTTCACCAAGATCATCCTGAATAGACTGTTGAAGGCGATGGAAGAGTTTCAACCAATGGAACAAGCAGGCTTCCGAAAAGGATATTGCTGTATGGACCACATCCACACCGTCACACATCATTGAGAAGACGAGGGAGTACAAGACCCCACTCCTTTTCTGCTTCGTCGACTACACCAAGGCATTCGACAGTGTGGAGCTGAACGCAGTACGGAACTCGCTCGCTCATGGCGGAGTGGACAACAAGTACATCAACCTGTTGGAACAATGCAATTTGGAAACGTCCACCAAGATTTGACTGTTCCACAAGGATCTCATTGTTCCAATCTGCAAGGGAGTACGAGAAAGAGACACCATCTCTCCGAAGCTGTTCACGTCGGCATTAAACAACGCCATGCTGGAACTAGACTGGAACGACAAAGGAATCTCCATCGATGGCAAGAAAATCAACAATCTCCGCTTTGCTGATGACATCGCCCTGATCAGCAATACCCCACAAGAACTCCAACAGATGGTGGACGAATTGGACGCTGTTGGCAGATCAATCGGACTGACAATGAACCGAAGCAAGATGGAAGTCATGAGAAATCAATGGGCAGATTGGACACCAATCACAGCACAAGGAACCATACTACCAGACGCTGATCAATACGCCTACCTCGAACGAGTGATCACGATGGACAACGACCTGCACTCTGCTATGGAGCTGAAACTTGGGGCATCAACCAAGCTCATTTGAACTCTTGATTTTACCCAAAGCAAGGCAGGTTAGTGCATGTGTGCACAAATTCTTAGATTTGCATATTTGTAGGCTATTCCAGAAAGCAGGTTGAGACAGGTATGTTATAGCCAGGAATGTTTATAACAAGGTTGATTTACAGAAGTTAGAATTGGGATCAGATTAAACTATCTGATGCTGGGTACCTTGAAAAACACAAAAAAATCAATAAATTAATTGAATTTACAATGACCACATGAAACTCAAAACAACTGTTAAAAACTTGGAAGCCAATTTCAGCAAAATAGTCCTTAAGAGTCGTTATGTGTTTAAAGTCCCAATGTGAATGTGTCCACCAGTGTATATACAATCCACAAACATGATGGTGTGCACACTGAACAGCTTGTGAATAAGATTTCATATGACAGAAACTATTATTGTCAGGGTTCTGTCAGCTTCAGTCTCTGTTTCAAGTGTTATAGTGTTCTAGTGGACAGAACCGTGGCACTGCTCTCTCTCCTGTGTGTGTGTGTCTCATTAGTGTCTGCCCCGCCTCCTTGTTTCCCTTAATCATCCCAGCTGTGTCTCATCACTACCTTCCCTCATGTTCCCTATATATAGCCCTTGTGTTTGCAGTCTGGTGTGGTCTTGTTGTCAACCCATGTGTTTTCCTAGATGTGCTTTGTTCCCTGGTCCAGATCTGTGGTCCCTACCGTGCCTCCCGGTTTGTTTATAGTCTTGTGTTATTATCTGGTTTATGTTATGTTTTCCCCCTCGTGGGCATTTCTTTTGTATTATGTTCTTTTGTTAATAAATATTCTAATTTCCCTTGCACTTGAGTCCTCCCCATATCAGTTCGTGACAATTATGGCACGAACAAACAGCAAATATTGCCTGACTGCAATTCACAGTAGATTAAGCAGAATCTCTAGTTTCAGCACTCTCACAGGGGCCTCCAATGAGAAGTCATTCCAACATGCAATAACCACTTCACTCTGGATTCCAGAGACGGAAGTCCTAAAAAGCAGAGACTCAGCAAATCAGCAGAGCAAGAAGATTAACTGTACTCAGCCTGAAAACAGGGGTTCTCCAGGACTTGCAGAGTACTAAACATAGCTCTGGGGAGCTGAGGCTCACCTAGAACCTTTCCTTTCCTCTTGACACTAAAGGCTGGAAAATTGGCTCAGACTTTTTAGTTCAATAGTTGCCGAACGTCTTCACCAGTCTGCAGAATTTTTGCATTTGATGGTTGTAACTATCAGTATATAATCCATTATCAGTTGCTGTTTACCTATTGACATTTTAATAGATTAAACTATGCCATTTACCTCTAATTCTTCTTGTAATATGTTGAGTCCATACTGAGTGACCATGTCTAGCCACCACAGACCGTCTCTATATGTACTTGGCTCATATCCTCAACTACTGGGGGTCATCTCATTCTCAGTCTTGTATATCAGTCTTGTATCATTCTGTGAGCACGCACAGTTTTGAGTTCACTCAGGCTGCGCACTCTCTTGTCTGCGTCAGTTGTTGTGTAGCACATGGTTCATGTTTACATTGGCCGCATGTTTCATGTCATGTTTTTTGTCATGTGCTATGTAGCACGCAGCTTGTGTTTTCACTGGATGTGTACTTTCCTGTTATATTGTCTTGTATGAACACATGGCTGCTTCAGTGTGAGCACATGGCTAGTCATGTGTGTGTCTTGTGCCATGTGCTCCCCTGTCATTGTGTAACCCCGCCAATCTTGTTTCCTTGTTATTTGTTTGATTTGCCCCACCTGTCCTCCCTCATTACCTGACTTGTGTTTATTCTGTATTTATTCTCCCTGCGTTTGCTGTCATGTGCTGCTTCATTATCACCTGTTTTCATGTTTCAAGTTAAGTTAAGATTGTCAAGTCTTGTTTTCCATCTCAGGTTGTTTTTTGTTTAAGTTCTTGTTTTATTGACTTTTTTATTAAATAAAAGCCCTTCCCTCCTTTCACACTGAATTCCCTCCCTTCACACTGAACTTCCCTCCCTTGCCACTCATTGCTTCACCCTAACCTGAAACTTTAATTGGTCATGTGCTATGTAGCACAGATAGCTAGATCTACCTCAGGAGATAGTACAGCCTTCACCTGTGTGTGGAAAGCACAAGGGGGTGAATTTATTAATAACTACCTCCTCATCTTACTCTCCATCCAATTCCTCAGAATCAGACATTCCACCTTCATCAGAGCTAGCCGGAAGAGAAAGAACTTCTCTTCAGACTTATCCCACTTTCTGCCCTGCGATCCATCCTGCCTAGAGATCACTAAAGAGAGAGTCAAGCATAGTGACTGTACCACACAGCATAACTCCCTCAAGCTCCATTAAAAAAAACAGATTTACATCTGTAACGAGAGACAAGTGAGAATAGAGTGCACTGCCAAGATTGCATCACTACTAGCATTTTTCACCTCCGTCCCTAAAAATGAGCATGTTTAGACACATGCTTCAGACTCAGGTCACACTGAGGAGTCTTTTGTTCAGATGCATTGTGAGTTCCTATTTAGATTGGAACTACTTTATTTCACTAACTGAGGCACTACTTGTACTCTATAGATTCAGACCATATGAAAACAGAGCAGTATTTGTAACACTTTGTACAGTAAACATGAGCTTTTCTTTACTAAACAATTTATTCAAATTAATTGGGAAATTGTCTTGGTCTTTATTTAACTATGAACACACGCTCAGAAATGTGCAGTTAAACCTACAGAACATGAAACAGGAAAAGTTACTCATAAAAAAACAACACAAAATAACAACAAACTATAAACTCACATCATAAGTACAAAGATAGATTATAACACACATATAATGCAATCAAACACTTCCATTTTTTTTGGACTTGCATGACACTGACCAATCATAATGAAATACAAACACATAGATTCACTGGCTTGGGTGATGCCAGTCAATTGTGTAGCAGAACACAAAGAGAAGTTGATTAGTTGTTGTAGTGTGGTAGTTATCTCTATGAGTGACCCAGAATAAACGGTTTGGGAACCACTGGCTTAGCCTAACGCAAGGCATGTAATTGCAGTAATTCTGAGCTTTGTAAAGAGCATACGATAAATCAGGCATGTCATCAACAAGGCTAAAAGAGGAACCAAAGACAGAGAACAATCAAACCATGATATGTCCATATCAGTTACATGACAATCAAATAAGTAGATACAGCAGATCAATTGTCTATTGTCAGGAAATCTACAGATTTAGTTTTTCGTGGGAACTCTTCATTTTAGGATCCCTTCCAACAGTTACTCCCACTGTTCTTTGTAAGTCAGTTTTGCATATTTTCATTCCAAAATTTTTTGAGGAGGAGCCATAAATATAAGAGTATAAATTCAGGTAACTTACACTGACATGCTCTATCCATCATTGTTGTAGTGATTCCTTTTTGCTTTTTTCATGCACTGTAATTTCTTTACAGACTAAGAACAGTCAAGATGGCTTCTGGAACAGCAACAGACGTTAGTAAATGTGAGTAAAAGTTTATAAATTGTTTTTGAACAATAAAATGTATTCAAAATCATTTAGTCTTCAGGTATTTACATGCTAATTTTTTGTTTTTTTGACACAAGTCTCTGCAAAATCAGTAACTATTATAGTGTAAAATCATGTAGTAACTATTTTTTTTTTTTTTCTTCTGAAGTGATTGACCTAAATCAGCTCAGATTATCTGGGAAGGTCTTCCATCGGCTGAGCAAATGGTTTTGCTCTACCGTTTCTCCTATATCTGTTTGGCTAAGTCCCCCAGGTTGCAGGGCATTCTCAAACAGTGTGCTATTAGCACACAGAGTTATTTTCAGTCGTCTGAGGCTGTTCTGCAGAAGGTAAAGTCAATGTTGTTCAAGCAAAAGAGGCAGATTAAAATACGATAATATTATCAACAGTAGAAAAAGAGAACAGATTTGTATTGAATTTGAATTCGGTTTCAAAATAAGAAGAATTTCAAATAGAACTGAAATGCATTGAAATAAAAAAGCATAGCTTTTTGAAATTGCAGTTGATTTTTCCACATGAATGAATTATCATGTTATCATGCACACAACAAATGTTGTGGTTTTTACAAATATTTCATAATTATAATGTTCAATTAGTCATTGAAGAAAATAACTGTATGGTCTCATGGGCTTTCATGAGTTATAAAGATGTTTCTATTTTTGGTTTGAGAGAAATAGATGTTGTTTGGAAATTTCACATTTCTCTCATTTTCAGTAGTTCCAGTAGATAATTGAATTTAACACACATCTGATATGTACAGTAAAGTCATTTTTATTCAACTCTGTTAGACTTTCTGTCTGCTGGTGGAGATAAGGTGAATGATAGGTACATTATTATTGTATCTGATGTAGTTTACCTTGATATACAGTACAGTATAGTACATTAAACGCATAAATAAATATTTGATGGGTGCATGTGTAAGTGTGCATGTTTTTTTAGTGTGTGGACACAAGTAACCAAATGGTATCCACGATGTTCCCCCAACTGAAACTTGCTGTTCAAAATGAAATAAATGCTGAGTCTACAAAGTGTTTGGAAATAGCAAAAGAATGGATCCGAGAAATTGTTGTCAAAGTGGAAGAGATGGTAGAGAGGTAAACATTTTGTAAATGTTTCTAAGTGTTACATGTCAAAATAATGATAATATATGAACCCATACAGAACAAAGTTTACTGTTTAATGCTATATCTGAAATCTGTCATTATCAGAAGTGAGACACTCAACCGCAGTGTGGCTTCCTGCACCAGTGATGTGATTCTTGAAAAGGCTAAAACAGAAAAACAAAATGCTCAAACTACTAAGGAGATACAGGCTCTAGAGCAGGTGGTGAGAGATCTTCAGATGGACCTGAAAAAAACCTTAGAGGAACTTCAACAAATTGAGACAAAGATTAACCAGTGTCAGAACAAAGTAGCTAGTGGTAGATTCTTTTTTTTTCTTCCTGGCTTTCATTAAACCATTTTTTGGACACTTTCTTCAACCCAAACCTGCAAATAACCAAGCTCTTATCAATGAAAAAAATCAACTCGTTGCTCAGAAGTCAAGCCTGAAAAGCAAGGAGCAAAATATTCAAGTGAGAATGAGTGATTTTCAGCTGAAGATATCAAATGTGAAAACAGTTTCCTCTTTTATATGAAAACATTTTTTTCTTTGGTGTTAGCAATTTTTCTGTAGTTTGATTTGTACTATATGATATATTTATGTCAAAACCATGATTAATATCTATAATTTGAAATGTATGAGTGTGTGTATTGCATGTGATATGCTATTTTAAATGTAAAAAAAAAATCAATAAAAAAGATTGTTTCTTGAGGTTCACTCATTGTATACATATACAGGGTTGGGTAGGTTACTTTTAAAATGTATTTCACTACAGATTACAAAATTCATGCTTTAAAAAGTAATTTTTAACGTATTTCGTTACATTACTCAAGTTTAGTAACGTAATCTAAATACTTTGAAATACTTACCACAAAAGACCATATTAACTTGATGTCCTGTATTAAGTTTACAACCTGTAAATAAAAATGAACTCTACCCATCTGTTATGAATATGAACTCTGCGCTCCCCTCCCTGGCCACCAGAGGGAGGTCACATTTATAATGACTCTACACTACACACTACATTACCCAGATACCCTCACATTGCACTGATTGTACACACCAGCTGAACACCATCAGGACTGTTTGACACCAGCTGTTTCTTATTCTCAGAGACTATTTATACCCGGTTTCCCCACAGCTCTGGGCGAAGTCTTGTTTAGCCCCGGTTAACATTCTGAGCGTTTATATCCTGTTTTATTACCTGTTACTGATCCTGCCTGTTTGCCTGTTTTTGATTCTGTTCTGCCTGCCTGCCCTGAACTGTGCCTGGATATTCGCTTGAGATTGTTTTCTGCCTGCCTTGACCACTCGCCTGGATTATTCTGCCTGATACTGTCTGCCTGCCTTTGTGACCCCTGCCTGATTTACCGTTTATGTCTACTCTCTGTTTGCTCTGACCATCTGCCTGTTCGACCATTCTTATTAAAGACAAAGCGATTGGATCTCTGCCTGTGAGTCACCTCTGTTACACCATCATAGGATTTGGTTTTCTGCTACATTTTATTTTTAACATCAGTTTTCCACAGCACTTCTAAAACAATGAGGGCAATCTTTGTGCAATCAAAGTGCTTAAATGTACCAAAATGTATCAAAATAAATTAAATATTAATTAGCTGCAATAAAACCAACAAGTGTCATTTTAATGCAACAAGAACATACTCAAAGTGCTTATCATTCATACCATTTTTTTAAATTTCAGTAAACAGGAGCTTGAATTTGTAGTAGAAAAAAACACTACAAAGAAATTAAAGCATTACATTCAATGAAATGTTTACTCTCCAACTTGAAAAAAGTGACACTCTTGTCTGTGTGCCACTGCCTTGATTTCTCCATTATTGCGTTTAATTTTTTGACGTTTCTTGACGTCATGTGTCGCAAAGCAAGCAGTGCTGCGCCTTGAATTGCGCATTTACAATAATTCTTTAAATTAATTTAAACATTTAATTTCAGTTTACTCTGTTGTAGTTAACTATAAAACAAACAAAATTGTTATGTCAAATTAGAAATTACAATCTGTGTCGAAGGTATGTCTCCGTCTGTCTCACGCTCTCTCTCTCTCTCTCCCTCTCTCTCTCTCTCTCTCTCTCTCTCTCCTCGGACTGTACGGCGGGCCACAAATCAAAGGTTGGCCCGCGGGCCCTAGTTTGAGCATCTCTGGCTTAAATATTCATAGCTGACTCACCTACAGTGTCGCAACAGTTTTTCAGTTTTTTTTGCATCCCTCCACCACCATTATTCTCTTTTTGTGTTTCACAAGAAAGTAATAGGTTTGGGGCAAAAATATGACAAAAGTCATTTTGTGTCATTTTAACTATCCCTAGTTTCACGAGTTCACACTTACAAATGATTCAGGAGCAATAAAAGGTAAGCATATTTGGCGTGCTGTCCGAGGAGAGGGCTCCGAGCTCGGTATTTAGACCGAACCTGGAGCACTCCCCCCGTATCCTGACTTTGATAGGAACAATTAAGTGTGAGGAGTTGGGGTGGTGGAGGGATGCCGAAAAATGTCAAAGAGCTGTAGGTGAGTCAAACATGTCTATATATACATGCTTCCACTCCTGCTGATAGGATGAGGTGTAATTGCTGATGACGTGTTGATTGTGTTAATCATTTGAACGTGCTTCTCCCGAACTTTGTTAATAAAACATAATTTCACGAGTTCACACTTACAAATGATTCAGGAGCAATAAAAGGTAAGCATATTTGGCGTGCTGTCCGAGGAGAGGGCTCCGAGCTCGGTATTTAGCCCGAACCTGGAGCACTCCCCCAAAAATTGCAACCTAGTCGGACAGCCGCTAAAGATTTTGATGACCCCCCAAATAATTGCGAGGTTACAGCTGAGGGGGGGTTAATTGTGAGTTCGGGAGGGTAGATGAATGTTACTGTAGAGGGCTTGAGGTGCGGAGGGGATGATATGGCTTTAGCATTGGACATGTGTTTGTTGTTCAATTTGTTGCAAGAAAGAGAATTGGGTGTAATTTGGTTTCTGGGAGTATGAGGGGTACCTCTGAAACTACTCCCCTTGCTGCCATAGGAGTAGGGAGGTATGTAGCCACCGCGGTAGGGGAAACCCCCGTAGTCGCTGCAGGAGCAGGAGGCACGTTGCTGCCGTGATAGTGGAAACCCCTCGGGCCGCTGCGGGAGGCAGGAGGTACGTCGCCGCTGCGACAGTGGAAACCCCTCGGGGCCGATGCGGGAGGCAGGAGGTACATCGCTGCCGTGACGGTGGAAACCCCTCGGGGCCCTCACAGCAGCAGGAGGCACGTCACCGTCGCAGCAGGGGAAACCCCTCTGGGCCCCCACGTCGTCAGTTGGCACGTCACTACCATTGCAGCGGAAAAACCCCTCTGGGCCGCTGCAGGACCAAGGTGGTGCGTCGCTGCCGCGGTGGTGGAAACCCCCGTGGTCGCTGCGGGAGCGGGAGGCATGTCGCTGCTGTGACGGTGGAAACCCCTTGGGGCTGAAATAACAGCGCCGGGAAGGATTACAACTGCTCTTGTTTGTGTGAGCTGACGGACAGAGAGAGTGTGAGCTGAAACTGCAGCGCGGTCTGCTGAGGCTCGCGGCGGCGGCCTGGCTAACAGGAAGAAAGCGGCATTGCCTGAGAGTCGAGCTTGCTGCTCAACCAGCTTTATTATCCTTTCTCAATGGCAGGAGCGATTAAAAAGGGGCCGATGTAGAGCTGCTGGATACGGATGTTTGCTTGGTGGCGAGAACAGGCCTCGCGTCTTACTGTGCGTTTGCTTGTTGTTGCTTGGGACCCATTTGTTTGGTCTGGCACCCGCGATGTATTGCTGAGAGTGATATAATATAGTTAGCATGGTGTTAGGCGGATGAGGATCGCTACTGGGTCCGGAGGTTTTCATAGAGAATCCATCTAACGAGTGGAGCTCGATTTCGGGTGTATCTCGACCAGAAGGCGGAGCCACAATGCCGTAAACTGTCGAGCTGCCGAAAAATGTCAAAGAGCTGTAGGTGAGTCAAACATGTCTATATATACAGTACATGCTTCCTCTCCTGCTGATAGGATGAGGTGTAATTGCTGATGACGTGTTGATTGTGTTAATCATTTGAACGTGCTCCTCCCGAACTTTGTTAATAAAACATCATATAAATATGTTTCTGTTGCAGCAATTATCAGACAGTAAGTGTGGTTTTAACAATAAATGAAAGCAAGAAAAAAACAACTAGCACAATTCTCCAAGTAAAACAACAGATTTAGGTAATGAATGGAGAAAACTTTGAGTGATTCTTTCACTTATTATCCTCTCTATTAAAGGTTACCACCACAACAGAATCGAGAGAGTCAACAGTCAAACTTAGTCAGGATGCGTGTTGCATTAAATATGGACGCAATGAAGTTCAATGGAATTTATGACTATAGTTATCTAGCGATGCTTTTGGGAAATACACCCCAGATCTATCAAATTCTTGAATAATTCATTGACAATATTTTTGTAAACAAAACAAATTGATTCATTTAAAAAGATGAAAAACAAACCAAACAATATGTTCACAATTCGGATAATGAACTCGCACAAAGGCGCCATTTCCTGAACATTTGTAATGAATTATACAAGCGCTGTTTGTGTAAACAGCACGTTGTGAGAGCGTTTGTGGATGGTGCATGCTCTCATTACGGGAGCATGTCCATGTTGGCATTGCGATCGCGTCTCTCCTAACTTAGTACAGAAGCACGAGTCCCCTATGTTGCTACCCCTCCCCCCTCTCTGCTTTTAATGGTAGAGATGAGGGAATGGTTAGGAATCTGGGAGATCTGAGGGTAATAGTGGGAGTTTTTTCGCCAGGCTAGTCCTCACGAACCTCCCACTCCTCTAGCATGCCATGTGCCGTGGAGTTACTAGATGATCATGCATGTCCTTCATGTGAGGTACATTGCATCTCATTTGGTGCTCTGGGTGAGGATCGGATGACGATCGCTGCATCAGAGAGTGAGCTTTTGTCCTCCAGATAGGAAGAGGAAGCCGGGTTTCCACCACTCTGGGCATGTGGCTCGTGTGGAATCGGATTTGGAGTTGATGGTTATGCTTTGCCGGGCTGCCGTTAGCATCAGGCTGGAGCGGATTTCTCTGCTCTGTCCTGAGCGCTTGTGTTGTATGATTGGTCTCTGGGGGTGGCGTGTGGTTCATAGCCACGCGCCACTCCAGTGCCTTTCTTCCCGGAGGTGCATGAGGAGGTCAGAAAGTTGTGAAAGGCACATTTTACTGCCTAAAACTACTTTTTTTGTCTCCTCCACTCTCACTACCCTCGATGGTGGGGCTACCAAGGGTTATGTGGACATTCCCCAGGAATGGCGTGCAAAAAGTGCTGCCACCTGGCGGAATTGTTGGCATCTCCAGTCCAAGGCAAGTAAGACAATGTCAGCCCTGGCTGCTTAGGATTACAGTGCCGCTGGACAGGCCACCTCTCCCCTGCATGTCATGACCATCCTGCAGGCACATTTGGCAAAGCTCAAAGAGCAGCACGAGGGTAGTTCTGAGGTGGGGTTTTTGCAGGAGCCGCGCACTACGACCGACTTCGCCCTCGGGATGTTGACGGTCAAGGCGTGGGTCCTCGGCCAGATGATGTCCACTCCGGTGGTCCAGGAACATGCTGGTTGGACCTGGCTAAGATAGATGCCAACAAAGTTTGCTTTCTCGACGCCCCATCTCCCAGGCCTGCCTCCCTGCGGCTATAAGAGATCAGGCGGGACCGGAAACCTCCCTCCTGCAGGAAGGTCACGCAGCCCGTCCAAACACACTAAGTCCTCAAAGAGAACATCAAAGCGGCCTGAGACGGGTGGCCCGGAGGTGGAGGGAGCTGCTCTGTGCTGGGAACTGGTGAACGCACCAATCCTTCCCCTGGAGGAGGGCCAGGTGGAGAATATTTTTTAATGTTTTTGTTCCGCCACTTGCCCAGGGCCAGTGGTACCCACATTTTCAAAAAAGAGCAGTTTCCTCTATCTCTGGGTCACACTGGGCTTGAGCTGACAGTAAGCGATGCGCTGCTTCCTCTCAGCCGGCCTCTCAATCGCCACAGACAGGGAGTTGGCGTCTTAAGGACGCTCTGCTTCCTTACGCCTCCCTCCCCAGCCCCTCACGGGGTCTACGGAGCCAGGTAAGTGCACCACACTCACCGCCTGTACTCCGGGACGCTATCCTTCCTGGGTCGGGCCTCAGAGCTCCCTTCTGCCTCCCCGCGGGTACATCTGTCGTCCCTTTGGTGCCACCCGTTAGCAGCTTGGGAGCCTGGCTAGTGCTTCCCACTCCGTCTCCTTTGCTCATTCAAATGATCAGACTCGACTATGAGATTCAGCTCGCCAGGCGCCCCCCAGATTCAGCGGCGTTCGGTCTACCTCTGTGGCAGGCAAGAACGCCCCTGTACTGTGGGTGGAGATTGCTGTCCTCTTGGTGAAGGGTGCAATCGAGCCTGTCCCTCCGGCCGAGATGGAGTCAGGGTTAAGCAGAGCCCCTACTTCGTCGTTCCCAAGAAAGGCGGTGGGTTACAACCAATCCTGGATCTGCGTGTCTTGAATTGGACCCTGCACAGGCTCCCATTCAAAATGCTAACGTAGAGACACATCCTCACATGCGTCTGTTCCCAGGACTGGTTTGTAGCAATCGACCTGAAGGACGCGTACTTTCATGTCTCAGTACTCCCTCGTCCAAACAGTTCCTCTGCTTTGCGTTCAAGGGTCGGGCATACCAGTACAAAGTCCTCCCCTTTGGTTTGTCCCTGTCTCCCCACGTCTTCACCAAAGTCGCAGAGACTGCTCTTCCCCCCTCAGGGAGGTGGGCATCCGCGTCCTGAACTATCTCGACGACTGGCTCATTTTGGCCCAGTCGAGGGATCAGGTGTGCGAGCACAGGGACTTGGTGCTCAGACACCTCAACCATTTGGGGCTTCGGGGCAATTGGGAGAGAGCATCTCTTTTCTCAGTCTAGAGTGGGACTCCGTCTCCATGTCAGCAGGTCTCACCAAAAAAGACGAATGTGCATAGTCAGTGTTGAACTGCCTGAAAATAGCCAGGCGGAAAACAGTGGTCCCACTGAAACTATTTTAGAGGCTCCTGGGGCAGATGTCATTCGAAGCCGCGGTAACACCGCTTGGGTTGATGCATATGAGACCACTTCAACACTGGCAACGTGACTTCAATACTTCGGACTACTGGACAGGACCACCTGTCAGTGACAGTGGCATATCAATTGCCTCGAGTTGCTAGCAGTACACCTTGCATTTTGCCTGTTCCGACCATTGCTGCAGGGCAAACATGTACTGGTCCGCATGGACAACACATCGACCATGGCGTAGAGCAACCATCAAGGTGGTTTACACTCCCGTCGCATGTCGCAACTGGCCTGCTATCTCTTCCTCTGGAGTCAGCATCGACTCAGGTCGCTGCGTGCCATTTTCATTCCGGGTGAGCTCAATTGTGCAGACGACGCGCTTTCACGTCAACTCACATTCCTGGGAGAATGGAGACTCCACCCCCAGGCGGTTCAGCTGGTCTGGAGTCGATTCAGGGAGGCACAGGTAGACCTGTTTACTTCCCAGGAATCCTTCCACTGCCAGTTGCTCTTTTCCCTGACCGACAGAACCCTCGGCACGGAGGCACTGGCACACAGCTGGCCCTGGGGCTTACGCGAGTATGCGCTCCCCCAGTGAGCCTTCTCGCACAGACCCTGTGCAAGGTCAGGGAGGACGAGGAGCAGGTCTTGCTAGTTGTTACGTTTGGCCCAACCGGACCTGTTTTCCTCCCTGGCGCATTCCCTTGAGGAAGGATCTGCTTTCTCAGAGACAGGGCACCACTGGAACCCGCGTCCAGATCTCTGGGACCTCCACAAGTGGAGTCACCTAGTGACCTACCATCGGTGGTGGTAGACAATATCACTTCAGCTAGAGCCACCTCTACAAGGTAGCAGTATGCTGGAATGGAGTCTATTCTCTGAGTGGTGTTCTTCCCGACGGGAGGACCCCCGGATTTGCCCGATCAGCTCTATGCTTTCCTTCCTTCAGGATGGGTTGGAGCAGCGGCTGTCCTCCTCCACCCTGAAGGTGTATGTCGCTGCCATTTGCAGCAGTCAATGGCAGGTCACTCGGAAAGCATGACCTGATCTCTAGTAATTTGGCACATAGTCTTAGAGCTAAACCTTGACTAACTGGGGTCCAGGTCAGGAAGCAGACAAGCTGGCTAAACCGACCGTCTGCTAGCTGTCTCACGTCACAGAGGTCAGATAAATTACAACACATAGAGACTCTTTCACCTAGATATCATCTTATAGAGACTGTGTCTGTTCCCCAAATTAGCAAACACAAAAAACTCTCAAAACCGTTTAAAGGTAAAAAAATAATTGATTTACAAACAACTAAGAACGGATATAACACAAATGAACAAATGATAAAGCTTGGGTTACTGAATATACGATCCCTTTCCTGTCAGGATCCTGCCCTGACAGTCTTGTCTGTTTTATCCTTGTTTAATGTTTGCCTGTTTGTGTTGTGCTTAAGCACATGGCTCTGTCTTTGTTCATGTGTTCCTCTTGTCCCACCTCTGCTCCAGTTACCACGCCCCCTTGTTTAGTCATTGCCTAGTCTCGTTTGCTTGAGTGTGTTCACCTGGCCCTCATGTCCTATTCTCCCTTTATATTGTGCTTGTTTTACTCATGTCTTTGCTGGTTCGTTTTGTGTGAATGCCTTGCGTTTTGCTAGGGTTTAAAGTGTTAAAGTCTAGTTATAGTTTTGTCAGTTTACTTGTTCAAGTGTTGTTTCTCTTGTCTTGAGTGTTGTTTTTCGTTGGTTCCTGCCCTGGCTCCTGTTTCCCTGGCTGTTGACGTTCCTGGCCTGGCAGCTAGCTGGGTGCTACATCACGTCCCCTGGCCTCAAGCCTCTGGTTTCCTGAGTTGCTGCCAAGTCTCCACCATTGGCCTGAGTCATCTGCCTTAAGACCTGACCAGCCAGCTGTCCTGTTGTGTGCCCTGCCTAACTGTTTTCTCGTTCCTGCTGTTTGACCTGTTACTGTCCTGTAAATAAACCCATCTCACTCATATCTGCAATTGGGTCCTCCCTTATCCAGAAAACCCTGACATTTCCTTAAAAGCACTTATTGTAAATGATATGATTACAGATCATAAACTAGATGTGCTGTGTTTGACAGAAACCTGGCTAAAACCAGACGATTACATTACTTTAAATGAGTCCACCCCTCAAGATTACTGTTATAAGCATGAGCCTCGTCTGAAAGGTAAAGGAGGTGTTGCTGTAATTTATAGTAACACCATCAGTACTGCTCAAAGGTCTAATTTGAAATATAATTCTTTTGAAGTGATGGTCCTTAACGTAAAATTATCTAGTGCAAGTAATAATTCCTGTTTAACTTTTGTGCTGGCAATTCTATACAGTCCACCAGGGCACCATACAGACTTTATCAAAGAATTTGCTGATTTTCTCTCAGACTTAGTAATGTCTGCAGATAAAGTCATAATTGTTGGTGATTTTAATATCCATGTAGATAATGAAAAAGACGCATTGGGATTGGCATTTAGAGACATTTTAAACTCTATTGGAGTTACACAACATGTATCAGGACCCACTCATTCTCATAATTATACTTTAGATCTAATATTGTCGCATGGGATCAATGTTGATACTGTTCAAATTCTGCAGCAGAGCGATGACATCTCAGGTCATTACTTAGTTACATGTAGATTACCATTAGCCAAAGTCGAAAAACTAACTCCCTGTTATAAATATTGTAGAACTATCACACACAAAAGATAGCTTTATAAATAATCTTCCTGATCAGTTTCATCTACTTAACATCACAGATAGCCTAGAAGAACTTGATGTTGCAACAGAAACTATTAACTCTCTCTTTTCCAGCACTTTAGACACTGTTGCTCCGTTGTGCTTAAAGAAGATTAAAGAAAATAGTCCAACACCGTGGTACAACGAGCACACCCAGGCCCTCAAGAGAGCAGCCAGAAAAATGTAGCGGAGCTGGAAAAAAACTAAGCTTGAGGCATTTCATGGAAAGACAGCTCTATTGCATTCAGAAAAGCCTTAAAATCAGCTAGATCTGTTTACTTTTCTACCCTCTAAGAAGTATTTATTTGATACAGTGACTAGTATTTATTTGATACAGTGACTAAACTAACAAGAAATAAAGCCTCAACCCCAGATACTTTAAAACAGTACAGCAGTAATGACTTCATGGACTTCTTTACTTGCAAAATTCATAATATTAGAGAGAAAATTATAACCATGCAACCGTCTACTACAATATCACAAAATAGAGTACATTTTAGTGTCCCTGAAGAAAAATTCCACTCCTTCATTGCTATTGGGGAGGAAGAATTGTCTAAACTCGTTAAATCATCAAAATCTAGAACATGTATGCTAGACCCAATACCAACTAAGCTACTGAAAGAAATGCTTCTAGAGATCATAGATCCTCTTCTTAATATTTTTAATTCATATTTGTCATTAGGATACGTACCAAAAACCTTTAAAGTAGCCGTAATTAAACCGCTTGTTAAAACACCACAACTTGATCCTACAGAATTAGTTAATTACAGGCCGATATCAAATCTATCTTTTTTTGTCAAAAATTCTAGAAAAGGCAATATCTTCACAACTATGTTCCTTTCTAGAAAGAAACAGCATCTACGAGGATTTCCAGTCAGGATTTAGACCATATCATAGTACTGAGACTGCTCTCACTAGAGTTACAAATGATTTGCTCTTATCATCCGATCGTGGTTATATCTGTCTATTAGTGTTACTGGACCTTAGTGCTGCATTTGATACAATCGACCACAAAATCCTTCTAAATAGACTTGAAAACTATGTTGGCATTAGTGGAGTTGCATTAGCCTGGTTCAAATCATACTTATATGACCATTATCAGTTTGTAGCAGTAAATGAGGAGATGTCATATCGATCATGGGTTCAGTATGGAGTTCCTCAAGGTTCAGTACTAGGACCATTGCTTTTCACCCTGTACATGCTTCCTTTGGGTGCAATTATTAGGAAGCATGGCATTAGGTTTCACTGTTACGCTGATGATACTCAGCTCTATATTTCTTCTCATCCTGATGAAACGTACCATTTCACTAAATTAACAGAATGCATAACTGATATAAAAAATTGGATGACTAATAACTTTCTATGCTTAATTCTGAAAAAAACAGAGATTCTAATTATTAAACCAAAAAGTTCAGCACGTAATAATCTAGACTACTGCCTAACGCTCGATGGCTGTTCTGTCAAGTCTTCGTCGTCAGTTAGAAACCTGGGTGTGCCCTTTGATACCAATCTTTCATTTGAAAGCCATGTCTCTAGCATCTGTAAAACGGCATTCTTCCATCTTAAAAATATTTCTAAATTGCGACATGTGCTCTCAAAGACAAATGCGGAAAAAAGTTAGTTCATGCATTCATGAGTTCAAGGCTAGATTATTGTATGCTCTACTAGGTGGTTGCCCTGCACGTTTAATAAACAAATTCCAGCTGGTCCAAAATGCAGCAGCTCGAGTTCTTACTAGAACCAGGAAGTATGAGCATATTACCCCAGTTCTGTCAAACCTGCACTGGCTTCCTATTAATCACCGAATACATTTTAAAATCTTGCTAATTACTTACAAAGCATTAAATGGTTTAACTCCACAGTACTTGAGCGATCTCTTAACACATTATAGTCCTTCACGTCTATTACGATCCCAAAATACTGACCAGCTTATAATACCTAGAATATCAAAGTCAACTGCTGGCGGTCGATCATTTTCCTATTTAGCTCCTAAACTCTGGAACAATCTTCCTAATACAGTTTGGGAAGCAGACACACTCTGTCAGTTTAAATCTAGACTAAAAACACATCTCTTCAACCTAGCATACACATAACACATTATACATACATTTCTTTTTATCCAAATCATGTAAAATGATTGTTAGGCTGCATAATTTAGGTCAGCCGGAACCGGGAACATTCCCATAACATCTGATGTACTTGATACATCAGAAGAAGAATGGCATCTACGCTGATATTATTCTCTGTTTATTCCGAGGTTACCATGGTCAGCCGGATCCAGGCCATATCCAGATCAGATGAAGGACCTGCACCTGGACACGAGCACAGCACTGCCCTGAAGTGTCTGCTGAGACCATGACTCTACTAAACCCTCACCTGTGTAGATCATGAACCCATGTCCAATCGGACCAAATTAGACTTAATATTAGACTTGAATTATCAATATAATAATCAAACTATTAATCAATCAAATCAATCAATAATCAAAACTTAACACTTAATATTCATCAATTGTATTAATTCGAGGCTGCCGTTCAGCCAAACAAACTTTGTTTATAATGTTTTCATGTGACCACTGTAAAGCTGCTTTGAAACAATCTGTATTGTAAAAAGAGCTATATAAATAAAGGTGACTTGACTTGACTTGACTAGGTCCCTGAGAGGGACCAGGAGGTTAGACCCTCCCAGGCTGCCCCTCTTTCCCTCCTGGGACCTCTCTGTCGTCCTCACAGGCCTACAGAGAGCCCCCTTCAAGCCCCTGGAGTCAGTAGAGCTCAAGACCTTGTCCTTCAAGACAGTGCTGAGACCCTGGCTTGGATATGAGCCCAAAGTTCCCACCACTCCCTTTCGGGACCAGGTGGTGAACCTGCAAGCACTGCCCTGGGAGGAGGCAGACCCAGCCCTCGGGTTGCTGTGTCCCGTCCGCGCACTACGTGTTTATGTGCATCGCACGCAGAGCATCAGAAGCTCTGAGCAGCTCTTTGTCTGTTTTGGGGGACAGCAGAAGGGAAAGGCTGTCTCCAAACAGAGGTTGGCCCACTAGATAGTAGATGCCATCGTCCTTGCATACCAGGCTCAGGGCGAGCCGTGCCCCCCTGGGGATGAGGGCTCACTCCACATAGGGTGTTGCTTCCTCCTGGGCTTTGACGCGTGGTGCCTCTCTGACAGACATCTGTAAAGCTGCGGGCTGGGCGACACCTAATACATTCGTGAGATTTTGCAATCTCCAAGTGGAGCCAGGTTTCTTCCTGTGTGCCAGGAACAAATAGGTACTGTGGGGAAGTACAGGCTCGGTGTCCTGCTTGCAGTGCCATTCCCCCTTAACAAGGGTATACGAGCACTTGTCTACTCAGGTGAATTCCCCGTCTGGCAAACCCTGATTCGAGTTCCTCCTGCATCCTTCGGTGGCGGACGTGGCGGAGGCGTCTGACACCAGGCCTAGTGCTCATGTACATGGCCCTGGTGGTCAACCCTTGTACTGGACTAGATGCTCATATGGCGAGATTCCCTCTTGGTAATCCCATATGTGTACGCCCCACGATATGGTTTCCCTCTTGGTAAACCCGTGTCTTTCCCTTGGCAGTTCTGCTCTGTCGGTCTCTTTGGTATGTCATACTGCCCCTCGGGTCAGTCCATATGTGTATTACCGCACATTATCTCCCCCCTGGGCAGGGTGTGGTCTCCGTATTGTCCCTCATTGGATGCTTTCCCAGTGTTAACAACACTGATCGAGCTGAATAGTGGGAATAAAGATCTGAAGCACTCTTCCCCCGTGAAATTTCACGTTAAGGAACAGCAGCTTGACCATCCTCGAAGTATGTCCTGTCTCTTCCATCCCGGCTGGCATGGAGGACTAAGCTCGGGCTTACTTGGGGCGCTGGGTAGGTTACGACTACGTGAGAACAGTTGCCTAAGGGCACGCCATAGCTTGCCAACATCTGCATCTCCATTGAAAAAGATAACAACAGCCTATTTGTGCTTCAGCGCTCTTGTTCCTGCATTACCAAAAATGGCCTGCTAGTTGCAGTAGATAGTAATTTTGCCTTTAAGCATTATTTCACAATGTCTTTTTGCACATTCTGGGAACCAATACAGTGACATATATACTGTATGTATGTATATATATATATATATATATATATATATATATATATATATATATATATATATATATATATACACACATTGCACATTATTTGTCACTGTATTTGCTGTTGATTTCCTTTGTTATTATTTAGTATATATATACTAAATAAGAAAAAGGAAATCAACATCAAAGACTTAACTTATCAGGATGCTATCGGCCAAAATGGTCCGGGTAGCTAGCCCTTTAGGTCGACAACCTGAACTGGAATTCGCCATGGTCGTGTTGCCGTGTACACTTTGCTGCCCCCTTGCCACGTCGAGTCTTCCAGTAGGGTTTTAAGGGGGATTAAAACCCTACTAAACCCTTCCCTACTATCGCTGCATGGCTCTTCTCTCCCAACCGTACAAACTGTTCACCAAGATCATCCTGAACAGACTGGAGAAGGCGATGGATGAGTTTCAACCAGTACAACAAACGGGTTTTTGAAAAAGATTTTGCTGTATGGACCACATCCGCACCGTCACACAAATCATCGAGAAGACGAGTGAGTACAAGACCCCACTTCTTTTCTGCTTCGTCGACTACACCAAGGCGTTCAACAGTGTGGAGCCGAATGCAGTATGGAACTCGCTCGTGCCGGAGTGGACAACAAGTACATCAACCTGTTGGAACAATGCAATTTGGACACATCCACCAAAATTCGACTGTTCCACAAGGATCTCATTGTTCCAATCTGCAAGGGAGTACGCCAAGGAGATACCATCTCTCCGAAGCTGTCCACATTAGCATTGAACAACGCCATGCTGGAACTGGACTGGAAAGACAAAAGGAATCTTCTTCGAAGGCAATCAATCTCCGCTTTGCCGATGACATCGCCATGATCAGCAGTACCCCACAAGAACTCCATCAGATGGTGGACGAACTGGACGCTGTTGGCAGATCAATCGGACTGACAATGAACAGAAGCAAGACGGAAGTCATGAGAAATCAATGGGCAAATCGGACACCAATCACAGCACAAGGAACCATACTACCAGATGTCGATCAATACGTCTACCACGGACGAGTGATCACGATGGACAACGATCTCAAAGTAGAAATCAGTCGGAGAGAGCGGGCTGCATTCCATGAAGAACAACAAGGAAGCCGTGCAACTCATTAGTGACAAGTGACAAGAAGACCTCTTTGACTCCACCATTCTTCCTGCACTCTGCTACGGAGCTGAAACTTGGGCTGACAGCAAAACATCAACCAAGCTCATCACCACGGCGCAGAGAGCGCTGGAAAGATCGCTTGTAGGGACAAACCGTCGCAAACAACATGAACGAGGGCTGAGAAGTGACGATTTTCGGCAACTCGTCGTTAGAAGAACTGATGATCAATGGTCTTGCCGCACATCTTTCTGGTACCCAAGGGATGTCAAAAGGACACAAGGACGCTCAACATCAAAAGAAGTGGAAGGAAGCGTGTGCCTGTCTCCACCCTGGCTGACTAGCGAGCATCTAAGTAAGTAAATAATCAGTTAATGTTTATTGATATTTAATAGCATTTTATTTACATAATGATGAATAGATAATTTCAACATATTTTCATAGCCTTTTCATATGTATTTGATTGTTTTCTCTAATGATTTGTGATATTTCTAGTTAAGTGAATATATCTGAACTAAATTTGTTAAGCAGCATGTTATGTTTATTGATGAAAGTTATAGTGTTACTAAGAATCTCACCATTTTAATGATTGCCAACTTCAACTGCATATCAGCAGGTTTGACTTCTGCCCGTGAGTTGAGACAATTCACTGGACAGAAACTGGGTTTTTGAAGCTACACCAGTTGCAGCATTATGAATTGCTTTAACATTGGCTCCAACAAATGGTATGATGGCAGTGAAGATACTCAGACCATTAATTACGCTAGAAGACTCTTTGATATGATTCTGCAGCTCTTGGTTTTTCTTTGCAATTTTGTCCTCAATTTGTCTAATTTCCTCATTGGTTTTTCTTCAGTTGAGCTTCGAGATCTCTCACCGCATTCTCCTGGGCCTCCATCTCCTTACTAGTTTGTGTTATTTTATTTTCTGTCTCAGCTTATTCAAGGATTACATCACTGATGCAGGAAGCAACGCTGTGGTTGTGTTTCTCATATCTGATGGTAACACATTTCAGATTAATCATCAGCTTAAACACAGTAAATGTTCTTGATATACACTGGTAAACACTGTATATTTTATATACATGGTAACATTCTGTTTCATTCATCTGTTTCCGTACTTTTGGCAGAGGCCAAATTAAAAGATATGGTAAATTCAACAAATATTACTATTATATTTGGACTGTAATACTTTTCTACCATCAGTCCCACTTTGTCAACAAATTCAGTGATCCATGTTCTGGCTTTTTCCAACAATTTAATGGCCAAAATGCTTTTTTCTTTTCAACACCAATTTTCAGTGCAGGCAGCAAACATTGTGGAAACAAGGTTTTTTTTTGTGGCCGCACACTGAAAGACAGCAGAAAAGCTTACTATGGTGAGCAGGGCGGGGTAGAGGGAGCATGAGAGCGTCACGAGAGCCGGTGAAGTGATTGATAATGAGCGTCACCTTAATTGAGAAAAGAAATGTCTTATTTCATTAAATACAAAGAAATTGATAACATTCTTTAATTTAATTAAAAATTGGTCAGTTTTATCTAGCACTTGAGTGTGATTTCTATGTTTTATGCTTCAAGAATCCCATAGTTAGCTTAGCAACATGCTAACTCAAATTTGGGTTTCCAGATTCGCAAGAACAATTGCCTATGTAGAACATTGATTAGGGTGCTGTCTTTATAGATATCTGACTATCTAGACAGTTGATAGAAATCTCATTATTACCTGTTCCCAGTTTGGTGTGTCTTACCTTTTTAGCCTGTCTGTATATATAGCCCTTGTGTTTCCCTTGTTCTTTTTCAGGTCTTGTCTTGGTTGTTTTGGCAACTTTACTGAAATGAGATTATTTGAACCACTAAAATTAAATAAAAAGTAATCATAAATAAAAACTTAATCGCTATAAATAAATAAAAACGACAAAGGGGTGTAACAAAAATAAACTCAAATTTAAATGGAAACTGAAATGGAAAAGTTTACGAAGATAAATATTACGGAAATATTGCTAATCTGTGTTTATTTTTCTGTTTCGTGTTTAGAGACCTCAAGGCGCTCCTCTAAAGGGGTCGAAGTGGATCTGGACGGCTCTGCGACAGGCTTTTGGAAGACCTCTGCTCCTCAGCATCACCTACCGATTTTTGGCAGACCTTCTTGGCTTTGCTGGGCCGCTTTGCATCTCAGGCATCGTGCACCATCTCAGTAAAGAGAACCAAACCATTCAGCCACCAGTAAGAGCATTTCTGTATTTTGAACCCAACTAAGCCAAATTAAAGCAACCAAGAATTTGCAAAAGTAAAAGCACCATTGACTTATTGAATTTTTTTAAATTATTTTTTATTACTAGCCAGTTTTTATTCTCTGAAGTACTTTGAAGGTAAAATTAGAAACCGTTGCAGTGAGGGACCGACTTCAGGACATGGCTGCTTCTTTTCATGTAACATTTTCATCTTGTGTTACAAAGCATTTTATCACCATGCAGCTGACATCAATTATTGAAAAGTTGAACAGCATTCTGTCTGGCTCTCAGATGTCTGATGTTGGCCGGTTTGGACGTCTTTGTATGATGTAATGTACTTCACTACACAGGGGCGATTTTAGGATTTTGATTTTAGGTGGGCTCAGCCCCCAATAAGGGTATGATTAAAAAAGTATTATTTGACTATTAGGGTAGGGTGGTATGCTACTAACCTTACTGCAATCCACTATTCCATTGTATTCACTGTATTTCATATATGGTATTGACTGACTGAGCCATATACAACACTGTAATAAAAAAATAATTATTGGATGTGACCACTAGAAAATAGGGAATGTTGATTTTTATTTTTTTTACAATGAAGACCTCCTGATTCATTCACTGTACAAACACACGCACACGTTTCCAGTACAAACACAATATTTTACTGTTTGCATTTCTATGCTCACATACAAACCTCAGATAGGAATTTTTCTGACAAAATTAAATTGGATATTCATAAAGTCACCCCATGAAAATTGATGTCATTTTAAGTATTTTAACTAACCAGCTAATATTCATTAAGAATATAGACAAACCATGTATTAATGTAATTGTCTATTGGCAATATAATTAATTTGTTCTATATTTATTTCTATTTATTAAAAATATCAACATGAATTATCAATTTGCCACTTCTATAAATCAAGTACAAAACTAGTATAGAGCGCGCCCGATCGTGACGTAGTTTTACGACAGCCGCCATTTTGGGGGACCACTTCTAATCAATGTCATGGGGGAAGCGACGTTAAAGCAAGTGTTATCGCAGAAAAAAAACGTTTTATGTAAATCTAGGGAGAAAAGTGAGCGTAAGATTCAAACTAAATATAGAGATGGACTTGAAAATTTTGAAAGAGACAGGTACGAGGCAAAATAGCGTTAATAAAGGGACAGGATCCGTATGAAATTGTGACCTGGTCAACGGACGTCAATCTTCTAGCGAACACAACATACATTAATGTTCTCAACTATCTGGTTTTCACCCCAAGTCCTTATGCAGCCGAAGATCTTCAGTGTTACAAAGGACTTGACGCTTACAATCAGCTAGTGTGTGTGTCTGGGTGCGAGAAGTGTCCTGTGTCGTCAATGACAGATGTGTAACAACTGCCAAGGTAGATGAAATGGTTTTCATTAGCAATAAAGTTTATTAAAAAAAAATAGAGGCATTCCTACTTTCTAATCCAACAGTTTGGACCAAAAATATTTTCATTTAACATCTTTATAAACTTTTGTTACCTGAACAGATCTTGCAAAATGCTGTTTATTGATGTCCTACACCTGTATGAAAAGCTAAGATTAAAGTATGACTTTTTTCTACTGAAAATACACTCAAAAACCCCAAACAGAGGTCAGGTGTTGTTACATATATTATCGCCAAACTGTTGGATGCCGTCTTTTTGCAGGCACATAATATACATGGATATAATGCTTGATAATTGCAGCGCTTTATGTGTGTGTCGTGGGATGGTTTTTAATTCACTGTAGATCCGGATAAGCACATCCATGTGATCTAATCATGATCTACATTTGTTCACCTTTAATTTTATTACGTTATTGATGGGCAAGAAGCAAATAGTGTATGTCCAGATCTGGATGATAGCATTGAATATTTCTGATGGACTAAGCCAATCACTCTCTCAACATGAATTCGACTGTTTGCATTTCTCACGTCTGGCCTTTGACAACTGTTGTGTACGATCACCTTGGTGTGTTAGTACCTTAGGCAGCCTAAAATATGACTGTTTCACAACATGATTAACATTCGGTGTGTGCTGTATCCAGCTCTACTTGTCCCCCATTATGGCGGCGACGGTGCGCGTGACGTCATACGGGCACGCTCTATAAATAGTATAAATCAAGAAAATCAAAAATCCCTTTACTCTACGCTTACTCTAATTTATGTATCATGACACTCCTCCCGATTCATTATTACTTAATACAAAACTATATTTAATAATACAAAACAAAATAACTCCACATTCTCTCTCTCTGGGCCATCTAGTGCTTTCAGACAATGTGTGTCATTTATGTGCATGGCTGCATAATGTAATGTCAAAATACATTATAATATGTCTGTAATTGTAAAAAGTAAATTAAAATAAATCATGATCGTTTTCTGAATCTAAAGTATGTTTTCATGGGTGTTAATCACTTCATTTTTGTAGGAATAAAAAACAACTAGATAGAGGAAGTTTATGATATAAACTTCAGTTGGCTTGAGAAAGCCTAGCCTGAAAGTTAAATTTATTTGTAAAAGCTTAAAAAGTTTTGAAAGTTTACAGATGGATAGATGGAAAGAATTAGATCTTGAGCATATATACTCTTGTTAGTTATTGCCTTGCGTTGTTTCTAGGCAGTTACTAAGGTGTCGTTATGTTCTTTGATCATAATTTAATCTTTAATCAATTGATGATCAATTTTGCTAGCAAGATTTAATGTTAATTATCTTGTTGCTAGCAAGATTTAGTATGAATTCCGAAGTCATTAGCAACATTTAACATAAATAAGCATGTTGCTGGCAAGAATTTGCTGAATTAGCATATTGTTAGCAAGATTTATCGTTAATTAGCTTGAAAAGTTTTGAGAGTTTAAACTTAAAAATAAGTTATAATTATGCTTTTTGATCCTCAAAGTGTTGGAAAATTGTAATTAGTTTATAAAAATGTTTACGGTTTAATTACATCCTTGGCTTTTAACGGTCAGTTTTCACTAATGCAAAAAATACTTTGTTTAATTTCTATTTTAAAGCTGTAATTAAGCATTATTAGTATAGGCTAATCACTTTCAAAAGAGACTGCAGTTACACTGCATGTATATGCAGCCTTTTATATATACTAAATAGATGTGTATGTGTATATATATATATATATATATATAATATGTATAGAGGTGTGTGTGTGTGTGTATATATATATATATATATATATATATATATATATATATATATATATATATATATATATATATGATACTGTGAATAATACTTTGTTTTATTTCTATTTTAAAGCTGTAATTAAGCATTATTAATATAGGCTAATCACTTTCAAAAGAGACTGCAGTTACACCACAGTTACACTATATGTAGCCTTTTATATATACGAAATAGATGTGTGTGTATGTGTGTATATATATATATATATATATATATATATATATATATATATATATATATATATAAATAAATGGTACTGTGATACTGTGAATAATACTTTGTTTTATTTCTATTTTAAAGATGTAATTAAGCATTATTTATGTAGTCTTACCACTTTCAAAACAGACAGCAGTTACACTGAATGTATATGGAGCCCTTTATATTTACAATATAAATGTAGATAGATATGCATGTATGTGTGTGAATAGATTTAGGCGCTATAAATAAACGTAGGCGCTTAGGCGTGGACGCGCGAATGCGGGAGGACGCGCGTATATGGAGCCTCTAATACATACTTTTTAGATGTATATGTAAATCCTTCCTTCATGGGAAACAAACTTAAATATTAGTATTTTTAAAATAATTCCTGCTAAAGTACAATGAGGAGAGTAATGCAGTTTTTTCTAATCTCAAGCAGTTTTCAGATTGACTCGATCTGCCATGTCAGACTTCAGTTCAACACGGCAATTATAGCAGATAAAGGAATCAACGCAATGTAATATTTGTATAAAGCCTTCCTCCATGGGAAACAAAATAACTTAAATATTAGTATTTTTTAAATAATTCCTGCTCATGTAATGCAGCAGAGTAATGCAGTTTTTTTTAATCTCAAGCAGTTTACAGTTTGAATCGATCTGCCATGTTTTTTTGCATCCTTTAAAAATCTTATTTCATTTACTGTTTAAGTGTTCACAAAACATCGATCTATCAGCGAATCTGCTCAGGAAGCGCGTTTGAACTCGAGAACAGGAGTCAGACTTTAGTTAAAAGCAGATAAAAGAATTAACACAATGTAACTATATACTCAAGAATTAGTTATAAATAACTTTGACTGTTAGACGCTGCATTTGAAGAGAGTCAGCGCGCGCGCTGCTCAGGGAAGCCTTTTCCAATGTATATTGACTCACGAGCGAGAGTCAGAATTCGGCAATAAAGTACATAAATGAGCGCTATAAATAAACGTAGGTGCTTAGACGGTTATGCTTTGGCGCGAGTCCAGGAGGACGCGCGTTTAAACTTCACTTACCTTCCCCATAGTAATGTACTCTGTTGCCGAGTAAAGACGAATGAGAGTCAGAATTTGGCCATATAAGTGCATAAATCTTCAAGGAAACACGCTGCAGCGGTTACTTGATAATCGGAAACAATTTCCGTTTGATCATAAACTCTCTCACATAAATCTATTTTAGGAGATTATGATCTCTCTCTCCAGCAGTAATGGCGTCTTTGAAAAGCTTTGAGGCTTTGAATTGCAGCGCTCTGATTCGTTCAAACTTCAGTGCTCTCACTGACAGGGGTGTAATTTTGTGATATTATGAATGTAAAATAGAGAGATTTAACTTACTAATTAAAGTAAAAAATCGATTGTAGACCTGCAAGTTTTTTTTCAGGATTTAAAAAAATAAAATGCATGCCCATTGGAATGGACATGTTCACACATACTGTATTGAAATGTATTATATATCAGATGTAATGTTGTGATGTTACCAACAGATGGAGTGGACGCTCTATCTAAAATTCAGTTTTCACTTCATTAGTGAAAGTCTATGGAGATTTTATGACTTTAATCTTCAGTTTTATCAAAAATCATAAGTCTGATCAGTCTGAAAAGGGATAGCAACTCAAGTCAGAACAGGTCTGAAGTCTGAGCAGAGTTTAGTGGTTGTAGCTTTAAAGCTCTAGGAGGAGATGCATTGAGAATTTTAGGTAAGAATAATAATAATAATAATAATAATAATAATAATAATAATAATAATAATAATAAGTTTAGATACAATATCACTAAGTTGGCTTTCTCAAGCCAACTTAATAATAATAATAATAATAAGTTTAGATACAATATCACTAAGTTGGCTTTCTCAAGCCAACTTAATAATAATAATAATAATAAGTTTAGATACAATATCACTAAGTTGGCTTTCTCAAGCCAACTTAACTATCACCCAAGGGCTGAAGGTGAACGCAGCGAAACGTATTGGTATTGGATGAGAAACAGAGCCGTCCCGTGTGCTCCCAATACTCTAGTAACATTACATTATGTAAACTGCAATGCATTTATGACAAAGAACTGCACCGATGCAGGTGTAATATCATAGCATTAGCAATCTATCAATAAATGCACGCACACACGACACACACCTTGATGTTCACTCTGCTCGGCGCCCCTGCAGATTGAAAAATGCGCTAAAACCAAGCAGACTCAGATAAGGGGAGGAGCCGAAACTTGACGCAGCTTGCCGCCGTTTCAAATGAGTTTTTTTTAAAGGGGACTGAAGCGATAAAAAATTTATTGATCAAATATATTTTTTAGGGGGGCTGGGCAGAGGATTAGGGGCTGAAGCCCCCCTAAAAAGGGCCTAGTGACGCCCCTGCATAAAGTGTATTTTTGCCGGAGCACATTTTACCTACCCCTCTCTCCCTCTCCGTGAGATAAACTTTTTTCTGACGGAGAAGGGGCGTGACGTCACACTTAAAGGTAAATTACCCATCAATTGTCCCCACCAGAGGTCTAATAAATCACATCTAACAAATTAATTTTGATGAAAATCATGACACATCATTTTCCTTTCTAACCCTGTTACATCAGCAATGTTGCACATCCTAATGAATGAGTGATACTTTATAGAATTTATAGATTTTCACCCTCTCCATCTCTGTCTCAGCAATATAAACTGGCTCCTTCCTCCTCCAAGGTTCAGTAACCATCTCGTTGGTCTTATGTACATTTTAGGAGAGCTCATTTTCCAGACACCAGGCCATGAGTCCTGCCACCTCTCTTCTCTCTTCTGCATTGTCATCCACAAACTTTATAATCCTGGTATTGGTCTGAGAAACAACAAAGCTGTAGGTGAAGATTGTATTCAGCAGTGTGTTACAGGAATTGGAAAGGGAGGAACTGAGGATCCAAATGCAAGTAAAAGGTGTTCTCACATGAAACAAAAGGCAGATAACTGATAGTCCAGACAAAAAGAGAACACAAAGGAAGTATCCAGTAGTGATGTTACTATGACACCGAAGCTTCGATGCGCGTATCGCTCATGTGACACAATTTGAAATGAAGCGCTGTATTGGGGTGTGTATTGGTTTCCCTGAGTCACGTGATCGATGGCAAATGAAGCCTCACTTTCTGTCCAATCACGTGCGCGTTTCACTTTGCGTGTCAGAAGCTTCAAACCCCCAGATCTTCCTTAACAGTCCTTGTTGACTTAGTCTGATTGATGGTTTTGTGAGGAGAGTCAAGAGAGTTCTTATTGGTAGGATATAGACACACACACAATTATAGTAACCTTGTGGCAATACCAACAACATGGCTAATACCAACAGCTGTAACTACCCGAGGTCACCACCAGAAGTTTCTAGTACCATTCGCCAGGACTCAAGTGTATCAACACTCATTCTTCCCAGATGGAATTCGGATCTGGAATGGTCTGCCACCCTCCACCATAGCATGCAGCTCCCTAAACACTTTCAAGGAGGAGCTGAAAAAAACACACTTAGATAAGCCCGCCACCACCCTGTTTTTTTTTTTGTTTTTGTTTTTTTTTGTAATATGGTTATTTATTCGGCATCTGTAAGTGGAGAGTTTGTGCACGTCATCACACAGTTCGTGTTAGATTCGTTTCCCGGCGTGCCTCATTCCAGTCCTATTTTTATTAACGGTTGAATGAACAAGTACTCAGCGCTGAGGGAGATAAGTTGTCTCTCAACTTTATTCTTTATCTATTTGAATATATATAGAGAAATGTCTTAGGGGAGTAACAGAGTCAACCAATGAGAGAATATAGATAACATCATATAGGAATCTCAAACATGATAAGATCATATAGGAATTTCTATACATGGCAGAACCAAGTCTATATATGGTCAGTTGTCCAAGTTTTACCACGAATACATTGGGGCCCTGCAGGTTTCAGGTATGTGCGTGCTGGAACCGCACCCACCACGCCCTGCCTCAATTATTCTATGTACGCACTCCTTTTTGTTTAGCTGGCGTAACAATAGTTGGCCGAACCAAATATAGAGTTGTTTTTGTTTTGGGTAGTTACACCCCACCCTAAAGGGGGGAAGTAATTCTCGCACAAATATCTGCGCCCATGTTCACCTAATGGTCCATATGCATATGTTCACATCTAACACAAAAACCCATTCATGTATTTTCAGTTCTGATACTACATCTGATACAAATCTTACAGTTCGATAATACGCCTTCTGGCGGTATGAACTTTAAAGAAAGAAAGTACATGTATACAGTGTGATACATGTGTGATATCAAGTAAAATGTGGTTTTAATTATAAGTTTTTACAGACAGCGGCATGTGCGGAGAAGGGGGGGGGGGGGGCTATTCGATTTGTATTCGTTTGATCACTTTTCTTACCTTTTTTCCCCTGACTATCACTTTCACTTGACGCAGACATTTTAACGAAATACCTGTCATGGGAAATCTGCTTCTCCTTTATCCACAACAACAGAAGCCTCTTCATCTCATAATTTATGTGTGTGTGTGTGTGTGTGCGTGTGCGTGTGCGTGTGCGTGTGCGTGTGCGTGTGTGTGTGTGTAAGAGAAAGCCTACGTTAGATCTTATTGAATCATATAAATTCATATTATATTTTATTGTCACACTTTATGGGTAAATGTTGTTTTTTTTTCTGGATACATTAAACACAAACATATAAAGCTTTTATTTGTACACATAGCATTGAATCGATGGAGTGTGTTGTGATTGCTTCATCTGACAGAGCTTCTTTCACTGTCTTCTACCTGCTTTATTTTCATGGCGCTGTTCATGACACTCGTGAAGCCTCGAATCTTTTCCCGAAACAGTCAGGGTGAAGCCTCAGTGCTTCATGAAGCCTCATTTCCACATCCCTAGTATCCAGATGCACCAGGTCCAGGCAACAGAGGAAACAGGCAAACAGGTCCGCAGGACTGTGACACACCGACTCATTGGGGAACTCCACAGCAGCGAAGAATCACAGAAGGGCGGGGAAACCTTTCAACTCACACAGGAGGATCCGTAACAATCTGACAAACAGGTGAGTGAGGGAGGTGGTTAAATAGGGAGAGGTGATCAGGTGCAGCTGGTGGGAGGGATGATGAAACAACCAGTGACCACACCTCCAACACAACCACACAAACATAGATGGAATGAATCAATGAACCCATGAACCATGATACAGTGGGCTCAAGAGACAGTGTTGGCAGATCCCTGTGCTCCCAGTTCGCATGCCTGATGTCTGGTTTCCTACTCTGACCAGTTGAAGTGTGAGAGAGGAAGGTGATGAGTCAAAAGATAAGAAGATTTTCAGAGTCTCTGTAGTATGACTTTAAGCAGACAAATTTTTATTCAAGGAGCTGAGGGATGCTAGATGGTGTTTGCTAATGGGTGTGCATGCCCCAGTTGTAATTCACAGCAAAGTATAGACAAAGTTGATTTGCTCACAGTCGTTGATTTATTTTTAATTATGAGTGCTCTTAAACACCTAAAAAGAGGAACCTTTTCTTATCTGAAATTATAATCGTTCTTAGAAAGTTTCAGGCCTTGTTAATTGGTTAAAACACAAACAGCAGCAGTTGGACTGTGAATCCAAGTGTTAGGGTTCTGTCACTTCAGCTTGGATTTCTAGTGTGTTGGTTGATAGAGCTCTGACACTGCCCCTTTGTTGTGTCTTGTGATTGTGAAACCTTGCCCACCTTGTTCCCTCATTTCCCTTTCTTAATTCTAGGTGTTTCTGCTCGTTACCTTTCCTCATGTGTTCCCTATTTAATACCGGTGTGTTTGCTGTCCTGTCACGTTGTTGTCTCTCTATGGTTGTTCCTGTTACACTGAAACAGTTGAAGCAAATGTGCCATATTGTGTCGAGGCTTCGAAACTCTATACCGACACCTGTCTCCACGATGACACCTAGTGGTCGATTGCACATGTTATCTGAAACAACTTTTTTTTTAAACAAACCATTTGAAAAACTAAAAATGTTGTGTTTTTGTTAATGTGGCGAGTTTTTAACACCCTCACTATATAACTATAATATATAATCATAATAACTAGGTTAAAAAAGTGTGGATTGATTTGTTTTAATAATTTTCAATGGTCTCACTTTTGTTTTGTTTTTTACAGATTTTTTTTCAAAAATATTTATTGCTCTGCTCTGTAAGGGATCTATATATGAAGCTAGACATCTATATACAAATGTATAAATCTACAAATCTCTCTATCTATCTATCTATCTATCTCCTATGAAATTCTATTTTCTGCCACAGTTGAGAAAAAAAAGATTAAGTCGAAATAATGAGAAACTTTCTCAAAATAATGACTTAACTAATCATTGAATTAGTTAAAATCAGTGTAATATATAAAATGCAATCTATAGTAACATCGATTATAAACTATCAGTATATTTTCCACACTTTTCCATGCGCATAGGAAGGTCTGGAAATGGAACAGAAGCATGAAAAGTGCAAAACTTGCATGTTTGCAGTATTTACACATCTACACATAAGTTTAAGTGTAACATCTTCATAAAATGCATGGGTACATTTTAATATGAACACAAATTTTGTGGATGTTCTTTGATGTGCAGGTTCATCATAAAGAGTCACTATAATACAATACAACACTATACAATACTATAATACAACAGTCTACAATTCCTCTGTTTAAAATCCATGGATCACTGTGATGAACTTGTTCATACACAAAAATACAAAAGAATAAAATACTATGGCATCCCACTGATGATTAATCATTCATGTTCTTTAATTATATTATTGATTAACACACTGACTTTAACAGCTGTTTTACAGAATGTGTCATGTTTGCTATGATCTCGCATTTACACGCTTTGACCATGCGGAGAAGCACGAGTCATTATTTAAGTCATTATTTCGAGTTAAAAAATTTTTTTTTTCAACTGTGGCAGAAACGAGCTTCCATAAGGTGAAGTTGCATTAACTCCTTTTTTAAACTGTGTGGGAGTTGAGACCGATGTGTGATTGTGTGGTCAATCAAACGCAATCCCCTGTCAATCAAACGCAGACTCGGCAAGCACCACCTGTCTAAACACTTGTGAAATGCACAGAAGCTTAGTTTAGCCATAGTCACGTGACATGGGTGTTTTGAATCGGTTCAGTGTTTCGAAACATCTACGCTTCAGGATCTTGACACAGTGTCGAAACGTCAGTTTCGTGGCAGTCATCCCTAGACTAAGGTGGTGACTGATTATGAGAAAGTTGTGTAGAAAAATATCGAGATGCACCATGCTGAATAGTTTCACACCTCACACTCTCTCTCTATGACCCTCTGTTCCCCCTTTTCAAAAACCTGAAAATAAACCTGCCTCAAAATCTGTGATTATAAGGTTTGACACGTTATAAATGTCATTTGAAATTTGTTGTCAGATCAGCTTAAAATGCTGAGTGTCCTTGTATTTTTCCAGTAAGGCACACATCTTTTACTCAATGTTTTGTTTTGATTATCTTGAATTTACAGTGGAACCCACTTATCTCAACCTTGGCTAACTCGCCAACCCTATTATGTCGACGTTTTTAAAGTGGAACTGCCAAACTCCCTCTTTGTCTGAGACTTTTCTTGTCGGTTTATGTTGATTCTTTTATGTAAAAAAAACCCAATATCTCAAGCGCAAAAGTGGGACAAATTCGCCACTTAACATGGGTTATCTCGATCTGGTGACTAATGATCGTACCTAGTTCACTGCGCATGTGCCGAGTTCGCGGTGCACGTACATGCCATGACCATTTTTGGTCTTTCCGGTCCTTCCAGATGTTTTGCGTTCGCCCAGTCAGATTGATATCACAGCGCTAGGTCGCATTAGTTTGTGTGGTCATGTCATAAGGGCTGTATGTTGTGTAATTGATGATTTCATGTTATGTAATTGTGACCTCGATCACTTTTGTTTATATACAATGTTTCATTGATTATTTTTCTTCTTTGTAATTATTTTCTTTACGTTAATCTTCTCTTTCTTTCACAGCACGTTGTGTATTGCTACGCGCGCTGTTTTCATTGCTTCAGAGTCATCAAACTTATTTGTGTTACTCCAGTGATCCAATAAATGTCATTTTGATGAGACGAATGCTGGTGTTCAAGAGTGATTACGAAATTACACAACGCAGATTACATTGACATCAACAAATACGTTGTTATTGTTAGAAGCATTTGTTTTCAAAAAAAGCAACAAAGCATTTTAGAGTTTGTGTAGAAACCATAGTAACCGCGTGTGCAATACTATCAGAACTGTGTCCGAGCGAAATGACTGTTATGAGCGAATGTGTTTGTGTGTTTTGACTGTGTTTACGCTGTGAGCGAAATTGTGTTTGCAATGTTGGAGAATGATTAAAGGTTTGTATCGAGAATCAAAAGTGTTTTTTATTGTATACTGGTAAATCTCTGCTGTTGGTTGGTACACGTATGCTTTTTGATGTTAGCAAACATATACAGTGTATGTATATTTTTATAACATGTCGATCGCTTCATCAAACATATCGCTAGATTGGCTTTTGGTTATCTCGATCCTCGGTTCTCTCGACACTTTTTTGCAACCCCCGAGGCCGTCGACATAACCGGATTCCACTGTATTATGTAACTTTCATGATACATTTGCCTGATTATTAATAAATTGCTACATTTGATTGTATTCTGACTTAAAATGTTAAAATAACTTGAAAATATTAACACGTTGCATTCATTGTTACTGCAAATCTGCATCCAGGGTTAAGTACACTCTAGATCTCAGGTTAGATGGAGCATGAGGCACATCAGGAGATATTAATGTATTGTTCTAATTTTAACTCCATGAAAATAGTAGTGCAAATTAATCGCAGAGGAAACAGAGAAATTTCATGAGAAAAATAAAAATCTGTGACATCTGGGCTTGCTTAAAGAAGGTTTTATTAAAACAGCATCATCAATAACAAATCTATTCGTAGTGCCCGCTATACCTTTTGTCGAGCAGCGCATCATTTTGAGGTAGTGTGTCTCTTGACATCAAAATAATTGACGTCCTATTACCAAATTAATTATTGTAACCCAGATTAACTATTTTTATTCACTTATAGCAATACAAATGATGAAAATGAACCCAGCCCGGAACACTGTCAATAACACAAAAGGTATGAAGTTAACAATGGGAATCATTTATGAAGAAAAAAAGTGAATAATAATGACAAAAAGTAAGGGTGGAAATGTAATAGACTCAGAAGTGTATCTTTCTTTAAATGACAGTTCAGTACCTTAAAGTCATAGAAAAATTATATAAAACCCAAATTAAAGATTCTCCAATTAAATGGAAACCACTCACCAATAGTAATAACAAAATAGGATTGAGATGGGAAAGATCAGTAACCTTACAATAAACTCAACCGCAGCATGCAAACACTAAATTACTCTAACAGTCTACAGGGACAATACACTGGTCTCTCAGTGTACATAGTGTTATGATATTATGAATTATGATATTATGAACTCTTTTAAAAAACCCATATTCAGTACATAGATGACAGGCTATATGCTAAACAATGAACCTTACTGTGTTACACGTTATTTAAGCCTGAAACATTAAAGGATGCAGTGTTTGTACTGTAAGACTTTTGAAGTGTGTACATTACTGAGTAATGGCAGCTGGGGCAGGTGATTCGGGAGTGAACGGATCAGGATTTATTTTGTTCAGATCCTCTATCACACTTTCATACTCGCTGTGCCATTGCTCTGGTGACAGTGTAGATGGGCTGGTCTCCAGGAACTTGTATGCATCTCGAGTCTGCCAGCTAATGATGTCCTTTGCTTTCAGACAGGATTCACCAAACTCTTTCCAATGCTGAAAGATTTAAATTACAAAATAAATCACAGAAAAAAGAATGCAAATCACTGTGAAATTAATTTATGTATTCCTGCAACTAAATATACTGAAGTCTAAGTTACCTCTTGTGCTGATGTGATACAATCCAAAAATATCTGCTTCATGTCACTGTCCTTGTTGAAGTGTTCAAGAACAAAAGTCTCATCTTTGAGAGCCTCCAGCATCACACTCACACCTTCCCAGAACTTCAGAAGCTGAATCAGAATGTTTTGGATTTGGGAAAGGTATTTTTGGACATCATTCAGATGGACAGGGTCAGGTATTGATCCTGTAGAAACAATATAAAGAAAACATTAATTATGAGACATCACTCTGATGCTTCAGGTGTAAATCAGGGAATGTGTCGAGCACAACTATAAATCTTTCAAGTGAAAGAATCTAGTAACACTTTATAATGACTTTCATTAATAAATAATTATCAAATGTTATAATAATAATAATAATTCATTACATTTATATAGCGCTTTTTATCAAAGTATCTCAACGCGCTTACATGGACGGGGGGAATCTCCTCAACCGCCACTAGAGTGCAGCATCCACCTGGATGATGCGACGGCAGCTATAATGCGCCAGAACGCCCACCACAAACTAGCTTTATTGGTGGAGAGGAGACAGAGTGAGACAGAGTGATGATGCAGCCAATCAGAGAAAGAGGATGGTTAGGAAGCCATGATGGACATATTTGGCCAGAATGCCGGGGTTACACCCCTACTCTTGCGAAAGACATCCTGGGATTTTTAACGACCACAGAGAGTCAGGACCTCGGTTTATAGTCTCATCCGAATGACGGTGCTCATTTCAGTACAGTGTCCCCGTCACTATACTGGGGCGGTAGGACTCACATAGACCAGAGGGTGAGCACCCCCTGCTGGCCTCCTAACACCACTTCCAGCAGCAATTAGTCTCCCATCCAGGAAAAGACCACACACATCCCCGCTTAGCTTTTGTGAGCAACCAGTCGTAGGCTAGAGGGTGACATTGCTGCCGGCAATATAATTATGCCGGTTATATAATGATTAAAGGATCATTGGTTAATATACAGTGCTTAACACATTTATTAGTCCTTCAACCAAAGTAAGGTTTGTGCCACAGCTGGCCTAAATAGTTATGGTTGTCCAGGTCAAAGTCTGGATGTTATTGAACATATTTGGGGTTTGTTATTGTGCCTTATAAATTATTTTAGTTTTTGACTGATTCCTAAATTATTTGTGTTTTCTCTTTATTATGATAAGTGGACTATTGAATTTAATATATTCACAATATGAGAATGTGCTTGTTAATGTTTAATACTTTTTGAACTTTTTAAAAATTATATATGATTAATGTAAACTAAAATGGTGTCAAATAGTATACAATTTTCCATTCACAAGATCATCCACTTCTTGAAAATATATGCATGCCTTTAAACTTCAGTTCATATTTTATCGACCTAACTGCACTTTTTTACATTTAGAAATATACAAATGAGCTGTGGGTGAACTGGATGTTCAACAGAAATTTTAATGACTGGTCTTATTTTATATTTGTTGTCTTTAACTATGTAATTATGTAAAATAATAATAGTTATTAGGTACACTAAACTTATTGTGTTATGTGCATGTTCTATTCCAAAACACTCTATTGAGGTGTGATACAGTATTTACAAGCAGTTTCTTAATTTTTTTTTTTTAATTCCTGTTGATTAAAGATATATCCTGTTCAAGGCTATTAGTGTTAAGGTAATCAAAACATGTTTTGCACCCATACTACTAAATAAATTCCATAAATAAATACATTCAATGAATTAATTAATTAATCAATGTTTATTGATATTTGAAAGCATTTTATTTACATAATGATGAATAGCTAATTTCAACATATTATCATGGCTTTTTCATAATTATATATTTGAGTTAATTAATTATCTAATAATTTGATAAGCATTACATAGTTTCTTCATTTATCAAAGATTTTTTTAATTGTAAACCATCTGTCAAATTTTATTTCAACTTTCAAGTTTAATAAAATTTGTAAGCATTTCAATTTACATTACTGATCTGTTAAACATTAGGTAACATTTAAAAATTAAAGAAAAACATCAATAATCACATTGTCTTAATTCTAGCTATGTGAATACATCTGAACCAATAATATGTTAAGCAATATTATGTTGTTTAATGACTTATTCATGAAAGTAAAAATCTTACCATTTTCGATTTTAATGCTTGCCAACTTCAGCTGCATATCAGTCATTCTGATTTGGATGTTCGACTCCTTCCTCGCCAAGCTTGACTTTTCAGATGCGAGTTGAAACAATTCATTGGACAGAAGCTCGTTTTTCGCAGCTACACCAGGACCAGTTGCAGCACCATGAATTGCTTGAGCAATTAATCCAACAAATGGCACGATGGCAGTGAAGATACTCAGACCATTACTTACGCTATAAGTCTCTTTCATATGATTCTGAAACTCTAGGTTTTTTGCTGCAATTTTGTCCTCAATTTGTTTAAGTTCCTCATTGGTTTTCTTCAGTTGAGCTTCGAGATCTCTCACCGCAGCCTCCTGGGCCTCCATCTCCTTAGTAGTTTGTGTTATTTTATTTTCTATCTCAGCTTTTTCAAGGATTACATCACTGGTGCAGGAAGCAACACTGTTGTTGTGTTTCTCATATCTGATGGTAATACATTTCAGATTAATCATCAGTTTAAACACAGTACATGTTCTTGACACTGTATAAACACTGTATATTTTATATACATGGTAACATTCTGATTCATTAATTTATTTCATTTATTCATTTAAAAGATATGGTAAATTCAACAAATATTACTACAGTTTCTTATGCTAAAATTAAAACTTAGCAACATTTTGAACTGTCTTACTTTTCTACCATCTCTCGCACTTTTTCAACAATTTCAATGATCCATTGTCTGGCATTTTCCAGCGATTGAATGGCCAAAATGCTATTGTTTTTTTCAACAGCAACCTTCAGTGCAGGCAGCAGTGTGGAAACAAGGTCTGTACTTGTGGCCGCGCACTGAAAGACAACACAAATGCTTATTTTGTCTGTTCATATTTCATACTTTACATAGGAAACAACTGGTCAAATTAATCAGTGAATGAAATATAAAAACTGTATTGCAGTTCTGACACCATTGCCTGTTGTGTGTCTCGTGACCATTTCAAAGATCAGGCTCAGTTGAGATGCCAATTTACAGTGAAATAAGTGCAGAAAAGATGGACAGTTCTCAGAACGTTCAGTTGATTTTGTAGTTCGAAACAGATCAAAAAATCAGCATTTCTGAGAAGTTTGTTCTGGCTGGTAAACTCCTTCGAACTTCCATTAGTCCATGATAATTCTGCAATAGGTGGGTTTTCTCTAAGGCTCAGTGAAGTGATCTGTGCAGTATAAAATATACAAATAAACTTGAATAGAGTGTTGATATGCATCAGAAGCTTTCTTGATCATTTTTATCATGTGGTTCTTGTGTTATAGGGAAATAGTGTGTGAGATATATTTAATTAAATGTTCATTTAAACATTAATCTATTTATCTTGGTGAAGAGAATGGTGAATTAATTTGAAATGTTCACCATGACGGTATCTTGTGCACAGAGCTTGTGCAATCTGTATGACCATATACTCATTTCTGGGCACACGTTCGAACACTCTTGACCATTAGGGCTCTTTAAAGTCATCTATACTTCAGTGGAGAACATTTAAAATCCATAGAACTTTTCTACTTCACAAAAGGTTATATTGGAAACAGGTTCTTTAGAATTTGAAGATATTCTTCACATGATTCATTTAAAAACTGTTGAATAAAAGTTTCTTTGGCGAACCAAAAATGGTATTCCTGGGAAAGACTCCAAAAGTGTGTTTTATTTTTAAGAGTGTTATTGGATGTGTGTTGCAATAACAAAATTGGCTCAAGAACATTGGCTTTACCTTCAGAAGAAGAGCCTCAGAGGAACCAAAGAGAAGCTGAGTTTCAACAGCACACTCTACGAGAACTCTCTCCAACTTGGAGAACTTGGCCAAACAGAGATAAGAGAGATGATAGAGCAAAGCCGTACGCTGAGCAGATGGAAGAAACTCCGAAACAAAGTCGGGGGTATTTGCGACCACAAGTTCTGTAGAATGACAAATGATGATAGTTTAACAACATTCCAAATGTTTAAGTTTTATCAGTGAAAAACAATTCTGGAATTTTTACTCACCTTTGCTGTTTGACATTGTTTCTTGTCTGTAGTGGAAGTACCTGGAAAATAATGGAAAAACCCTCATGAGACAAGTATCATAAATACTATGGATGGGAGATGCAGTAAATGTTACCTGTTAGATGAATGAACCTCTCAGCAGTGTAGATGATTGTGTCAGCATAGGAGTTTTATACTCTATGGCTCCTCCTTAAAAAAGTTTCTCAGCCACTCTTCTCTGTGAGAAATAATATATCTCTGTAGTTGGGCAGAATAAGACTTGAAATCAGATTGTCATGGAAATTTCCCAATTATCCCTTATAGGCAAAAGATAAGGCCAAAAACCCAGTACTGCGAGAAGTTTTAAAGTATTAATTCTTTCAAAAATGGCGTTCAACACTCAAAGAACTGATTTAGAGAGAGATTAGAAAAATGGCTTTGTCTACAATTAGTATTTTATAACTAAAGATCATGCAAGTCTATTCTAATTAAGTTTACTCTTTTGAACTCTTGATTTTGCCCAAAGCAAGGTAGGTTAGTGCATGTGTGCACAAATTCTTAGATTTGCATAATTGTAAGATCTTTCAGAAAGGAGGTTGAGACATAGCTAGGTATGTGTATAACAAGGTTGAGATACAGAAGATAAAATTGGGATTAGATTAAACTATGTGAGGCTGGGTATGTTGAAAAAGATGACACACACAAATCAATAAATTGAGTGAATTTAAAATGATCACATGAAACTCAAAACAACTGTTTTGCCAATTTCAGCAAAACAGTCCTTAAGAGTCGTAATGTGTTGAAAGTCCCAATGTGAATGTGTCCACTGGTGTATATACAATCCACAAACATGCTTGATTATGAGGGCGGCAACGTGGACACAGCAACGTGACAATGGTGAATTCCAGTTCAGGTCGTTGACAATAAATATTGCCTGACTGCAATTCACCGTAGATTAAGCAGAATCTCTAGTTTCAGCACTCACAGGGGCTTCCAATGAGAAGTCATTCCAACATGCAATAACCACTTCACTCTGGATTCCAGAGATGGAAGTCCTAGAAAGCAGAGACTCAGTATATCGACCTTCAGAGCAGGAAGATTAACTGTACTCAGCCTGAAAACAGGGGTTCTCCAGGACCTGCAGAGTACTAAACATAGCTCTGGGGAGCTGAGGCTTACCTAGACCCTTTCCTCTTGACACTAAAGGCTGGAAAATTGGTTCAGACTTTTTAGTTCAATAGTTGCCGAACGTCTTCACCAGTCTGCAGAATTTGTGTATTCATATACTGTATGTACATTTGATGGTTGTAACATTCAGTATATAATCCATTATCAGTTGCTGTTTACCTATTGACATTTTAATAGATTAAACTATGCCATTTAGCTCTAATTCCTCTTGTAATATGTTGAGTACATACTGAGTGATCAACCGTCTTGGCTCATATCCTCAACTACTGGGGGTCATCTCTTGTCTCTTTCTGTGAGCATGCGCAGTTTTGAGTTCACTCAGGCTGCACACTCTCTTGTCTGCGTCAGTTGTTGTGTAGCACACGGTTCATGTTTACATTGGCCGTATGTTTTCATGTCATGTTTTTTGTCTTGTGCTATGTAGAACGCAGCTTGTGTTTTCACTGGATTTTTGTTTTGTGTGAACACATGGCTTATGAGTTCTCATTGTCAGCTTGTTCATGCCATCTTCAGTGTGAGCACATGGCTAGTCATGCTAGTCTGCTCCCCTGTCATTGTGTAACCCCGCCAATCTTGTTTCCTTGTTATTTGTTTGATTTGCCCCACCTGTCCTCCCTCATTACCTGACTTGTGTTTATTCTGTATTTATTCTCCCTGCATTTGATGTTGTGTGCTGCTTCATTATCACCTGTTTTCATGTTAAAAGTCTAGTTTAGTCAAGTTAAGTCAAGATTGTCAAGTTTTGTTTTCCATCTCAGGTTGGTTTTTGTTTAAGTTCTTGTTTTATTTATTTATCTCATCTCCATCAGAATTAGACATTCCACTTTCATCAGAGCTAGCCGGAAGATAAATAACTTCTCTTCAGACTTATCCCACACTCTGCCCTGCGATCCATCCTGCCTAGAGATCACTAAAGAGAGAGTCAAGCATACTGACTGTACCACACAGCATAACTCCCTCAAGCTCCATTCAAAAAATAGATTTACATATCTGTAATGAGAGAAAAGTGAGAATAGAGTCCACTGCATTTTTCACCTCCCTCCCTAAAAATGAGCATGTTTAGACACATGCTTCAGACTCGGGTCACACTGAGTCTTTTGTTCAGATGCATTGTGAGTTCCTATTCAGATTGGAACTACTTTATTTCACTAACTGAAGCACTACTTGTACTCTCTATAGATTCAGACCATTTGAAAACAGAGCAGTATTTGTAGCACTCTTTACAGTAAACATGGAACCTGTAACATGAGCTTTTCTTTATTAAACAACTTATTACTGTTTAATGCTTTATCTGAAATCTGTCTGTGGCGAGCAGGGCGGGGGCTTCGCAGGTGACGCTCATTCTCAATTACGCCACCGGCTCTCGTGACGCTCTCACGGTCCCTCGACCCCGCCCTGCTCACCACACTGTCATCATCAGAAGTGAGACATTCAACTGCAGTGTGGCTTCCTGCACCAGTGATGTGATTCTTGAAAAGGCTAAAACAGAAAAGCAAAATGCTCTAACTACTAAGGAGGTCTCTAGAGAAGGTGGTGAAAGATCTTCAGATGGACTTGAAGAAAACCCTAGAGAAAATGAAACAAATTGAGACAAAGATTAACCAGTGTCAGAGCAAAATAGCTAGTGGTAGATTCTTTTTTTTTCTTCCTGGCTTTCATAATACCATTTTTCGGACCTGGCCAAAGCAGGAACTGCCATCCGTTAGCCAATGATGTCTGCCATTCATTTATAGTACATAGTAGTAGTAGTAGTAGGCCTCCGTCGGTCAGTATTGACTGTGGATGACGTATCCTAGTTCTCGTCTTGGTTTGTGTCAGATTGTCTGGCAGAGGAATCAACAAATGTATAATACAAAATAGAAACAACCAGACGGAAATTTTTTTTTTTTATATGAAATCTTTTTTTTGTTTGGTGTTTGCAAATTTTCTGTAGTTTGATTTGTACAATATGATACATTTATGAAAAATCATTAAGCCAAAAACATGATTAATATTGTATAATTTGAAATGTGTGTGTGTGTGTGTGTGTGTGTGTGTGTGTGTGTGTGTGTGTGTGTGTGTGTATGTGTGTGTGTATTACGTTTAATATGTATGTTTAAATAAATAAATGAAAAAAAAAAAGATTGTTTCTTGAGGTTCACTCATTATATACATATAATGAAAGTGTCGATTAGTGCTGTATTTAAACAATCGATGGTTAAATTAACTAATTAATCACATACTTTTCTGCAATAAACAACTGCATTTACTTTGAAAGTATTTAATATTCCCATTAATTGCAAGCATTAAACATTACAGTATAATTGAAAGCTATGAATTGTAACATTTATCAGGCTTTAGAAATATAACCACTTATAATTTAAGTAAACTTAAGACAATCTTCACATAAACCTATTATAATCAATATATAAGGGCTATTTTTTTTTTCTGTTGGCCCAGTCAGGGTTGAGATTGGTTATTTCCTGGATGAGAGACTGTTGGGAATTTAGTGTCTCTCTCGACCCTTTCTCCCCCTGGTTCGTTGGATTCCCCAAAGAATGAGACACGATGTCCGGTAATAAAAGTAACTTACAGATTTATTAAGAGAATCAGAAATTGCCTTTGCTGAGCTCAGGATTACAGGACTACCACAAACATGACATCTGGGCAGTCCAGAATGTCTTACAAAGCGCAAACAACATTATTTATATTCTTGTTCTTCTGTTCTTCCCAACAGTGAGTGTTGCCCGGCAGATTTCTTCATTTGTTACTTCATAGCAATCAGTGTTATCAGGTTGATTCCTTCATCCCAGGTTACTCCATACTAATCAGCAGTCTGCACAGAACAGAAAACAAGAACCCCCTTTCCCCGTCTCTTTCTAACTGTATCTTTTCTGGTGAACAGATAGCTTAGACAGTTACAGCCTTGGACTTTTCACTCTGGGTGCATTGTTCTTTGTTTAGTCAAGAAAGATTAGTTACAAAACATTAACTTCATGATTGAATCAAGAATGAACACTTCAGCACAATTGGAACCTTTTAAACTATCATTCCCTTCAGTTTACAGTATTCAAGCAGGCCAAACACACATATACATAGATAATAACACACTATGATCAATATATCAATTATTCAGAAACATGTAAAACATTTAATCCCTCAAGACCTCCGGGGAAAAATAGGTTGCTGTTGGAAGAGGTGTTTGTGAGGCCAGCAGGGGGGTCCCACCCTGCGGTCTGTGTGGGTCCTGACGGGGAAACTGTCCTGCAACAAGCACCGTCCTTCGGATGAGATGTTAAACCGAGGTCCTGACTCTCTGTGGTCATTAAAACACCTCAGGATGTTCTCTGTTAAGAGCAGGGGTTTTTTCCCTGGCATCCTGGCCAAATTTGTCCATTGTGGCTTCCTAAACATCCCCATACTCTAATTGGCTTCATTGCTCTGTCTCCACTGTTGAGCTAAATCTCAGAAATTGGGTAAAGAACTACATTTCTTTACACCAGCAGCAAATCAGTGCACCAGCAGCAAATCAGCAGTACACCACCTGATTAGTAATTTCCATTGATTGAGAGCACCTGATAAAACACAGAGGTTCTCATTCACTCAAAAAAGAAACTTCAGAGAGAGAAGACACCAAGTCCACTCGAAGATTCAAGCCCAAAGACGCCAATGGTCTGTGCAATGTTTATTTAATTTCATTGTTTGAAATGCTGTGTAAAGTATGTTTAACTACTGTTTAGTTTAGAAACACGGTGCAGCTTTGACTTCATTTGCTTTTCTGTTTAAATGAGTTTCTGTTCATTTCATTTTGAGTTTGAAAAATGTAAATGTTAAAATTGTTAAATGTACTGAAACATTTTACATTGCTTGTTAAAATTGTAACTTTTGTTTCTATCTTTTAAAGGTTTACAACCTAATGAAGGCTAAGAAAGGCTAATGAAGGCTAATAAAGGCTGGCGTTAAGCTGGCGTGTGGTGAGTGTTCTGGCAATATGGCTGCCATCGCATCATCCAGATGGATGCTGCACTGTAGTGGTGGTTGAGGAGATGTAAACCATTGTGAAGTGCATTGAATGTTGTGAAAAGCGCTATATAAATGTAATGAATTATTATTATTATTATTAGTTACGTTTAACTCCACCTGTTGTCCACAAAGGAGACGCTCTTGTGATGGTGGTCTTTGTTCACTTTTACCCTCACAATGTCTCAACAGCACATCGTCTCCTTCTACTGTTCATTCATGGCATTTTTTTTCTCAGAAAATCACTAATCCCTTTATTAAATTGGCTTGAGAAAGCCAACTTAGTGATATTGTATCTAAACTTATTTTTAAGTTGGCTGAGAAGCAGCCAACTTACTGATGTTCGACTTAATCTTATTATTATTTTTCTGAGACTAAAATTTCTATACGCATCTCGTCCTACAGCTTTAGTGCTACAGACCCCAAAATCAGAACAGGCCGCAGACTCGAGTTGCTATATCTTTTCTAAGGGATCGGGGGTACGATGTTCGCCCCAGGGGCGAAAAAGCAGCCGAAAAAACGCATTGACTTAACATTGCGACGAACTTTGACGATTAATAACTCGGAGCGAGGATATTGTAGAAACATGTGAATCACCTGATTTGAAGAGGATGACAGCCTTTGTAAAATCATACCACACAATGAGGTGAAAGTTGTACCCCTGGGGTGCTAGAGCTGCCCAAATTTGCCCCATAGAGATGAATGGGGAAGGCTGTCCCATGAAACACCATCTACTATGGCAAAATGCATAGGGTTTTTGAATTGAACAAGGGGGAGGGCTCATTTTACTCAGACGACCAATGAGTGTCTCAGGATCACAGTGAAGCTATTAAGCCACGCCCTAGCAACCATTTAGAGCACCTTAGCAACCCATCTCAAACTGGCAAACTGCCAATCACCAATGTTTTCAACACTTCCTAGCCACGCCCTAGCAACCATTATCGAGCACCTTAGCAACCAAATGCAAAGCGAGATATCTTCAGTTCTGAATGTCGTAGAGGCGTTGTGGTTGGTTTATATCGTTCATACTGTCAAGCAGCCTTTGAAGTGACATCAATGGCAGAGGCTTAGCCACTCCTTAGCAACCAAACAAAGTACCCTAGCAACCGTTTAGCCAGACCTATATCTCTGCATCAGAAAGTCGTAGAGACATGGGGGTTGGGTCTATTGGCGCCATTCACTGACCAACTGAATCATCAGTAATCTCCAAATAAATCCTGTTAGCGACATGTTTTAAAGTTTAAACTCTCAAAACTTTTTAAGCTTGAAGCTTTTTCAACTAATTTAAACTTTCAGGCTGGACTTTCTCAAGCCAACTGAATTTTATTTCATAAACTTCCTCTATCTAGTTATTTTTATTATTATTTTTCTTCTTACCTAAAATTATAAAAGAATCTCCTCCTACAGCTTTAAAGCTACAACCACTAAACTTTGCTCAGACTTCAGACCTGTTCTGACTTGAGTTGCTATATCGTTTCTAAGGGATCGGGGGTACGATGTTCGCCCCAGGGGCGAAAAAGCAGCCGAAAAATCTCATTGACTTAACATTGCGACGAACTTTGACGATTAATAACTCGGAGCGAGGAATTTGTAAAAAGATGAAACTCGCCACATTTGAAGAGGGTGACAGCCTCTGTAAGAACATACAACACAATGGGGTAAAAGTTGCACCCCTGGGGTGCTAGAGCTGCCCAAATTTGCCCCATAGAGATGAATGGGGAAGGCTGTCCCATGAAACACCATCTACTATGGCAAAATGCATAGGGTTTTTGAATTGAACAAGGGGGAGGGCTCATTTTACTCAGACGACCAATGAGTGTCTCAGGATCACAGTGAAGCTATTAAGCCACGCCCTAGCAACCATTTAGAGCACCTTAGCAACCCATCTCAAACTGGCAATCTGCCAATCACCAATGTTTTCAACACTTCCTAGCCACGCCCTAGCAACCATTATCGAGCACCTTAGCAACCAAATGCAAAGCGAGATATCTTCAGTTCTGAATGTCGTAGAGGCGTTGTGGTTGGTTTATATCGTTCATACTGTCAAGCAGCCTTTGAAGTGACATCAATGGCAGATGCTTAGCCACTCCTTAGCAACCAAACAAAGTACCCTAGCAACCGTTTAGCCAGACCTATATCTCTGCATCAGAAAGTCGCAGAGACATGGGGGTTGGGTCTATTGGCGCCATTCACTGACCAACTGAATCATCAGTAATCTCCAAATAAATCTTGTTAGCGACATGTTTTAAAGTTTAAAGTCTTAAAACTTTTTAAGCTTGAAGCTTTTACAACTAATTTAAACTTTCAGGCTGGGCTTTCTCAAGCCAACTGAAGTTTATAAAATAAACTTCCTCTATCTAGTTAAGTTGGCTTGAGAAAGCCAACTTAGTGATATTGTATCTAAACTTATTAAGTTGGCTGAGAAGCAGCCAACATATTGAAATGCTAATAAACTTATTATTATTATTCTTCTGTACAAAAATTTACACGCTATCTCCTCCAACAGCTTTAGTGCTACAGGACCCAAAATCAGAACAGGCCGCAGGCCTGTTCTGACTCGAGTTGCTATATCTTTTCTAAGGAATCGGACCTACGGTTTTCCTACAAATGGCGAAAAAAGCCCCCAAAAAAGTCCCATTGACTTTGCATTGCGGAATGTTCAGATATTTCAAACTCCAACTGTCTCCAAATTCAAATCTAAACACTGCAGCTGCTGAGAGTCAGTGCATGGGCGGTTCTATAACTGTCTCTCATCCAATCAGAATCAGTGATGCTGCCATTCTACCTAATATGGCAAATGACAGGAAACACTTCCTGTTTCCTGTTTCATTCCCTTCATGTTTCATGGTAACTTGCATAGGGATTTTGCATTGAACATAACTCTGCATCACAGTATTGTACACTCATGGGGGAGGGCTCTTTTTAATCAGGTAACCAATGACTGTCTCAGGATCATTATGAAGCCACTCCCTAACAACCAAACAGAGTACCCTAGCAACCGTTTAGCCAGACCTATATCTCTGGATCCGAGCATCGTAGAGACATGGGGGTTGGGTCTATTGACTCATGCTAGCAAACAGGACTTCCAACATGCTACATATGCTAGCAGTGAATAGCTACATGCTAATAGTGGTTAGCTAAGTGTTAAATTGTGCTAGGAATGCCATAGTAACTACCCAGAAGACCTCACAACTACCTAGTAACATCCTAGCAACCGCCCCAGATACCCTAGCAACACCCTGGCAACCACCCAAAATACCCTAGCAACGCCCTAGCAACCACCCTGTTTACCCTAGCAACTGCCTAGCAACCACCCAAAATACTCTAGCAACTGCCTAGCAACCACTCAGGATACCCTAGCAACCACCCCAGTTACCCTAGCAACCACCTAGCAACTGCCCCAGATACCCTAGCAACTGCCTAGCAACCACCCAAAATACCCTAGCAACTGCCTAGCAACCACCCAAAATACTCTAGCAACTGCCTAGCAACCACTCAGGATACCCTAGCAACCACCCCAGTTACCCTAGCAACCACCTAGCAACACCCTAGCAACTGCCCCAGATACCCTAGCAACTGCCTAGCAACCACCCAAAATACCCTAGCAACTGCCTAGCAACGCCCTAGCAACCACCCTGTTTACCCTAGCAACCGCCTAGCATCACCCTAGCAACCACCCAAAATACCCTAGCAACTGCCTAGCAACACCCTAGCAACCACCCAGGATACCCTAGCAACCGCCTAGCAACCATTTTGGTTACCCTAGCAACTGCCTAGCAACCACCCAAAATACCCTAGCAACCGCCTAGCATCACCCTAGCAACCACCCTGTTTACCCTAGCAACCGCCTAGCATCACCCTAGCAACCACCCAAAATACCCTAGCAACTGCCTAGCAACACCCTAGCAACCACCCAGGATACCCTAGCAACTGCCTAGCAACCACCCAGAAGACCTTAGCAACCTGTTAATTTCTGATTTCGTAATGTACTTTGTATTTAATGTTAAATTGTGCTACCAACATGCGAAATTAACGTTTCCGGTGCGTCCTTCTCAGCCAACTTCTAAAGTTTGTCTCGACGAACTTTATCCTCTCTAGTTAAGTTGGCTGAGAAGCAGCCAACTTACTGAAATGCTAATAAACTTATTAAGTTGGCTTGAGAAAGCCAACTTAGTGATATTGTATCTAAACTTATTATTATTATTATTCTTCTTACCTAAAATTCTCAATGCATCTCCTCCTAGAGCTTTAAAGCTACAACCACTAAACTCTGCTCAGACTTCAGACCTGTTCTGACTTGAGTTGCTATCCCTTTTCAGACTGATCAGACTTATGATTTTTGATAAAACTGAAGATTAAAGTCATAAAATCTCCATAGACTTTCACTAATGAAGTGAAAACTGAATTTTAGATAGAGCGTCCACTCCATCTGTTGGTAACATCACAACATTACACCTGATATATAATACATTTCAATACAGTATGTGTGAACATGTCCATTCCAATGGGCATGCATTTTATTTTTTTAAATCCTGAAAAAAAACTTGCAGGTCTACAATCGATTTTTTACTTTAATTAGTAAGTTAAATCTCTCTATTTTACATTCATAATATCACAAAATTACACCCCTGTCAGTGAGAGCACTGAAGTTTGAACGAATCAGAGCGCTGCAATTCAAAGCCTCAAAGCTTTTCAAAGCCGCCATTACTGCTGGAGAGAGAGATCATAATCTCCTAAAATAGATTTATGTGAGAGAGTTTATGATCAAACGGAAATTGTTTCCGATTATCAAGTAACCGCTGCAGCGTGTTTCCTTGAAGATTTATGCACTTATATGGCCAAATTCTGACTCTCATTCGTCTTTACTCGGCAACGGAGTACATTACTATGGGGAAGGTAAGTGAAGTTTAAACGCGCGTCCTCCTGGACTCGCGCCAAAGCATAACCGTCTAAGCACCTACGTTTATTTATAGCGCTCATTTATGTACTTTATTGCCGAATTCTGACTCTCGCTCGTGTGTTCACGGGGAAGACACATGTAAAAAGGCTTCCCTGAGCAGCGCGCGCTGACTCTCTTCAAATGCAGCGTCTAACAGTCAAAGTTATTTATAACTAATTCTTGAGTATATAGTTACATTGTGTTAATTCTTTTATCTGCTTTTAACTAAAGTCTGACTCCTGTTCTCGAGTTCAAACGCGCTTCCTGAGCAGATTCGCTGATAGATCGATGTTTTGTGAACACTTAAACAATAAATGAAATAAGATTTTTAAAGGATGCAAAAAACATGGCAGATCGATTCAAACTGTAAACTGCTTGAGATTAAAAAAAACTGCATTACTCTGCTGCATTACATGAGCAGGAATTATTTAAAAAATACTAATATTTAAGTTATTTTGTTTCCCATGGAGGAAGGCTTTATACAAATATTACATTGCGTTGATTCCTTTATCTGCTATAATTGCCGTGTTGAACTGAAGTCTGACATGGCAGATCGAGTCAATCTGAAAACTGCTTGAGATTAGAAAAAACTGCATTACTCTCCTCATTGTACTTTAGCAGGAATTATTTTAAAAATACTAATATTTAAGTTTGTTTCCCATGAAGGAAGGATTTACATATACATCTAAAAAGTATGTATTAGAGGCTCCATATACGCGCGTCCTCCCGCATTCGCGCGTCCACGCCTAAGCGCCTACGTTTATTTATAGCGCCTAAATCTATTCACACACATACATGCATATCTATCTACATTTATATTGTAAATATAAAGGGCTCCATATACATTCAGTGTAACTGCTGTCTGTTTTGAAAGTGGTAAGACTACATAAATAATGCTTAATTACATCTTTAAAATAGAAATAAAACAAAGTATTATTCACAGTATCACAGTACCATTTATTTATATATATATATATATATATATACACACATACACACACATCTATTTCGTATATATAAAAGGCTACATATAGTGTAACTGTGGTGTAACTGCAGTCTCTTTTGAAAGTGATTAGCCTATATTAATAATGCTTAATTACAGCTTTAAAATAGAAATAAAACAAAGTATTATTCACAGTATCATATATATATATATATATATATACACACACACACACACCTCTATACATATTATATATATATATATATATATACACATACACATCTATTTAGTATATATAAAAGGCTACATATACATGCAGTGTAACTGCAGTCTCTTTTGAAAGTGATTAGCCTATACTAATAATGCTTAATTACAGCTTTAAAATAGAAATTAAACAAAGTATTTTTTGCATTAGTGAAAACTGACCGTTAAAAGCCAAGGATGTAATTAAACCGTAAACATTTTTTATAAACTAATTACAATTTTCCAACACTTTGAGGATCAAAAAGCATAATTATAACTTATTTTTAAGTTTAAACTCTCAAAACTTTTCAAGCTAATTAACGATAAATCTTGCTAACAATATGCTAATTCAGCAAATTCTTGCCAGCAACATGCTTATTTATGTTAAATGTTGCTAATGACTTCGGAATTCATACTAAATCTTGCTAGCAACAAGATAATTAACATTAAATCTTGCTAGCAAAATTGATCATCAATTGATTAAAGATTAAATTATGATCAAAGAACATAACGACACCTTAGTAACTGCCTAGAAACAACGCAAGGCAATAACTAACAAGAGTATATATGCTCAAGATCTAATTCTTTCCATCTATCCATCTGTAAACTTTCAAAACTTTTTAAGCTTTTACAAATAAATTTAACTTTCAGGCTAGGCTTTCTCAAGCCAACTGAAGTTTATATCATAAACTTCCTCTATCTAGTTTTTATTATTATTCTTCTGAGCACCTTTTTCTAAACGCATCTCGTCCTACAGCGTTAGTGCTACAGACCCCAAAATCAGAACAGGCCGCAGGCCTGTTCTGAATCGCGTTGCTATGTCTTTTCCAAGGGATCGGACCTACGGTTTTCCTAAAAATGGCGAAAAAAGCCCGAAAAAAAGTCCCATTGACTTTGCATTGCGGAATGTTCAGATATTTCAAACTCCAACTGTCTCCAAATTCAAATCTAAACACTGCAGCTGCTGAGAGTCAGTGCAGGGCCGGTTCTATAACTGTCTCTCATCCAATCAGAATCAGTGATGCTGCCATTCTACCTTATATGGCAAAGGACAGGAAACAGGAAGTGCTTGCACTTCCTGTTTCCTGCCTCATTCCCTTCATGTTTCAAGGTAACTTACATAGGAATTTTGTATTGAATGTAACTCTGCATCTCAATATCATAGATTCAAGGGGGAGGGCTCTTTTTAATCAGGCAACCAATGAGTGTCTCATGATCACTTTGAAGCCACTCCCTAACAACCAAACAGAGTACCTTAGCAACAGTTTAGCCAGACCTATATCTCTGCTTCCTAGTGTCGTAGAGACATGGGGGTTGGGTCTATTGACTCATGCTAGCAAACAGGACTTCCTACATGCTACATATGCTAGCAGTGAATAGCTACATGCTAATAGGGGTTAGCTAAGTGTTAAATTGTGCTAGGAATGCCATTGTAACTACCCAGAAGACCTCACAACTACCTAGCAACATCCTAGCAACCACCCTGGATACCCTAGCAACTGCCTAGCAACCACCCCAGTTACCCTAGCAACCACCTAGCAACACCCTAGCAACCGCCCCAGATACCCTAGCAACTGCCTAGCAACCACCCAAAATACCCTAGAAACTGCCTAGCAACGCCCTAGCAACCACCCTGTATACCCTAGCAACTGCCTAGCAACCACCCAAAATACCATAGCAACTGCCTAGCAACCACTCAGGATACCCTAGCAACCACCTAGCAACACCCTAGCAACCACCCCAGATACCCTAGCAACTGCGTAGCAACCACCCAAAATACCCTAGCAACTGCCTAGCAACCACCAAGAATACCTTAGCAACTGCCTAGCAACCACCCAAAATACCTAGCAACTGCCTAGCAACACCCTAGCAACCACCCAGGATACCCTAGCAACCGCCTAGCAACCACTCTGGTTACCCTAGCAACCACCCAAAATACCCTAGTAACCGCCTAGCAACCACTCTGGTTACCCTAGCAACACCCTAGCAACTACTCCAGTTACCCTAGCAACCGCCTAGCAACACCCAAGCAACACCCTAGCAACCACTCCAGTTACCCTAGCAACCGCCTAGCAACACCCTAGCAACCACTCTGGTTACCCTAGCAACCACCCCGGATACCCTAGCAACACCCTAGCAACCACTCTGGTTACCCTAGCAACCGCCTAGCAACACCCTAGCAACTACTCTGATTACCCTAGCAACCACCCCGGTTACCCTAGCAACCACCTAGCAACACCCTAGCAACCACTCTGCTTACCCTAGCAACCTCCTAGCAACCACCCAGGATACCATAGCAACTGCCTAGCAACGCCCTAGCAACCACCCCGGTTACCCTAGCAACCACCTAGCAACACCCTAGCAACCACTCTGCTTACCCTAGCAACCTCCTAGCAACACCCTAGCAACCACCCAGGATACCATAGCAACTGCTTAGCAACACCCTAGCAACCACCCAGAACAACTTGGCAACCTGTTAATTTCTGGTTTCGTAACGTATTTCAAAGTTAATGTTAAATTGTGCTACCAACATGCAAAATTAAAGGTTCCGGTGCGACTTTCTCAGCCAACTTCTAAAGTTTGTCTCGACGAACTTTATCCTCTCTAGTTAAGTTGGCTGAGAAGCAGCCAACTTACTGTTGTTCGACTTAAACTTATTATTATTATTTTTATGACACTAAAATTTCTGACTGTAACTCGTCCTACAGCTTTAGTGCCACAGACCCCAAAATCAGAACAGGCCGCAGGCCTGTTCTGACTCGCGTTGCTATATCTTTTCTAAGGGATCGGGGGTACGATGTTCGCCCCAGGGGCGAAAAAGCAGCCGAAAAATCCCATTGACTTAACATTGCGACAAACTTTGACGATTAATAACTCAGAGCGAGGATATTGTAGAAACATGTGAATCGCGACATTTGAAGAGGGTGACAGCCTCTGTAAAATCATACCACACAATGGGGTGAAAGTTGTACCCTTGGGGTGCTAGAGCTGCCCAAATTTGCCCCATAGAGATGAATGGGGAAGGCCTTCCCATGAAACAGAATCTACTATGGCAAAATGCATAGGGATTTTGAATTGAAAATAGCTCTGCAGCACAGCATCACAGAGACAAGGGGGAGGGCTCATTTTACTCAGGCGACCAATGAGTGTCTCAGGATCACAGTGAAGCTATTAAGCCACGCCCTAGCAACCATTTAGAGCACCTTAGCAACCCGTCCCATAGACTTCCATTCAAATAGATCGACTTGTATCTCTGGATAGAAAAGTCATAGAAATTTGAGGGCGGGCTCGTATGACTCTGGGCAGCAAACTGCCAATCACCAATGTCTTCAACACTTCCTAGCCACGCCCTAGCAACCATTATCGAGCACCTTAGCAACCAAATGCAAAGCAAGATATCTTCAGTTCTGAATGTCGTAGAGGTGTTGTGGTTGGTTTATATCATTCATACTGACAAGCAGTCTTTGGAGTGACATCATTGGCAGCTACCAAGCCACTCCTTAGCAACCAAACTGAGTACCCTAGCAACCATTTAGTAAGACCTATATCTCTGCATCAGAAAGTCTTAGAGACATGGAGGTTGGGTCTATGTGACAATCAGCCTTTGGAGTAACATCGCCAGCAGATGCCAAGACTCTCCATAGCAACCAAACAAAGTCCCCTAGCAACCATTTAGCCAGACCTATATCTCTGGATCTGAGCGTCGTAGAGACATGGGGGTTGGCTCTATTGACTCATGCTAGCAAACTGGACTGTCAATATGCTACACATGCTAGCAGTGAATAGCTACATGCTAATAGTGGTTAGCTAAGTGTTAAATTGTGCTAGGAATGCCATAGTAACTACCCAGAAGACCTCACAACTACCTAGTAACATCATAGCAACCACCCCGGATACCCTAGCAACTGCCTAGCAACCACCCAAAATACCCTAGCAACTGCCTAGCAACGCCCTAGCAACCACCCTGTTTACCCTAGCAACTGCCTAGCAACCACCCTGTTTACCCTGCAACCACCTAGCAACCACTCTGGTTACCCTAGCAACCGCCTAGCAACCACTCTGGTTACCCTAGCAACTGCCTAGCAACACCTTAGCAACAACCCAGGATACCCTAGCAACTGCCTAGCAACACCCTAGCAACCGCCCCAGATACCCTAGCAACTGCCTAGCAACCACCCAAAATACCCTAGCAACTGCCTAGCAACACCCTAGCAACCACCCAGGATACCCTAGCAACTGCCTAGCAACACCTTAGCAACAACCCAGGATACTCTAGCAACTGCCTAGTAACACCCTAGCAACCACCCAGGATACCCTAGCAACCGCCTAGCAACCACTCTGGTTACCCTAGCAACCACCTAGCAACACCCTAGCAACCACCCAAAATACCCTAGCAACTGCCTAGCAACCACTCTGGTTACCCTAGCAACCACCTAGCAACACCCTAGCAACCACCCAGGTTACCCTAGCAACCACCTAGCAACCACTCTGGTTACCCTAGCAACTCCTTAGCAACAACCTAGCAACCACTCCAGTTACCCTAGCAACACCCTAGCAACCACTCTGGTTTCCCTAGCAACCACCCAGGATACCCTAGCAACCACCTAGCAACACCCTAGCAACCACCCAGGATACCTTAGCAACTGCCTAGCAAGACCCTAGCAACCACCCAGGATACCCTAGCAACCACCTAACAACACCCTAGCAACCACCGAGAACACCTTAGCAACCTGTTAATTCTGGTTTCTTAACATACTTCATAGTTAATGTTAAATTGTGCTACCAACATGCGAAATTACCGTTTCCGGTGCGACCTTCTCAGCCAACTTCTAAAGTTTGTCTCGACGAACTTTATCCTCTCTAGTTTTTATTATTATTCTTCTGAGCACCTTTTTCTAAACGCATCTCGTCCTACAGCGTTAGTGCTACAGACCCCAAAATCAGAACCGCGTTGCTATGTCTTTTCCAAGGGATCGGACCTACGGTTTTCCTAAAAATGGCGAAAAAAGCCCGAAAAAAAGTCCCATTGACTTTGCATTGCGGAATGTTCAGATATTTCAAACTCCAACTGTCTCCAAATTCAAATCTAAACACTGCAGCTGCTGAGAGTCAGTGCAGGGCCGGTTCTATAACTGTCTCTCATCCAATCAGAATCAGTGATGCTGCCATTCTACCTTATATGGCAAAGGACAGGAAACAGGAAGTGCTTGCACTTCCTGTTTCCTGCCTCATTCCCTTCATGTTTCAAGGTAACTTACATAGGAATTTTGTATTGAATGTAACTCTGCATCACAATATCATAGATTCAAGGGGGAGGGCTCTTTTTAATCAGGCAACCAATGAGTGTCTCATGATCACTTTGAAGCCACTCCCTAACAACCAAACAGAGTACCTTAGCAACAGTTTAGCCAGACCTATATCTCTGCTTCCTAGTGTCGTAGAGACATGGGGGTTGGGTCTATTGACTCATGCTAGCAAACAGGACTTCCTACATGCTACATATGCTAGCAGTGAATAGCTACATGCTAATAGGGGTTAGCTAAGTGTTAAATTGTGCTAGGAATGCCATTGTAACTACCCAGAAGACCTCACAACTACCTAGCAACATCCTAGCAACCACCCTGGATACCCTAGCAACTGCCTAGCAACCACCCCAGTTACCCTAGCAACCACCTAGCAACACCCTAGCAACCGCCCCAGATACCCTAGCAACTGCCTAGCAACCACCCAAAATACCCTAGAAACTGCCTAGCAACGCCCTAGCAACCACCCTGTATACCCTAGCAACTGCCTAGCAACCACCCAAAATACCATAGCAACTGCCTAGCAACCACTCAGGATACCCTAGCAACCACCTAGCAACACCCTAGCAACCACCCCAGATACCCTAGCAACTGCGTAGCAACCACCCAAAATACCCTAGCAACTGCCTAGCAACCACCAAGAATACCTTAGCAACTGCCTAGCAACCACCCAAAATACCTAGCAACTGCCTAGCAACACCCTAGCAACCACCCAGGATACCCTAGCAACCGCCTAGCAACCACTCTGGTTACCCTAGCAACCACCCAAAATACCCTAGTAACCGCCTAGCAACCACTCTGGTTACCCTAGCAACACCCTAGCAACTACTCCAGTTACCCTAGCAACCGCCTAGCAACACCCAAGCAACACCCTAGCAACCACTCCAGTTACCCTAGCAACCGCCTAGCAACACCCTAGCAACCACTCTGGTTACCCTAGCAACCACCCCGGATACCCTAGCAACCACTCTGGTTACCCTAGCAACCGCCTAGCAACACCCTAGCAACTACTCTGATTACCCTAGCAACCACCCCGGTTACCCTAGCAACCACCTAGCAACACCCTAGCAACCACTCTGCTTACCCTAGCAACCTCCTAGCAACACCCTAGCAACCACCCAGGATACCATAGCAACTGCCTAGCAACGCCCTAGCAACCACCCCGGTTACCCTAGCAACCACCTAGCAACACCCTAGCAACCACTCTGCTTACCCTAGCAACCTCCTAGCAACACCCTAGCAACCACCCAGGATACCATAGCAACTGCTTAGCAACACCCTAGCAACCACCCAGAACAACTTGGCAACCTGTTAATTTCTGGTTTCGTAACGTATTTCAAAGTTAATGTTAAATTGTGCTACCAACATGCAAAATTAAAGGTTCCGGTGCGACTTTCTCAGCCAACTTCTAAAGTTTGTCTCGACGAACTTTATCCTCTCTAGTTATTATTATTCTTCTGTACAAAAATTTACACGCTATCTCCTCCAACAGCTTTAGTGCTACAGGACCCAAAATCAGAACAGGCCGCAGGCCTGTTCTGACTCGAGTTGCTATATCTTTTCTAAGGAATCGGACCTACGGTTTTCCTACAAATGGCGAAAAAAGCCCCCAAAAAAGTCCCATTGACTTTGCATTGCGGAATGTTCAGATATTTCAAACTCCAACTGTCTCCAAATTCAAATCTAAACACTGCAGCTGCTGAGAGTCAGTGCATGGGCGGTTCTATAACTGTCTCTCATCCAATCAGAATCAGTGATGCTGCCATTCTACCTAATATGGCAAATGACAGGAAACAGGAAGTGCTTGCACTTCCTGTTTCCTGTTTCATTCCCTTCATGTTTCATGGTAACTTGCATAGGGATTTTGCATTGAACATAACTCTGCATCACAGTATTGTACACTCATGGGGGAGGGCTCTTTTTAATCAGGTAACCAATGACTGTCTCAGGATCATTATGAAGCCACTCCCTAACAACCAAACAGAGTACCCTAGCAACCGTTTAGCCAGACCTATATCTCTGGATCCGAGCATCGTAGAGACATGGGGGTTGGGTCTATTGACTCATGCTAGCAAACAGGACTTCCAACATGCTACATATGCTAGCAGTGAATAGCTACATGCTAATAGTGGTTAGCTAAGTGTTAAATTGTGCTAGGAATGCCATAGTAACTACCCAGAAGACCTCACAACTACCTAGTAACATCCTAGCAACCGCCCCAGATACCCTAGCAACACCCTGGCAACCACCCAAAATACCCTAGCAACGCCCTAGCAACCACCCTGTTTACCCTAGCAACTGCCTAGCAACCACCCAAAATACTCTAGCAACTGCCTAGCAACCACTCAGGATACCCTAGCAACCACCCCAGTTACCCTAGCAACCACCTAGCAACACCCTAGCAACTGCCCCAGATACCCTAGCAACTGCCTAGCAACCACCCAAAATACCCTAGCAACTGCCTAGCAACCACCCAAAATACTCTAGCAACTGCCTAGCAACCACTCAGGATACCCTAGCAACCACCCCAGTTACCCTAGCAACCACCTAGCAACACCCTAGCAACTGCCCCAGATACCCTAGCAACTGCCTAGCAACCACCCAAAATACCCTAGCAACTGCCTAGCAACGCCCTAGCAACCACCCTGTTTACCCTAGCAACCGCCTAGCATCACCCTAGCAACCACCCAAAATACCCTAGCAACTGCCTAGCAACACCCTAGCAACAACCCAGGATACCCTAGCAACCGCCTAGCAACCACTCTGGTTACCCTAGCAACACCCTAGCAACCACCCAAAATACCCTAGCAACCGCCTAGCAACCATTCAAAATACCCTAGCAACGCCCTAGCAACCACCCTGTTTACCCTAGCAACCGCCTAGCATCCCCCTAGCAACCACCCAAAATACCCTAGCAACTGCCTAGCAACACCCTAGCAACCACCCAGGATACCCTAGCAACCGCCTAGCAACCATTTTGGTTACCCTAGCAACTGCCTAGCAACCACCCAAAATACCCTAGCAACCGCCTAGCATCACCCTAGCAAACACCCTGTTTACCCTAGCAACCGCCTAGCATCACCCTAGCAACCACCCAAAATACCCTAGCAACTGCCTAGCAACACCCTAGCAACCACCCAGGATACCCTAGCAACTGCCTAGCAACCACCCAGAAGACCTTAGCAACCTGTTAATTTCTGATTTCGTAATGTACTTTGTATTTAATGTTAAATTGTGCTACCAACATGCGAAATTAACGTTTCCGGTGCGTCCTTCTCAGCCAACTTCTAAAGTTTGTCTCGACGAACTTTATCCTCTCTAGTTATTATTATTATTAAGTTGGCTTGAGAAAGCCAACTTAGTGATATTGTATCTAAACTTATTATTAAGTTGGCTGAGAAGCAGCCAACATATTGAAATGCTAATAAACTTATTAAGTTGGCTGAGAAGCAGCCAACATATTGAAATGCTAATAAACTTATTAAGTTGGCTGAGAAGCAGCCAACATATTGAAATGCTAATAAACTTATTAAGTTGGCTGAGAAGCAGCCAACTTACTGATGTTGTTATAAACTTATTATTATTATTATTCTTCTGAGACCCTTTTTCTGACTCTAACTCGACCTACAGCTTTGGTGCTACAGACCCCAAAATCAGAACAGGCCGCAGGCCTGTTCTGAAATAGTGTGCTATATCTTTTCTAAGGGATCGGACCTACGGTTTTCCTAAAAATGGCGAAAAAAGCCCCCAAAAAAGTCCCATTGACTTTGCATTGCGGAATGTTCAGATATTTCAAAATCCAACTGTCTCCAAATTCAAATCTAAACACTGCAGCTGCTGAGAGTCAGTGAAGGGGCGGTTCTATCAACTGTTTCTCATCCAATCAGAATCAGTGATGCTGCCATTCTACCTAATATGGCAAATGACAGGAAACAGGAAGTGCTTGCACTTCCTGTTTCCTGTTTCATTCCCTTCATGTTTCATGGTAACTTGCACAGGGATTTTGTATTGAACATAACTCTGTATCACAGTATCGTACACTCAAGGGGGAGGGCTCTTTTTAATCAGGTAACCAATGACTGTCTCAGGATCATTATGAAGCCACTCCCTAACAACCAAACAGAGTACCCTAGCAACCGTTTAGCCAGACCTATATCTCTGGATCCGAGCATCGTAGAGACATGGGGGTTGGGTCTATTGACTCATGCTGGCAAACAGGACTTCCAACATGCTACATATGCTAGCAGTGAATAGCTACATGCTAATAGTGGTTAGCTAAGTGTTAAATTGTGCTAGGAATGCCATAGTAACTACCCAGAAGACCTCACAACTACCTAGTAACATCCTAGCAACCACCCTGGATACCCTAGAAACTGCCTAGCAACCACCCAAAATACCCTAGCAACGCCTTAGCAACCACCCTGTTTACCCTAGCAACTGCCTAGCAACCACCCAAAATACCCTAGCATCTGCCTAGCAACCACTCAGGATACCCTAGCAACACCCTAGCAACCACCCAAGATACCCTAGCAACTGCCTAGCAACACCCTAGCAACCACCCAGGATACCCTAGCAACCACCTAGCAACACCCTAGCAACCACCCAAAATACCCTAGCAACCGCCCCGGTTACCTTAGCAACACCCTAGCAACCACTCTGGTTACCTTAACAACTCCTTAGCAACACCCTAGCAACCTTCCTGGTTACCCTAGCAACCACCTAGAAACACCCTAGCAACAACACTGGTTACCCTAGCAACCACCTAGCAACACCCTAGCAACCACCCAAAATACCCTAGCAACCGCCTAGCAACCAGGAATGCCATAGTAACTACCCAGAAGACCTCACAACTACCTAGTAACATCCTAGCAACCACCCTGGATACCCTAGCAACTGCCTAGCAACCACCCCAGTTACCCTAGCAACCACCTAGCAACACCCTAGCAACCTCCCCAGATACCCTAGCAACTGCCTAGCAACCACACAAAATACCCTAGCAACTGTCTAGCAATGCCCTAGCAACCACCCTGTTTACCCTAGCAACCACCCAGGATACCCTAGCAACCGCCTAGCAACCACTCTGGTTACCCTAGCAACCGCCTAGCAACACCCTAGCAACGAACCAAAATACCCTAGCAACCGCCTAGCAACCACCCCAGTTACCCTAGCAACTGCCTAGCAACCACTCAGGATACCCTAGCAACCACCTAGCAACACCCTAGCAACCGCCCCAGATACCCTAGCAACTGCCTAGCAACCAGCCTGTTTACCCTAGCAACCGCTTAGCAACACCCTAGCAACCACCCAAAAATACCCTAGCAACTACCTACCAACACCCTAGCAACCACCTAGGATTCCCTAGCAACCGCCTAGCAACCACTCTGGTTACCGTAGCAACCACTCCAGTTACCCTAGCAACCGCCTAGCAACACCCTAGCAACCACTCTGGTTACCCTAGCAACCGCCTAGCAACACCCTAGCAACCACTCTGGTTACCCTAGCAACCACCTAGCAACCACCCCGGATACCTAAGAAACTGCCTAGCAACGCCCTAGCAACCACCCAGAAGACCTTAGCAACCTGTTAATTTCTGATATCGTAACGTACTTTGTATTTAATGTTAAATTGTGCTACCAACATGCAAAATTAACGTTTCCGGTGCAACGTTCTCAGCCAACTTCTAAAGTTTGTCTCGACGAACTTTATCCTCTCTAGTTATTATTATTCTTCTGTACAAAAATTTACACGCTATCTCCTCCAACAGCTTTAGTGCTACAGGACCCAAAATCAGAACAGGCCGCAGGCCTGTTCTGACTCGAGTTGCTATATCTTTTCTAAGGAATCGGACCTACGGTTTTCCTACAAATGGCGAAAAAAGCCCCCAAAAAAGTCCCATTGACTTTGCATTGCGGAATGTTCAGATATTTCAAACTCCAACTGTCTCCAAATTCAAATCTAAACACTGCAGCTGCTGAGAGTCAGTGCATGGGCGGTTCTATAACTGTCTCTCATCCAATCAGAATCAGTGATGCTGCCATTCTACCTAATATGGCAAATGACAGGAAACAGGAAGTGCTTGCACTTCCTGTTTCCTGTTTCATTCCCTTCATGTTTCATGGTAACTTGCATAGGGATTTTGCATTGAACATAACTCTGCATCACAGTATTGTACACTCATGGGGGAGGGCTCTTTTTAATCAGGTAACCAATGACTGTCTCAGGATCATTATGAAGCCACTCCCTAACAACCAAACAGAGTACCCTAGCAACCGTTTAGCCAGACCTATATCTCTGGATCCGAGCATCGTAGAGACATGGGGGTTGGGTCTATTGACTCATGCTAGCAAACAGGACTTCCAACATGCTACATATGCTAGCAGTGAATAGCTACATGCTAATAGTGGTTAGCTAAGTGTTAAATTGTGCTAGGAATGCCATAGTAACTACCCAGAAGACCTCACAACTACCTAGTAACATCCTAGCAACCGCCCCAGATACCCTAGCAACACCCTGGCAACCACCCAAAATACCCTAGCAACGCCCTAGCAACCACCCTGTTTACCCTAGCAACTGCCTAGCAACCACCCAAAATACTCTAGCAACTGCCTAGCAACCACTCAGGATACCCTAGCAACTGCCCCAGATACCCTAGCAACTGCCTAGCAACCACCCAAAATACCCTAGCAACTGCCTAGCAACGCCCTAGCAACCACCCTGTTTACCCTAGCAACTGCCTAGCAACCACCCAAAATACTCTAGCAACTGCCTAGCAACCACTCAGGATACCCTAGCAACCACCCCAGTTACCCTAGCAACCACCTAGCAACACCCTAGCAACTGCCCCAGATACCCTAGCAACTGCCTAGCAACCACCCAAAATACCCTAGCAACTGCCTAGCAACCACCCTGTTTACCCTAGCAACCGCCTAGCATCACCCTAGCAACCACCCAAAATACCCTAGCAACTGCCTAGCAACACCCTAGCAACAACCCAGGATACCCTAGCAACCGCCTAGCAACCACTCTGGTTACCCTAGCAACACCCTAGCAACCACCCAAAATACCCTAGCAACCGCCTAGCAACCATTCAAAATACCCTAGCAACGCCCTAGCAACCACCCTGTTTACCCTAGCAACCGCCTAGCATCCCCCTAGCAACCACCCAAAATACCCTAGCAACTGCCTAGCAACACCCTAGCAACCACCCAGGATACCCTAGCAACCGCCTAGCAACCATTTTGGTTACCCTAGCAACTGCCTAGCAACCACCCAAAATACCCTAGCAACCGCCTAGCATCACCCTAGCAACCACCCTGTTTACCCTAGCAACCGCCTAGCATCACCCTAGCAACCACCCAAAATACCCTAGCAACTGCCTAGCAACACCCTAGCAACCACCCAGGATACCCTAGCAACTGCCTAGCAACCACCCAGAAGACCTTAGCAACCTGTTAATTTCTGATTTCGTAATGTACTTTGTATTTAATGTTAAATTGTGCTACCAACATGCGAAATTAACGTTTCCGGTGCGTCCTTCTCAGCCAACTTCTAAAGTTTGTCTCGACGAACTTTATCCTCTCTAGTTAAGTTGGCTGAGAAGCAGCCAACATATTGAAATGCTAATAAACTTATTATTATTATTCTTCTGTACAAAAATTTACACGCTATCTCCTCCAACAGCTTTAGTGCTACAGGACCCAAAATCAGAACAGGCCGCAGGCCTGTTCTGACTCGAGTTGCTATATCTTTTCTAAGGAATCGGACCTACGGTTTTCCTAAAAATGGTGAAAAAAAGCCCCAAAAAAGTCCCATTGACTTTGCATTGCGGAATGTTCAGATATTTCAAACTCCAACTGTCTCCAAATTCAAATCTAAACACTGCAGCTGCTGAGAGTCAGTGCAGGGGCGGTTCTATAACTGTCTCTCATCCAATCAGAATCAGTGATGCTACCATTCTACCTTATATGGCAAAGGACAGGAAACAGGAAGTGCTTGCACTTCCTGTTTCCTGCCTCATTCCCTTCATGTTTCAAGGTAACTTACATAGGAATTTTGAATTGAATGTAACTCTACATCACAATATCATAGATTCAAGGGGGAGGGCTCTTTTTAATCAGGCAACCAATGAGTGTCCCATGATCACTTTGAAGCCACTCCCTAACAACCAAACAGAGTACCTTAGCAACAGTTTAGCCAGACCTATATCTCTGGATCTTAACGTCGTAGAGACATGGGTGTTGATTCTATTGACTCATGCTAGCAAACAGGACTTCCAACATGCTACACATGCTAGCAGTGAATAGCTACATGCTAATAATGATTAGCTAAGTGTTAAATTGTTCTAGGAATGCCATAGTAACTACCCAGAAGATCTCACAATTACCTAGTAACATCTTAGCAACCACCCAATATACCCTAGCAACTGCCTAGCAACCACCCTGGATACCCTAACAACTGCCTAGCAACCACCCCAGTTACCCTAGCAACAACCTAGCAACACCCTAGCAACCTTCCCAGATACCCTAGCAACTGCCTAGCAACCACCCTGGATACCCTAACAACTGCCTAGCAACCACCCCAGTTACCCTAGCAACCACCTAGCAACATTCCCAGATACCCTAGCAACTGCCTAGCAACCTCCCAAGATACCCTAGCAACCACTCTGGCTACCCTAGCAACGCCTTAGCAACACCCTAGCAACCACCCAAATTACCCTAGCAACCACCTACCAACACCCTAGCAACCACCCAAAATACCCTAGCAACCGCCTAGCAACCACTCTGGTTACCCTAGCAACCACCTAGCAACCTCCTAGGATACCCTAGCAACACCCTAGCAACCATCCCGGTTACCCTAGCAACTGCCTAACAACACTATAGCAACCTCCCAAGATACCATAGCAACACCCTAGCAACCACTCTGGTTACCCTAGCAACGCCCTTAGCAACCACCCAAATTACCCTAGCAACCGCCCAGCAACCACTCTGGTTACCCTAGCAATATCTAACATGATAATATCTGGTTACCCTAACATATCTGCATCCCAATAGTTTAGAGACAAGGGAGAAGAATCATTTTAATGTCTCAAGAGACATTTTAACTGTCAAAATTCAAATTTAAACAATCAGACACATTCTCTTTAACATGAGACTCAGTGAAGCTGCCATTCTATCAACTATTTATTTATCCATTGAGACACATTTAAACTTCTCTATCTTATCTAGAATTGAATAGAATAGTTTATCACACTGAGCTTTCCAATAGCAAAATAAATACTGAAGTACACAAAAACATAATACTGTTTGTACAAAACATTAATTTGGTTTTTGTCATCATGATTCCTAGTTCATTTTAATGGCAGTTTAGTTGAACATTGATAGAATATACACGTATGTCTGACATCATTTTGCATGTGATGTCCACACAATATTTCATTGTTATAAAAGGTTCAAGAAAGGCAAAAAACAAGTAATTATGTTTCAAATATCATTTTATTTAGTTAGTTCCCATTTGGATCGCACTTAGTCTGGAACCTCACCCTTAAGCGTGCCAAACTCCAGATTGACTTGCTCTTGAGATCACCGGAACACACAAGCCTTTCCACCACGTCAAGGTGGCGATCCTTGGAAAGGACATTCACTCTCCATTCATTCTTTATCTAACGCACGCGTGCGCACACACACACAAACACACTATCAAATACATTCTTACACACATACACACAAGAAGTAGAGACAAAGTAAATTGAATTTATTTGCATTTGTAAATCATAACAGTCGTACACAAGTCCGAGATCTATGCCGATTTTTGTACATTCTCACACACATGCATACAAGAATTAGAGACAAAGCAAATTGAATTTATTTGCATTTGTAAATCATAACAGTCGTACACAAGTCCGAGATCTATGCCGATTTTTGTAGATTACGTATCTATTCTAAGACACAATAGACAGGATCATGATAGCTGTAATATGTTTGAAGAACTCCAGCTGTGACATTCGAGTGTGAACCGCTTATGAACACGGGGTCTAGAAGGGTGTTGGTTTCTGTTGTCCCGGTGCTGATTAGCTGTGAGTATCCTTTATCTTGAAACAAATTGAGAATAGGTTTGTTGCAACGAGACAGCTGATCTTCATTAAAATCTCCACACACTATAACAGGCTTGAAATCGATGATCTCCAGGGATATCAAGAGGGCGTTCAGGTGTAACAGAAAATCTGCTAAATTGTAACTAGGTGGTCGGTAAATCACTGCAAGAAGAGCTTGTTTTGGGGCTTCAATCTTCAAAACCAAGTATTCCAGGTCAGTGACATTCTGTATGTACATCAGAGGACAAACTTTAAAGCTGTTCTTCACATAAATGGCCACTCCACCACCATTCTTGTTTGCCAGATGTGGATAGTTGGTGTAGGACGCGTGCCTGTTGCGTTTGTACATGGTGTATCCCTCTAGATTTAGGTATGCAGGAACAGTTGAGCCTGACAGGTGTGTTTCAGTGAGGCACAAAACATCAGCCAATAAAAGTTCATGGTGGCATTTTAAATCATCCATATGACACGCCAGTCCCTCGGTGTTATGGTGAATGATTTTAAGAGCTGAATTAAATTTGGAATCCTGTACAATATGTAGGATGGGCTGAATATTGTGAAAATGCAGTTTTGTCATGTTCTCTAATGAGGCACTTATTTCTGGATCACAGAAAATCTTCTTTTCATCAAAGTCAGTAATGTGCAGTCCACTGAGTGACGTAGTTCTACTGAGAGCAACATATGCCATGCCTGGTTCAAATATGCGTTTGAGGGATACAACAGCGCAATCAGTTGTCATTCCTTGCACTTTATGGATTGTGCATGCAAAAGCAAGCTTCATTGGAAACTGCCTTCGAATTGTTCCTTTTCTTTTCAGTGGTTCCTCTGACCTCTCAATATAGACAATGTTGTCATCTCCATCAGGTGCTTTGTTGCGATGTTTCTGTCCAGCATTCACATTATCTAAATGAAGACCAATCAATTGAACAATTGAAACACCATCTCGTGTGTGAGTAGTTATTTTTGCCACCTTCCCAAAAGTACCGTTAACCAGTCCATCTTCCACATCAATATTTCTGGTGAGCATCACTCGTGCACCAATAGCAATCTGTAGTTTGTCAATAAGCTCACGTTTGTCTCCTGTAAATGGTGCAATTTGCCTTTTCATTTCACCTGTTCGTGGATCCTTTTTGTAGTCATTTGCATCAACGTCAATAACATCTGTAAAGCGAGAGGATATGGCTTCAGTGTTGTGATTGTCCACCTCTTTATTGGTTGCATAGATGTGTAATGCATCAGTGGGACACTCTTCAGGGGAGGATCTTATGACAGCTTCTAACATGCACTTGTCTGCGTCATTCAGCTTCTGGTGCTTCTGTTTCACTCTCAGTCGATTGAGCAGCTCTGCATATGCAAGATCATCTCTCTGTCTCATGATCTGTGTCAGAGATATCATTTGAAAATTATCTTTCCAGAAGTCCAGCATATGGTCCTCATACACACACAGTGGTTTTGCTCTTTGTACTGGTGGTAGTTGGAAAAAATCTCCCACAGCTAATACCGATAATCCACCAAAAGGTTTCTGGTTTCCTTTAATCTGTTGCAGTCTCCAGTTCACATAGGCAAACAGCTGTTTCGACACCATTGATATTTCATCAATAATTAAAATATGTGCATTAGAAAGGTCGGCCCTGATTTCATCCAAACAGTTTCCCAGGCCTTGGTATGGAGGCTTCAAGCTTCTTGGGAGTTTCAGAAGACAATGCAATGTTTTACCTGAGATGTTGAAGGCTGCAGTACCGGTGAATGCCGTTAAAAGAATGGTTGGTTTGGAGATGTCCGTATGCTCTCTTATGCACGGAAGCCTGCGTAATATTTTGGATGCTTCTGCGTGAATGGATTTAATCACATGCGACTTACCAACTCCAGCTCCTCCATTCAAAAAATAGAGAAATTGTTGTGGGGTTTCACCAGAAACACCTCTTTTGCACCAATCTCGCACAGCATAAAATATGGAAGCTTGTGTTTGATTCAAGCTCTGATACATTTTGCGTATCTGTGCATGATTTTGTTGGGTAGCTTCTATGAGTGGCATAGCGGTGTTACTGACAGCGGTAGATGTTGTATATTCAGGGATATTGTCTTGCTCAATCACATCATTAGGATCAGTGGGTTCACGCTCTGATATGCTCTCCAATCGGATCATTTCATTTGCTGGAGCCAATGCAGTCCATGCATCTTCAAGTGGACCATTTTTTTCAAAACTTTCAATCGCTTCTTCTATAGCCTCGTTATGTTTTTCATATTTCGCACGGTTTTCATTTACAATCTTGTACACATGTTGCACTTCATCAGTTCCTGGTAGTTTTACTGAAGCAAATGCATAAAAGGATTCATATTTTGGAAATGTTGCCGTCTTCAGCTGACCATCTGATCGATACGGTAGGTAAAGTTTCAGAAGAGTTCCATAGAATTTTTCTGGAGTTTTCTGCTGTGAAAAACGGGCAAATCTTATGACAGCAGGTTTCCCTTTTGTTCTTTTCTGTATGTGTCCCAAATTCTTTTGAAGTTTCAGAACATTTTTACCTTTTGTCTGTCCTGCATAAACAATTCTGTATTCACTTGCAAATTCAGCCATGCACATGTTCTCAAATTCAGGTCTGTTTGGTCTGGCTTTGTACTTGTCTGGCAATCCTGTCATCCACACATTCTCTACGTCATCATCCATGGCCTGCAAGCATTTCATAGGTAAACTCATCTTTACAGCGTTGTCATCAGTAGGTATGAATATGACCGAACGTGATGATGATTTCAATCTCAAACTGCATGTGCGAGCGACTGCTTCCTGAGCGCTGACTTCTCTATTTTTTGAGTAGGCATTCATGACCTGCTTCATGCTCTCACGGTCAGTCAGGTTATCATGGCTTGAGTCTTTTATCACTGTTTTAAGATAATCACTCATCTCATGTTCAGCTTTTGAAATGTACGAGAGAATGTACATGATACAGCTGTAGGGGTTGAGAATGAACTGTATGTCCATGTTTGCATCCCAGGCTCTTAACAGCAGTGGATTATAGCCGTTAACCCAGCAGTCCTGTGGTTGTCTCTGCATAAATATTGAACATGACGTAGAAATAATATCAATATTTTTCTCATACTCTTCATAAGTCATGTTAACTTCACGAAGTAGCTGTGTCATGGATTCAAAACTCCGAGTTGAGTCATTCAGCAGATCCCACACGTTCTGTAGCTGTTCTTTAGCAGAACTGACATAATTTCTTTCCTCTTTTTCATCCCCATCTCCAGGTGGAGGTCTGGGACGGGAAATCATGGTCCTGTTAATGGGTGGTTTAGGAAATCCAAACCTGCAGTGCTTCTTGTACTTTCTGCATGATTTGGAGTGATTACGACTGTGCATCTGTACTTCACTTACAATTCTATGTAGTTCTGGGTCCTTTTTTGGGTCTGGTAATTTGCATGAGATGTATTTATCAATGAAATCACACACATCCTGATCTTGATCATTTTCCAACTCTGGAGCGTCTTTCACCCAAAATAAGCAATGAATGTGTGGAGAACCACGTAGTTGGAATTCAACTCTGTAGAAAAAGTCAATTACCTCACCGATAGGTTGAGCAGGTGAATTGATCAAATCTCTCATTAAGGCTTCAACTCGTTTTTCAAACATCCGCATGGCTGTGACTGTGTTGCTTCTCAGGATTTCACATTTTTCAGACCAGTCTAATTCATCAAAGTTCACAGTTTCACCTTGTTGTGCTTTAATAGCAGTAATCACATCAGGCCATCTCATCTCAGCAGCACTAAATGTGCAGAAAAATGTAGGAGTGCCCAGCTGTCGCAGCATAGCAAACAAATCACGAAGAGTTTTCTCCCAGTATGCTGGTGTCCCTCTTAATGGTTGCATGAAACGTGTAGCTTCCTTATTTATCACAAGCTTTTCTAACTCCTGTTTGTCCTGCAGCAGTGAACAATTTATTTTGCGTCCATCACGAGTCATGGGTTTTACTTTCCTCAGCTGGATAGACATACTAGATGTTGCCATGTGCATTTCTGTGACAAATTGCGCAAAGAAGACATAGTTGGTATCTCTCGCACAACGATTGTCAATAGAGAATAGCCTTGCGTTAAAGTATCTGCTGGGGGAAACATGTTTTACTCTACTAGGCTCATCAAAAGTGTTCTTGCCATCAGGAAACTGCACTGGAAACGCCATAGACTCAAGTTTAGGAATTTTGAAAGTGTTTACAGGACTGTTTCTCTCTGCTGGGGCAATACAAAATATTCCTTCATCATAAGACAAGAGCTGCTGCCCGAGATCTGGGGGCTGAAGACATGTATCCAAAGCAAGGCCTCTTGATTGCTCTTCTGCTATAGTGTCATCATTTGAATTATTGTGTTCATTCTCATTGCTCTGTTCTTCAATGTTCTCATTTTGGCTGTTGTTCTCAATATCCATTTCCTCATCAGGGGCATTCATGTCATCTACACACGGTTCCTGCTCATTAAACATTTCTTCTTCAGAAAGTTCTAGATTAATGACAATATCTTTATATTCTGAATGTATTTCTTTTAGCTTTTTTAAAGCAGACAAAACCTTTTGCATGTTTAAAGTCTGAAACTGATAGTGCCCTTGGTAACACAGACGTCTTTTCAGTTTCACTGTAAGCAGTTGTGATTCACTTCTTGGTCTGGGTAAACAATTCACTGTTGTTTCTACTTCAGATGCAACTGAAATCACAGCGCCTTTAATTGCTTTTTGTTGGCCTTTGGGTAGAGTTACAATTTTAGCAAAAGGAATATACTTTGCAATAACGTGTCGTTCAAGAACATTCAAATCACAGAGTTCTGCAGGAATGGGAGTGAACTGAAGCTTATTGGCCACAGCAATGTTTGGCATCTGTCCTCTCAATAGTGTTGTATGGCAGCAGTGACAGATCCATTCAGTTTTCCTTTGCTCCAAGGCACATTGATCAGGGCAGTCGGAGCAGATGTGAACATAGTTTCCAGTCAAGCAAAGTGAAGCAGCTGTTGGATTCTTCTGATAGTTTGCACGATCACAACTACGCACTTGATTAAAGAAGAGCGCTCTGGCACAGCACGTGCAGGCATAAGTTGGTCCCTGTTTTATAACATCTTTGAAAACATTTAAGGCTCTTAACACGCCTGGATCTTGTATTACATTAGGTTGGCTATTTTGTAATGTCTCTCTCTGCTGGAGCATCAGATTCATTTTTTTATATTTGTGCTGTATGTCTTGTGCACAGTGTACTTTGTGAAGTACTTTGAGTTTAGATATTTTGATTTTAGATTTGATTAAGAAATATTCTGTCTGACGAGCCCTAAAATGTGCATCACAGTGATAATGTTGTTTAAAAATCTTCTTCCTTCTTTCGTAGAAGTTTGGATCATTTTTGCATCGGTTTGTATAATAGTCCTTTTGCCTTTGCCTAAAAATTGGATCTTTTAAATATCTATCAGCAATATATTGCATTTGCTGTTCCTTAAATTTAGCATTGTTCCTATAATTTTGAATTATATAGTTCTTTTGTCTGTCCCTGAACTGTTCAACATTCCTGTAATTTTGAATTATATAGTTCTTTTGTCTCTCCCTGAACTGTTTGTCATTCTTGTAATTGTTGGTTACAGAAAACTTTTTTCTCTCTCTGTACTCATTAATATTTGTATAGTTGTTTTTCATGGCTTGTTTGTGGTGTTCTCTGTAAATTGCATTATTCCAATATTTGTTCTTTATAGCTTGTTTATTAATTTCTTTACGTATTTGGTAATTATGGATTTTGAGTTTAGTTTGTTTTTTGTTGCAAATTATTTCTTTGTGCCTTTTTGTACAGGCAGCCCTTTTCCTTTGAATCTTGTTCAGTTTTTTAAAATGCTTATTAAAATCTGATTTTGAATATTGATTATTTGGAACTGTCAGTTCAAGTTGAACAGATGAACTTTGTTTAAGTGTGTCAGGAATTTTTTTGCTGAATGACACAGTTTTACATCTGTCACTGTCCTGAGTAACTTCGATTTTATGTTGATCAGTCAAGTGGAGTTCATCAGTTGATGTAGCCCTGTTGACAATAGACTTAGACGATTGTTGAACTGGATTTTGTTCTGGAACATACTGTTGCAAGATATCAGTAGACCTGCATTGTTCAATGTTTGACAGAGCTGTGTTCTCAAAGGAGATGGATGGTTGTACATCACATTCTGAGCAGTTCAGTGAGACTTCAGTATGTACACAGCTTTCAGTTCTCACATTAGTGAATGATACAGGCAGCAGATCAAATTGTTCCTGGTCTCTCAGATGGAAAGAGCCTTGAAACAACAACAGTAGCCTCTCTATCATGTTTTCCAAACGGAAAAAGGTCAACATCACGGCTGTACCTTTACTTTCATCAGCAGGCATGCCATCTATTGTTCTGCAGTGAGAATCAAAGTAACCAAACCTCCCTGAGCGATCTCTGAATACAGCGATACACGATCCTCCACACAGCAGCAAAGCATCAGTCACATCGGTTCTGAGACATTGCAGGGTATTCTCAAGGTTTTCATAGTCTCCTAGTGCAGGAGTGTCTCTCAGAAATCCAAACCTCTGGGGTTGTTTCAGGATGTTGTAGCAATCCAAGTTTGTTCTAATTGTGCTTGGTAGCTCATCAAAGTTCAAAAAGTTATCCACAAATTGTCCTTTTCTCTGCAGTGCTTGTTTGACATTTGTGTAAACCGCATCACCTTTCTGTAATATGCCGTCTAAATGTACACTGAGTAGTCCATTATGTTCATTGTGGACAGCTAGAAACATTAATGAATTGCACGTACACTGGCGGTTTCTGGAGAAAATATTGTACCTAGTATCACTTTGACAATGGGATGCTGCAACAGACACAACATAAGGGTTTGCGTCATTCGTACCTGTTACCGAGTTGCTACTGCTACTGGCACCAAATGAAGCTTCTTGATGTCTGCGCTGTTTCTGAGATTGACTCCTCTTTCCTTTCTTTGGCATGCTGACGTTTCAATACTGGGAAGTAAATGTGGTAAATATTAATTGATGTAGTTGTGAAACAAGTAGTCCTTGAAGAAAATGGAAACAGTGTACCGGTACTCTTTTACTGTTCCAGAAGATGCAGATGAGTTTTCTCTTACCTGAATATATTGATAACGTATTATATATATATATCATATAATATATAAATATAAAAGCATATACATATATATTATCGTAATATAATATATATTAATATCGTAAGTGTTTCAGGGTTGATCAAAGATCAGTATAAGGGTTGATCAGCATTGATCAGTATTCAGACTTTTTCTGGACACTTTTATGAAGCTGCGTTTGCAAGCGTAGCAAAGGTGCATATGGGGTTAGTAGGTAGAGTTTTGAAGCAGCAAGCAGTGCAGAAGCAGGTGCTGGTACAGTTATCATATTGTAAGAGAAAGGATGAAATGGGACAGAGGCAAGTATTTAAATTAGTATGCAAGATAAAGTTTTGAGGGAAAATATCAAGAATTGGACAGGACAGGACAGGACAGGCCGACAAACAGACACATGAAGAAATTAGGTTAGTTACATTGTTCAATCCACATTCACAAATATACATTTAAGTACAAATTAACTTATTCCACAAAGCTGTACATTGAACTGGGTACTGACATGTGTCTACACTGCGAGAATGAATAAAAGTATGCACAATATCAGCAATTCTGTGCTGAAATTTGAGTCCTGTAAACGTGCCTTTGAAAAATACTCCTAGTATGCATAATTACACGTTTTAAGATATCAGTGCAAGTTACATTGTTAAAATAGCTCAAACAAGCATTTTAGTCTGTGACTAGCTTAAACATTGTCTGTGTAAACAGGATATTTGTTTCTAGCTGCCGCTTACCTCTTGTTCAGACTTTACTGCGCCTGCTGTCACAAAAAAACAATATATACATGCACATATAGGAAGACATCTCATGACACCAATATATATATATATATATATATATATATATATATATATATATACACACACACATGCGCGTGTACGTATTTACGTGCATGTATGTGTGTGTATATATAAATGTAAATAAAAATAAAAATTCACACACATCAAATGCCAATCAAATTTTTACCTGTTGATGAGAGCCACAGGATGTAACAACCTATAAAACACAGACAAGCAGTGCATTTAATGAAGCTACACAAAGTTACATTGACACAGCCATATAGTTAAGCTGAGGCTCATACTTCTATTAAATGGATTTGTTCTCCGCTTATACGTAACAATAACAAACACTGGGCATATATGTGAAAGTTTTAAACAAAACAAACAAACTCAAAGTTGAAAGCTGCAGATTCCTCATGAGACGAGTTATAATCACAATGTTTAATGGAAAATGTTACTGTTTTATCCATGTCTCATTTATAGTCACATATTATATTTCAGACATTTAAAGAAGTAAACACTAATAACTGTCTCAATAGTAAACAGACATTAATAAATATTTACACACCTGTGATGGCTTTTGTAGTTGTTTTTGCTAAAAGAGATAATCACCAAAAAATCATATATATATATACTGCATAGGTGTGTGAGAATTTATAAAGGGTGAATCAAAAGAATACTTGCTCAACAGAAGGAAGGTTTTCAGGTGTGCAAGGTGTCAGAAATCAGAAGCAGTGAATGAGAGTAACATCAGCCTGAAAACAGTGAAACCAAACACCGATCACAGCGAAGAGGCACAACCAATGAAATCAGTAGCTGAAGATTACCAAAATGTGCATATCAGAAAGCTTTAAAAAGACCAAGCTGCTCTGACATAGGGCAGTCAACTAATTAGGGAGCATTTAAGCACAGCTAATGTAAAGGCATAACGTTAACGGCGAAGCGGTGACAGAGAGCACATAAGCACGAACTATTGTACAAGCAGCGTCAAAAAAAATTGGTTGGATAATACATGCCACATCTATCGTCGACATACACACATTTCCAGGTGTAACACAGCCTAAATGTTTCACTTTCATTAAACATCACAATTAACATCTACAACACAGATTATTATTTTGTTGATCACTGATCATCGCGCCTCACTAACTCCGTGCGCGAGCCAAGCTTTAAAGAGCAACATTAACTTTTATAATCATGTAAAACACACATGTAAATACCTCATGTTTGTGAAACCAGTGCACATTCCATCGACATGAAATAAAGCTTCGTTTATCTTTGTTTTTAAGACTTAAAAGCCCATAAAATGTTGTTCACAACGCGGCCTTCATTTCCATAGTTCCATAATTTCAGAACAACAATAAATAAAATTAACCACAAAATGTACGTAAATGAATCCCAGTCAATTATTTCATATGAAAGAATGATATGGTAGTCATTTAGAACATAAATTACCTCAGAAAAAAAAAAAACTGTCGATCGGCAGCTTTAACTGCTTAAACAGCAACAAGTGATACCCGTAATCAGATTAAAATTGGTTCGTTTTATACCAATTAATCAGTTTGACATTATTTTGATAAGTTTTACTCATTTTAAAAGACATATTTGTCAGAAATGTCAAGCGCTTACCTGACAGACTCAACAGTGATGCGGGGAGAAGCGAATGATTCTGACCGCTGACAGGCTGAGTGAGAGCTCGTTCCCGCGAAAACTTCCTGCAGCCTCATTGGCTACAATTAATCACGTGATACGAGTCATCTAATGGACATTACTTTTCCATTAATTATTCCCCTCATTTTATTAACATTTAATGAACTAACACATCACTAATGCATACCAACACCAATAATCAAATGAGTAAATGAATCAGTTAATTATTTAATAAAATAATTATTTTATTATTGAAAACTGTAGGAAAAAAAAAAAGGAGAGAGAGAGCCAGACACACACACACACACACACACACACACACACACACACACACACACACACACACACACACACACACACACACACAGAGAGAATCATTGTCTTGTGACTTGCCTTGGTGGCATGTTCTGATTTGTCAGAAACAATTAGTCAAACCTGTACGTACACACACACACACACACACACATAGACAAACAAACATACACACAGAGATAGATAGACACACACACAAACAGAAAACAATATCACTGTCTTGTCATCATGTGCCTCAGCGACGTCTTCTGATTGGACGGCTGACAAGTTTAATACCACTGTACCTCCCCTTTTCTGTTAAAAACAATTATGAAATAATATTTTCCATCATCAATTGTTCCTATGAAATGTTCTCACTATTCAGTTGTCAAAATTTATCAAATATATGTGTAACCTCACAAACAATGTCAAATCTGTACACACACACACACACACACACATACATACACACACACACACAAAGAGATAGAGAGAAAAAAAGAAGATCACTGTCTTGTCATCATGTGCCCCGGTGACGTCTTCTGATTGGACGGTGGCCAAGTTTAAGACCTCTGTCCCTCCTCTCCTTGACCATTCAGCAACAACTTCCAGGTGACCATTCAGCAACAATTTCCAGGTCTGCAAATTTTCTCAGGTGAGTCACTTCAAACTGTTTATAAGTGATTGGGCCTATATGACAATCAAAACCAGACAGTCTTTTTACCATTATTGATGATTTGTTAATTTATGAAGAAATGATATATTGACATATTCTGACAGGATTTGGTCCGATAACAGGGTTTTTGACTCAAAACTGTATTTTCTGAGGTAATTTTTTACTCGGTTCAAATTTAATTCAGGATTTTTTTAACAATTCATGAAGAAACGACAGCAATAAAACACATTCTGACAGGATTTGGCCCGATAACAGGGTTTTTGACTCAAAACTGTATTTTCTGAGGTAATTTTTTACTCTGTTCAAATTTAATTCAGGATTTTTTTAACAATTCATGAAGAAACGACAGCAATAAAACATATTCTGACAGGATTTGGTCCGATAAAAGGGTTTTTTACTCAAAACTGTATTTTCTGAGGTAATTTTTTACTCAGTTCAAATTTCATTCAGGATTTTTTTAACAATTCATGAAGAAACGACAGCAATAAAACATATTCTGACAGGATTTGGCCCGATAACAGGGTTTTTGACTCAAAACTGTATTTTCTGAGGTAATTTTTTACTCGGTTCAAATTTAATTCAGGATTTTTTTAACAATTAATGAAGAAACGACAGCAGTATAACATATTCTGACAGGATTTGGCCCGATAACAGGGTTTTTGACTCAAAACTGTATTTTCTGAGGTAATGTTTTACTCGGTTCAAATTTCATTCAGGATTTTTTTAACAATTCATGAAGAAACGACAGCAATAAAACATATTCTGACAGGATTTGGCGCGATAACAGGGTTTTTGACTCAAAACTGTATTTTCTGAGGTAATTTTTTACTCGGTTCAAATTTCATTCAGGATTTTTTTAACAATTCATGAAGAAACGACAGCAATAAAACATATTCTGACAGGATTTGGTCCGATAAAAGGGTTTTTTACTCAAAACTGTATTTTCTGAGGTAATTTTTTACTCGGTTCAAATTTCATTCAGGATTTTTTTAACAATTCATGAAGAAACGACAGCAATAAAACATATTCTGACAGGATTTGGCGCGATAACAGGGTTTTTGACTCAAAACTGTACTCAAAATTATACTTTACACAGTTGTTTGCAATTTAACTAACATTCCTGTGGTTTCTTCTTGCCCTCAGAATGACTACTCCGTATTCCCGCCCAGCCAGAGTCACATGCAGATGTGTCCAAACAAAGACGGTTACTAGGGCCGCAACATTTGTCTGTACAGGGACAAAAATAGAAACAGATGCCGTAAAAACATTTTCAGTCAGCTCCCTAACTGACAATGAAAATGTTTATTTAAATAAAAAAACTGGCTGGTATCCAGAATTTGAGGAGGGAGCGACTTACATTCTGAAGAATGTAAATGTCTCAAATAAGAACGGGCAACAACATTTATTAGTGGGGCCAGCAACATTAAAATTTAGAGCTGCTTCTCTTAGCATTACAGCTGCTGCAGAAAAAGCAGCAAAAGATGCCATTTCTCCACCTTCTACACCCCTGACAGGCATGGAAGACGATATATATTCCATCTGCGGATATGTAACTTTGCTGGGACAGGTAGAAAAAGTAAGTACCTTTTACGTTGCACTCATCTATAAAAGTTTTCCTGTGCTATGCGTATGAGAACCTGTCAGAAAAAAAAAACATTTTATGTTTTGTTTAAATATGTAACACTTTCTAACCACTTCTCTGTGTTTTCACAGGTGCAGAAGGTGAAACTCACCCAATCTCAGGTTCCAGTCAGGAATATAAAGTTGAAATGTGGTCCCGGTCTGCTTTATGTCTCCCTGTGGAGGGATGAAGCACTTTGTGATCTCCATGCTGGAGACAGCGTGGAGATCACGCACTTGTATAGTGATATGCTGCCGAGAGGAACAGGGAATTTTCATTCCTCTGAGCATACCGCCATCAAGGTACTCATTAAACATTACATAAACACTGAAGTCACTCTATAACAATTTTTTTACCTTAATGATATTTATTTTGTTAAATTCCAGATTGCAGAGCGAGAACAAAAGGAGGAAGAAATTGAGATTATCGGGGTGACTGAAGGACAGGAACTGTGCAGTCTCCTGAGCAGTGACGACGAGGTCTTCGAGGTTCCAGCCGAGTTCTTCACTGGAAGCGTCGCTGACTTCATCACCACGCTGCCAGTGAAGGTTTTTGTACTGCACACCAAAAGGAGAGTAATCAGCATCAGACCAGCAACATCAACCTGACTTCATATATTTTACCCCCTTCCCCACCCTTTAATAAATTGGTTCCTTAATGTTTGAATATTTATTCTAAATTAACCCTGTAATTGTTGTAATATGTAAGCTTAAACATGTTTCTAAATCTGTAAGGAGGAAGAAATTGAAATTATGCGAGGATCATCATCTTCTGATCGGTGGCGACGACATCTACAAAGTTCCAGCAGAGATCTTCTCCAGAGGCGTCGCTGACTTCAACGCGCTGCCGGTGTGCAGCACAGCAAAAAGAGCCCAGAGTCTCCGCATCAGACCAGCAACATCGGACGCATCAACCTGAACTCATAGCCCTCCTCCACCATTTAATAAATTGGTTCCTTAATGTTATGAATGTTTGTAAATTTACCATGTAATTATTATTAGATTTAATCAGAAATTCCATGTTCATGTTTCTAAATCTGTATATATTTCTTTATTATAATCACTTAAATATATTATATTTTATCCACTAAGCTTGTGTCTGTCTTCATGACTTTACTTAATACAAATAGACTCTACACATTACATGTTCATCCAGTGTTGAAGGCGATGTCAAATCAAACAACTCAGCAGCTTGTGATGCACCAACAGGTAAATGCACGTGACTTTCAATAAAAGGCCAAATATGTTAGGAAACTTTTAGATGCCTTGCTATGTCCCATAAGAGTAAGCAATTGTCTAACTTGCCACATAAAAAAGGGAAAACTTTAAAGAAACCATTCCTGTAACCCCTTTTTACTTGCCTGTTGTGATACAATGCAACAGTGAAGATGTCAGATGTAAGGTAATCACTTTCAGGTTCTCATTTTGGATCTCAGGCGTGGCCAGAAACTTGTGGGCATTTCCCAGTCACCCATTTAAAGGAACAATAATAGAAATATGTGTGAGAATAGAAAAATAGAAACAGGGAACATTTTCAAGATACACAAGTGAGAAAGTACACAAATATAATGCAGACTCATACATTTGTCATGCATTTAACAGCATGTGGTCCAGTCAATGCGTGTCCCCTTAATAGACTGGCATACATTTATTAAAAATGTGTAATTATGATATATCAATCCTGCCTATATTTTTTAAAACTTGTTTCAAAGCAACGCACCTCGCTCGCGCAGATTGTGATCCGATGTTACCCGCGTCTCGGATGTGACGTCAAAGCCCCGCCCCCGTCTTTTGTGGTTTTACAATGGGGATTTTCAATTTATAAGTAACAAAAAACATACATTACACAAACCCGTACCAAAAACAAGAGTTTTGAAAAACTATGTGCTATTTCCTGATAATTTCGGGAAGATTCAAAGGATTAGGAGTGTCAAAAACACCGCCATCTAGTGGCAGGAAAAATGTACCGCAGCCATAAACCCAAATGTGTCTGCTGTTTTATCAATTAAGCACCAATAAAAGCCTGACAACGCTAAATGTTCCGTTTTTTGATAATATGATTCACACATTCACAGTGTTTCAATATATTCAGTGTAATAATAATAATAAAAGTAAATGGTAGTGTAATAATTTCATGTTTTTTATACTCCTAAATGACAGAACATGTGATCATGTAATGCTGCATATATTTTATATATAAAACATGATGCATGCTAAACTATGAAAATATTCTGGTGCTGGTAATATTCATGCGAAATTAAAGGTTCCGGTGCGACCTTCTCAGCCAACTTCTAAAGTTTGTCTCGACGAACTTTATCCTCTCTAGTTATTTTTATTATTATTTTTCTTCTTACCTAAAATTCTAAAAGAATCTCCTCCTACAGCTTTAAAGTTTCAACCACTAAACTTTGCTCAGACTTCAGACCTGTTCTGACTTGAGTTGCTATATCGTTTCTAAGGGATCGGGGGTACGATGTTCGCCCCAGGGGCGAAAAAGCAGCCGAAAAATCCCATTGACTTAACATTGCGACGAACTTTGACGATTAATAACTCGCCACATTTGAGATGAAACTCGCCACATTTGAAGAGGGTGACAGCCTCTGTAAGAACATACCACACAATGGGGTAAAAGTTGCACCCCTGGGGTGCTAGAGCTGCCCAAATTTGCCCCATAGAGATGAATGGGGAAGGCTGTCCCATGAAACACCAACTACTATGGCAAAATGCATAGAGATTTTGAATTGAACATATCTCTTCAGCACAGCGTCACAGAGACAAGGGGGAGGGCTCATTTTACTCAGGCGACCAATGAGTGTCTCAGGATCACAGTGAAGCTATTAAGCCACGCCCTAGCAACCATTTAGAGCACCTTAGCAACCCATCTCAAACTGGCAAACTGCCAATCACCAATGTTTTCAACACTTCCTAGCCACGCCCTAGCAACCATTATCGAGCACCTTAGCAACCAAATGCAAAGCGAGATATCTTCAGTTCTGAATGTCGTAGAGGCGTTGTGGTTGGTTTATATCGTTCATACTGTCAAGCAGCCTTTTGAAGTGACATCAATGGCAGAGGCTTAGCCACTCCTTAGCAACCAAACAAAGTACCCTAGCAACCGTTTAGCCAGACCTATATCTCTGCATCAGAAAGTCGTAGAGACATGGTGGTTGGGTCTATTGGCGCCATTCACTGACCAACTGAATCATCAGTAATCTCCAAATAAATCTTGTTAGCGACATGTTTTAAAGTTTAAACTCTCAAAACTTTTTAAGCTTGAAGCTTTTACAACTAATTTAAACTTTCAGGCTGGGCTTTCTCAAGCCAACTGAAGTTTATAAAATAAACTTCCTCTATCTAGTTATTAAGTTGGCTTGAGAAAGCCAACTTAGTGATATTGTATCTAAACTTATTATTATTATTATTATTATTATTATTATTCTTACCTAAAATTCTCAAAGCATCTCCTCCTAGAGCTTTAAAGCTACAACCACTAAACTCTGCTCAGACTTCAGACCTGTTCTGACTTGAGTTGCTATCCCTTTTCAGACTGATCAGACTTATGATTTTTGATAAAACTGAAGATTAAAGTCATAAAATCTCCATAGACTTTCACTAATGAAGTGAAAACTGAATTTTAGATAGAGCGTCCACTCCATCTGTTGGTAACATAACAACATTACACCTGATATATAATACATTTCAATACAGTATGAAATAAAAGAAATAAAACAAAGTATTATTCACAGTATCACAATACTATTTTATTTATATATATATAACTGTGGTGTAACTGCAGTCACTTTTGAAAGTGATTAGCCTATATTAATAATGCTTAATTACAGCTTTAAAATAGAAATAAAACAAAGTATTATTCACAGTATCATATATATATATATATATATATACACACACACACACACACCTCTATACATATATATATATATATATATATATATATATATATATATATATATATATATATATATATATACACATACACATCTATTTAGTATATATAAAAGGCTACATATACATGCAGTGTAACTGCAGTCTCTTTTGAAAGTGATTAGCCTATACTAATAATGCTTAATTACAGCTTTAAAATAGAAATTAAAGTATTTTTCGCATTAGTGAAAACTGACCGTTAAAAGCCAAGGATGTAATTAAACCGTAAACATTTTTATAAACAAATTACAATTTTCCAACACTTTGGGGATCAAAAAGCATAATTATAACATATTTTTAAGTTTAAACTCTCAAAACTTTTCAAGCTAATTAACGATAAATCTTGCTACCAATATGCTAATTCAGCAAATTCTTGCCAGCAACATGCTTATTTATGTTAAATGTTGCTAATGACTTCGGAATTCATACTAAATCTTGCTAGCAACAAGATAATTAACATTAAATCTTGCTAGCAAAATTGATCATCAATTGATTAAAGATTAAATTATGATCAAAGAACATAACGACACCTTAGTAACTGCCTAGAAACAACGCAAGGCAATAACTAACAAGAGTATATATGCTAATATATATATCTGTAAACTTTCAAAACTTTTTAAGCTTTTACAAATAAATGTAACTTTCAGGCTAGGCTTTCTCAAGCCAAATGAAGTTTATATCATAAACTTCCTCTATCTAGTTATTATTATTATTCTTACCTAAAATTCTAAAAGCATCTCCTCCTAGAGCTTTAAAGCTACAACCACTAAACTCTGCTCAGACTTCAGACCTGTTCTGACTTGAGTTGCTATCCCTTTTCAGACTGATTAGACTTATGATTTTTGATAAAACTGAAGATTAAAGTCATAAAATCTCCATAGACTTTCACTAATGAAGTGAAAACTGAATTTTAGATAGAGCGTCCACTCCATCTGTTGGTAACATCACAACATTACACCTGATATATAATACATTTCAATACAGTATGTGTGAACATGTCCATTCCAATGGGCATGCATTTTATTTTTTTAAATCCTGAAAAAAAACTTGCAGGTCTACAATCGATTTTTTACTTTAATTAGTAAGTTAAATCTCTTTATTTTACATACATAATATCACAAAATTACACCCCTGTCAGTGAGAGCACTGAAGTTTGAACGAATCAGAGCGCTGCAATTCAAAGCCTCAAAGCTTTTCAAAGACGCCATTACTGCTGGAGAGAGAGATCATAATCTCCTAAAATAGATTTATGTGAGAGAGTTTATGATCAAACGGAAATTGTTTCCGATTATCAAGTAACCGCTGCAGCGTGTTTCCTTGAAGATTTATGTACTTATATGGCCAAATTCTGACTCTCATTCGTCTTTACATGGCGACGGATTTTCGCTGTTGAGCACTATGATACTATAGGGAAGGTAAGTGAAGTTTAAACGCGCGTCCTCCTGGACTCGCGCCAACGCATAACCGTCTAAGCGCCTACGTTTATTTATAGCGCTCATTTATGTACTTTATTGCCGAATTCTGACTCTCGCTCGTGTTTTCATGGGGAAGACACATGTAAAAGGCTTCCCTGAGCAGCGCGCGCTGACTCTCTTCAAATGCAGCGTCTAACAGTCAAAGTTATTTATAACTAATTCTTGAGTATATAGTTACATTATGTTAATTCTTTTATCTGCTTTTAACTAAAGTCTGACTCCTGTTCTCGAGTTCAAACGCGCTTCCTGAGCAGATTCGCTGATAGATCGATGTTTTGTGAACACTTAAACAATAAATGAAATAAGGTATTTAAAAGGATGCAAAAACGATGGCAGATCGATTCAAACTGTAAACTGCTTGAGTTCAAAAAAACTGCATTACTCTGCTGCATTACATGAGCAGGAATTATTTTAAAAATACTAATATTTAAGTTATTTTGTTTCCCATGGAGGAAGGCTTTATACAAATATTACATTGCATTGATTCCTTTATCTGCTATAATTGCCGTGTTGAACTGAAGTCTGACATGGCAGATCGATTCAATCTGAAAACTGCTTGAGATTAGAAAAAACTGCATTACTCTCCCCATTGTACTTGGCAGGAATTATTTAAAAAATACAAATATTTAAGTTATTTTATTTCACAGGAAGAAACACTTTATATATACATATATCTCCTTCAGACCAGAATTAGGTTCCAGGTTTCTGAAAAATAAAAAAATTAATATCCCATTAAATTAGGCATCTATTAATGAGAAAGAAAAAAACTTCATAACTCCTTCATAGCAATTTTTGTTGTCCATTGCAGTGGACATTTGGTCTAAACAGCTGTGAATATCAAACTAATATAAACCAATATAAAAAAAAATAAACATAAAAAAATCCCAAGGTCAAGAACTTGAACAATATAACATTTCAACTTTAATTTTGAGGTTTTTGTTTTAAAAAATTGCACATTTAATACAATAAACCTCTAATAGAAAATGCATTAGAGTCAGTGCAGTCACTTTACACACACACACACATTTCCTGTGTGTATCTTTCAAGGTATTCCCCAGTGGCACAGAGCAGTAGTGCACTTTGCACTAATCACATTAAATAAATAATTGTATATTCTGCATATGACATTTTCTCAAAAATGTATTATTACTGTGATAACTGTATTATTTATCTCATATGAGAACATTACATATTTGCGTCTTGACACAATAATAGTCAATTCTGTCAATATTTGCGCTGTTGGCCACTTTTGGATAGAGTGTCCACCCCATCTTGTGGTGACATCACAACATTACACCCCTGTCATTATGAAAAAAAATATTTTCAGTATATAACAGTATATATATACATTTCAGTAAAAACTTTTAGATCTGAAACCCCAGATCCTGAAAGAAAATTGACCCAGGTAAAAAATCTATTCAAGGTATTCCCTCGAATAAAATATTCAAATTATATGAACGAAACAAGTGTATTTATGTACAATACTAGGATTAAAATTTGACATATTTTAGAATGAGATTTGAATTTTGACTAATTATTACCCTACTGGCCATAACAGCAAATAGCATTATGATGCCACATGAGGACATCTGTACAATTGATAGTTCCCACATGACGTCACACATACGGGCACTTTACAGCCGTCCGCCATCTCGATAGGCAGAAGCAGCGTTCATAATGGTAGTTTCTTGTTGGGTGAAAGGCTGTACTAATCGTGGATCGGGGACAACGAAGCGTAGATCAGGTCCAAATCCCTGTTAGGGAAAGGATTTTTGTCTCATCTTAGATTAATTAAATCATGGTGTCAGAAGTAAACAGAAGCCTGGTGTGATTGTCTCAAGTTAGTTCCTTATAAACTAACAAGGTGTTTTATTCATATCAGATACACATTGCATAGGTTACTATAAACTTCATATTCTTCTCCCGCTTCACCGGACACTTACTGTCATGCATTTTGAGAGAAGTGACTGAATTTACGTGTTGTAAAGCCGATTCTCTGAACTGCGTGACAAGCATGACGCGTCGCCATAGAAACAACAAGCAGAAACTAAATCTTTACCGCAGATTTCCCATGCGTTTTGTTTATATCAGTCACGGCGGGTTTAATAATGACCACTGAAAGACGAGCGAGGTGTGGGAGTATTTTAAAGTACGAGGAGACAGAAAAGTGTTTTATAAACTGTTCCACTGGACAGACACGGACATGTTTGGAGAGACGAGCCGAAACAGCCAAATCATCGCGTCATTTACTACAACTGTCCGCCACTGTGATCACGTTCAGTTTAAATAAATATATAGATATATCCTTTTTTATTCTTTTCCTGTTTATTGAACTCATTGTCACGGGTTTCACCATGGAAACCGACACACACGCCTCTCGCTACATACAGCTGCAGAAGGTAAAGCGCGCCGCAGAAACGTGACCTTATTTCTAACGGCATTACTTTTAGACTAGTCGGTTACAAAATTTTCGTTTAAATGACTAACAAATTAGTCGAAAAGCACATCCCTAATATTAACACTGGTTTACTTACTCGGCCTGTCACTAGTACTTTGTTGTTGACTCTCATCGACGAAACATATTTTCCCCATCCAGTGAAGCATTGATTGTACGATTCCATTGCTTTCAAACTTCTAAGTTCTTCTGATGAGTAAGCATTTTTTGTATGTATCAAATAGTTTACAATGTCATAGTACGAAATTGCCGGGAGCAAATCTACGTCGCTAGACATCTCCTTGCTCGACACTTCATATGGATCGATTCCAATACAAGCGATCTTCTGGTCGTATCTAAGCCTTGTCTGATCATCTAATCCATCCCTGTATTTCTCCTTTAGTGGTGGTTTGGATGCCATTTTCCTTTTAATGAAAAAATGTTTAGTCTTTTGTCTGCAGAACGATTTACTTTAGCATTACCAGAAGCAGCTGCTTTAAACTTCGCGCCTACTGCCTATCAAGATGGCGTCACGGGCACCTGTCGAGGCTTGTGGGAACTATCAATACCTTTACACATTTTTTTGGGGGGTATTGTATTTATTAGGTCCTACATATCTCAAATAGCAAGAAAATTTATAAAATGCATATCAGGAAAACTTGTGGGACTCAAGAGGATATATAATAAATTTCAATCAGCATGTGCATTGAGTAGCAGTCATTGGAACCCAATGTCCATTGCAATGGATATGCATTTTTTTTTAAATCCTGAAAAATGACTTGCAGGTCTACAATCGCTTTTTTTTTTTTCCTTTAATTAGTAAGTTAAATCTCTCTATTTTACATACCAACTATGAAATACTGGCAAACATATCAAAGATTACAAATATAACTAGAAAATGCTGCTTACTCTGTGTGTGGGAAACAGCGCCACTCACTGACCAACTGAATCATCAGTAATCTCCAAATAAATCTTGTTAGCGACAAACTCTCAAAACTTTTCAAGCTTGAAGCTTTTACAACTAATTTAAACTTTCAGGCTAGGCTTTCTCAAGCCAACTGAAGTTTATATAATAAACTTCCTCTATCTAGCTATTGTTATTATGACGACCGTGTCTCGCCCGGGTCTCTCTCCCCATCTCTCACTTCCCGGCTCAATGAGACATGGGTGTTTGTGAATTTGCACTTGATCTACTTATGCACCACTAGTCTCCCGCTGCAGACCTCGCTGAACCACGCCCCCCTCGCCACAGTCATCACTGTAAGGTCCACCATTGCCCCCCACTCGTCATCAGCGCTCCGCGGATTCTTTATATTCGTCGGATAGGACGCACCAAATTTTCACCCCCAGTTTTGGGGAAGAAAAAGTGCGTCTTATGCGGCGAAAAGTACGGTACATTACAGAGTACATGTCACTGTATTTGCTGTTGATTTCCTTTGCTATTATTTATTGTATATATATATATATATATATATATATATATATATATATATATATACTAAATAAGAAAAAGGAAATCAACATCAAAGGCTTAAATTATCAGGATCCCTGCAGAATTCTGCTCCAACCCTAATCATCTGATCTGATCTACAGGACAGAATATCATCCCCGATAAAGCCGATAGCATCTGATCAATTAGGTGTTTGCTGTTTATTTCCCTTTTCTTTATTTAGTGTGCTACTTTTTTTCTTCACCTCTGAAATATGGCTGTAAAATACTATTCATCTTTAAATATATAAAGTCGTTTTATATTTCTATAGCTCTTATCACAGAACATTCTTTCAAAACAGACCACAGGAGAAATTACCTTCAAAGATCACATTGCAAAGACGGCTGAAATTGTTGCTTCCCACGTCTGTGTTTTGCCTGTTGTTTTGTAACATTTACAAGCATTTTCTTGAAAAGAAATGTTTTTTAAAAACTGTTTAAGGGTATTAGTGTTAAGGCAATCAAAACATGTTTTGCACCTATACTACTAAATCAATTCCATTAATACATTAAATTAAATAATTAGTAGATCGGTATAGTTCCGTGTAGTAGTCCACGACGGTACACACTATTTTTTTGCGTGTTATCTGCTGCTTCCCTTGTGCGTCCTTCATGACTGTCATGACCGGTCTAGTTTCAGTCAAGTCCATGCGGCATCTCTTCAGCTTTCGCGTAATTTCTTCAGAGCTTCCTTGACTGCGAAGTGGCAGGCCTTGTCCATAATTGCCTTGTCCAGGGTTGTTGAGTTTGGATCGGTGTGGACTTTGCTTCGTCTATTTAGAAGATCCCTGGTAGCTTCGTGCAGACGTGCTATTCCTGACGTGGTCTTCGATGTGGCTTCGGAGAATTCTCATTGTAGACAATTCTCATTGTAGAATTCCTCCGCATAGATGTTCGTAGTCCTCCGTCAAGTCCGGATGTTTGGGCGATGTTATATTCCGTGAATCTGATGAATGCTGGTCGATGGGTGTCTTGTCTTTTCTTTCTTCTGTCGAAGTCGAACTTTGGCTCTTATCAGACTGTGGTCGCTTGCAGTCTGGAACGGCTCCACCACTCCAACATCCAGCAAGCTCCAGCGTTGATTGGTCAAGATGTGGTCCAGTTCTATGTGGAAGATTTCATTTGGACTGGTCAAAGTCCAGTGCAATTTTGGCTTCTTCTGGAACATGCTGTTGACGTGGAAAAGGTTGCAGGCGTTCAGGAGATCCGTCAATCGGTCACCATTGTCGTTGGCGTGCGGCCCAATTCTAGCTGATGTGGCGTGAGGTTGTTTTCCGATGGTGGCGTCAAAGTCTCTGCAGATGATCTTGTAGTTTGATAGTGTTTGATCTCTCCCTCGTTTGATGGTGTTCTCCATTTCTGCATAGAAGTCGTCCTTGTCCTCATCTGATGCTGTTGATGTTGGTGCATAGGCGATGATGATGGACATAGTGGTCAACATGTTGACTTTGATGCGTAGAACTGCGAGATGTGGGCTGATGACATCCTCTGAATCGACCTTAGGCTCGAGACTTCAGTGAACTATGAAACCGATGCCTCTGATGTTCTTCTTGTCGACTTTTGCAAAGAGGATGATGAAATCTCCATCGTCCTCTTCTCCTGGTAGTTGTGGCTTTGATTTTCGTTTCTTGAAGGGCCAGCATGTCAAAGCGGCCTCCATTAGCATTGCAAGATCATCATCCGAGTTGACGGTCCTGCAGTTGTATGAGCAGATCCGTAAGCAGTTGCTGTGTCTCTTTGGTCGGTTCGTGTTCTGTGCACTCCAAATCCTGCAACAATTTTCTTCTCCTGGTCCGTTCAGGTTATAGGTTGCTCCAGTATACGTAGAGCTTGTGCTTCCATCTGTGCCGCTCCGGACCCTCATTTTTGTGCGTGTCGTAGCTAATGGTTGCGTCTTCCTGGGTAGCTAGCCCTTTAGGTCGACAACCTGAACTGGAATTCGCCATGGTCGCATTGCCGTGTCCACTTTGAAACGCCCTTGCCACGTCAAGGCTTCCAGTAGGGTTTTAAGGGGGATTAAAACCCTACTAAACCCTACCCTACAATAGCCCCATCGCTCTTCTCTCCCAACAGTACAAACTGTTCACCTAGGTCAGGGGTGTCAAACGTACGGCCCCCCAGGGGGTTCAGTGCGGCCCGGGAGATAAATCTGCAAAATGAAACAAAAATATTTTAATTTTCAGCGGAGCTAACAGCAGATGGCAGCACTGAGCTTCAGGGTCTGAGTGGCTTTAGTTCTGTCAGTTTACGGTCTTTCCTATTGGCCGTGGCAACCTCATCATCAAAATATCTTTGTCAAAAAAGAGAAAAGTGGACACAAAGTGTCGGATTTTTCAAGAAAAATGTACCTCTTCCTATATGTTCACGGAGGTGAATTGGAAACCTGTGTGCTGCAGCAAGTTTCGGTGCTTATGAAATATAATATTCGGCGGCATTATAAAAACGTTATCGTTTCGAAATCGATTTCGGAACACAAACTCGTGAGGATGGAAATAGGATGCGTGACGTGCCAAACTGTGTTTTAAGTTCGCGTTTGGCATGCATCCACATGTTCTCGACGTTGTTCATGTGAGTCTCCCTGTCGTTCATAGGAAGTTGTGCAGAGGAACCACAGTGCGTGAGTGTAGATTCCTTGACGTAAATTGGAAAGATTTTGGTATACCGCCCAGCCGTCTGAAATTACGCGATCTGTAGCTAGACTCGCGATCGCGAAACTCGCAATCTAAGCTCCATAATTAACATGAAACTCAGCATGGCGAGAAATACAACAGCTTGCACGGAGAACTGATAATACAGAAGGTAAATGAAATGTTGGTGGGTCTGAGGAAACCGCGATCTGTTTTCACCCGGAGAGGCCAGTGATGCTGCAGTGAGAGCAGCTCCGTGCAGCAAGCGTTCATCCTGACGAGAGGCAGTACAAAGACAAGATTTCAGAGTTTGAGAAACGATGTTTAGGTCTTTAGCGAACTCTAATTGCAAATTGCAGTTTTCGCAAATTGATAAAGTTAATTTGTTTACATAAAAAACCCACACATACTTATGTATAAACTTACAAATTTTACAATTTTAAAAAAGCTGCCACTTAAGATTTTACGTGTGTGAAGTCAATTCATATGTTAAGAATTGCTTCCCAGAGTTGGAAAATTAATTTTAAGTTATTTATATTTGATTTATGTTAACAGGCAGGACAGTGTTTTTAAGTTCCACAAAACTGTAACGAAATGCTTTGCAACATTGTAAAATAACTGACCATTTTTTATGCATAATGCACTTAAATAAATGTTAAACTGAGTAATGGTGTTTTTGAAATTGCACATACTATACGTAGGTTGTTCATAAAAGGACAATTTATTTAAAAAAAAAGTATAATTTAATATAATGTACTAATATACTATAATATATATATATATATATATATTTTCTTTTTCTATGTAATTTTGGTATGAGTTTAGTGGTCTGTCCCCCTTGACATCCGATTAAGCTGTATGCGGCCCCCCGACCAAAATGAGTTTGACTTCCCTGACCTAGATCTGTCACGGTTTTTGTATTCATTGACTCCTCATTCTGCTTGTTTTTGATTGTGTGATGATTGTGGGAGGCGTGGCTCCTGATTATTCACTCCACACTCATTCCATGCACCTGCTGATCATTACATCCTGCCTTTATCAAGAACCACTAACTCCCTGTGTTTGTCAGATGGTTGTCTTGTGTGTACCAGTTAGTTGGACGGTCCTTGCCGGTCCTGGCTGTCAGTCGTCTCTGTTCCTGTGTTCGTGTCACTCCCTGGGGATTCTACATTCACCACTCTGTCCATTGGGTCCCTGCGTCATCCGTTCCTGCCGGTCTGCACGCCATCACTGTCTGGACTCTGTCAACCCAATAAATTCACTGTTGTACTTGCTATTGAATCCATCTCCTTATTCTGACCTGACAAGATCATCCTGAACAGACTGGAGAAGGCGATTGATGAGTTTCAACCAGTGCAACAAACGGGTTTTGGAAAAGGATTTTGCTGTATGTACCACATCCACACCGTCACACAAATCATTGAGAAGACGAGGGAGTAAAAGACCCAAAGACTGTTCGACAGTGTGGAGCGCAAACGCAGTATGGAACTCGTTCGCTCGTGCCAGAGCTCGTGCAATTTGGACACATCAACCAAGATTCGACTGTTCCACAAGGATGTTTGGCTAAGTCCCCCAGGTTGCAGGGCGTTCTCAAAGAGTGTGTTTTTAGTACGCAGTATTATTTTCAGTTCTCTGAGGATGTTCTGCAGAAGATAAAGTGAGTGTTGTTCATGCAAAATTGAACAGATAAAAATAGTAGAAAACAGTAGAAAATGAGGATAGATTTAAATAAATTTTGAATTCGTATTCAAAATAAGAAAATATTTCAAGTAGTAGAATCGAAATGTATCGAAATTAATAAAGTGTGCATGAATTTCTGCATGAATTACTTAATATTATGGTATCATGACAATCATACCATCAACAACAAATGTTTTTTGTTTTTCCTAACATTTCATAATATTGATAATTAACATATGAAATGTATATATTTCGTTATAATTAATAATTCATTCTAATTCATTGCACCACTGAAGGAGAACATGAGTCAGACTGGCTTTCATGAGTTATTTTATATATATATATATATATATATATATATATATATATATATATATATATATAGTGGAGTTCGGTTATGTCGACGGCCTTGGGGGTTGCAAAAAAGCATCGAGATAAACAACAGCCAATATGGCGATTTATTTGATGAAGCGATCGGCATGCTATAAAAAATGTACATACACTGTATATATTTGCTAACAACAAAAGGCATGTGTGTACCAACTAACAGCAGAGATTTATACCTTTAAGACGGTGTACGTAGTTTTGTGCGCACGGGGAGGAGAGTGTTTTTGAGTGAGGAGAGAGGTGGCCGCTCTACCACTGACTGTTATATAGCATAATCTACTGTTTCTATTTTCCTTCTTTTATTTTATTTGTGAAGATTTACCAATAAACGATAAAAAACACCTTTGATTCTCGATACAAACCTTTAATTATACTCTCCAACATTGCAAACACAATTTCGCTCACAGCATAAACAGTCACATAAACACATTCGCTCATAACAGTCATTTCGCTCTGACACAGTTCTGAATAGTATTGCACACACGGTTACTATGGTTCCTTTAAAGTCTAATGCTTTGAGTTTTGCCTTTAACGGTCTGCTTGAAAACAATTGCTTCTAAGCTTCTGTCAGTAACAACGTCTTTGTCGATGTCAATGTAATCTGCGTTGTGTAATTTCGTAATCACTCTTGAACACCAGCATTCGTCCCATGAAAATGTCATTTATTTGGATCGCTGGACTAACTCAAATAAGTTTGAGGACTCTGAAGGAATGAAAACAGCGCGCGCAGCAATACATGACACACTGTGAAAGAAAGAGTGTAAAGAAAATAATTTAAAAGAAGGAAAAATAATCAACAAAACATTGTGTATATTACAAAAGTGCTCGAGGTCACAATTATATACCATGATATATATTTTTTATATAACATTATAGCACAAATCATCAATTACACAACATACATCCCTTATGACATGACATGACAAACTAATGCATCCTACCGCTGTAAAATCACAATCTGACAAAATGACAAGTGGCTGGAAAGGACAAAATTGGTCATGGCATGCACATGCAGCGAGCTCGGCGTATGCGTAGTTAACCATGTGAAGTGACGAATTTGTCCCTCTTTGTGCTTGAGATACCAGAAATCGGCAACATAAAAAGAATTGATGTAACCAATGTGAAAATACTAAGACAAATAGGGAGTTTGGCGGTTCCACTTCAAAAACGCCGACATAATAGTATTGGCGAGTTAACCATGAGTCGAGATAAGTGAACTCCACTGACTGTGTGTGTATATATATATATACACACACAGTGGAGTTCACTTATCTCGCTTTACATATATATATATATATATATATATATATATATATATATATATATATATATATATTATTTGGGGGAATAAGATAAATTTTATGTGGGTCCAGTAGTGACAAGCAGCAGAAGAAAAACAATCTATTGCATTTAATAAATGTTTGTGAAATAAGAAGATATAAGGAAAAGACTCTTCTGTCTGATGGTGGAAATAAGGTGAATGCTAGGTACATTATTTACATTTATTCATTTAGCAGACGCTTTTATTCAAAGTGACTTATAATTTGCATTATTGTTGTATCTGGTGCAGGTGACCATGATATACAGTAACATATAGTATATCTCTCATTAAATGCTCTTTGGTTGTGTTGATAAATTAATATTTTTAATGGATTCCTCCCGTTAGCAAGCTATATTGGCTTCAAAAATATAAAAATTAATCAAAAGGAGATGATTTTGGTGCACTACTAATTTTATACCTACTTGGAACTTATGTTATATAAAATATCCGTAAGTGTGTATATAAACATTTGATGGCCACATATGTGGACATATCATGTCAAACTTCTTGCTGTTTTTTAGTGTGTGGACACAAGTAAATAAAATTAAATAAATAAAATCATTACATTTATATAGCGTTTTTTTTTTTTTTTCAAATTATCTCAAAGCGCTTACATGGACGGGGGGAATCTCCTCAACCGCCACTAGAGTGCAGCATCCACCTGGATGATGCGACGGCAGCTATAATGCGCCAGAACGCTCACCACACACTAGCTATTGGTGGAGAGGAGACAGTGATGATGCAGCCAATCAGAGAAAGGGGATGGTTAGGAAGCCATGATGGACAAATTTGGGATTTTTAATGACCACAGAGAGTCAGGACCTCGGTTTTAACGTCTCATCCGAAAGACGGTGCTCATATCAGTACAGTGTCCCCGTCACTATACTGGGGCGGTAGGACTCACATAGACCAGAGGGTGAGCACCCCCTGCTGGCTTCCTAACACCACTTCCAGGTCAGTCTCCCATCCAGGAAAATAACCACTCTCAGCCCCGCTTAGCTTTTGTAAGTAACCAGTCTTAGGCTACAGGGTGATGTGGTGGCAAAATCGTTTACTAGTTCTGAGTAAGAGACAAAATAACCCAATCGTGAATTTTAAAAGGCTTATTTCTTTGCAAAGAAAGGACACAGTCATACAGACATCCGAAGCTGCCCTGCAGAGTGTGACAAAGAAGGGAGGGTCGCTTCGACATTTATATCTCTAGTCAAGGCTAAAGACTCAGTTGTAATTTTCCATTCCTTATCAGGAACACTTTACCCTCTCTATACCTCAAGTGTATTTCTTCAGACTTATTATTATTATATTTTACTTACTAGTTCTACAGAACAAAAATACAATTAATGTCACAAAATAATCAATAATGCCAAGAAACAAAATATAATAATATATAAGAAGAAGAAAACATATCATTTATAAAATTCCATAACAATTCCTCTCTTTTTATCATTCATTGATAACTAAATAATATTCAGAATTTTAGTCCTTTAATTACATCTATTCTGTGATTGTCATATAAAAATCATCACTTACTTGAATTTGAGAAAGAAGAAATTCTAAAGCTGTTTGTTAGGGATAGTCCCCTTGGTATAAACAAGCAATTATATATATATTCAGGATAGAAAATACCATAATTCGATTAATTCATGTCAGTACCATCCTCACATCATCATCATCTTGTCACATGGTAGACATACTATCAAAATCAATCCTATCACAATTTAGTAAACCAATCGAACCATTGGCTATCAACTTTTGGTGGCTCTTTTACGGCCATCCTCATGTGATCAATTACGTTTGTTACGTTGTCACTGTAATCTGGGATGTAAAAACAGCAGGATGTACTTAAAATCTTACATACCCCTCCTTTCTCATCAGTTAACATATCTAACACCAATCTGTTCTGTATTACAGCATCTCTGATCTGTGCTAGTTCATCATTAATTAGACCCAAAGCATTTTCAGTGCTGTTTGCTATTTCTAACACAGTCCATGCCAAACCATTGATCTTGTTCATGGCTACAGCAGGTCCTCCTCCAAGGAAGATTGACCATCCCACGTTGGCCCAGGGGGCCGTCCATGGGTCAGAGAGCACATACCCGTTGTGCGCCGATGGCATTCCAGTAGGAAAAACGGTATCTTTCTTCCTCCTTGTCTTTGGCAGTTCTTCAGCTTGCAAGTACACAGATGTACCCACATTCATCAGAGCTGGATAACAACAGCCTGACCAGTCTTTTGGCAACATATAATATGCTCTGTCACCACATACCCAGACTGATGCCGCTGATGTGTCGTTCGGTTTGTTGAAAGGACAAGTGAAGACGACGGTTCTTGTCCCATAAGCCATTGAACAGTTCATGGTGTTGTCATTTCTTATGTCGATTCTCACTCTGCATTCAGACCATCCTACATTCATTCTCGGTCCTGCTGAACAAATGCAAACATCACCTGTTGTGTGCGTCACTCTCAGTGGTCTGCTCATTTTCATTTTCATGTTCTCCTTTTCAGGCTCGCAGATGACCTTTGCCGGTTGCGGTGTTTTCCCTTTCTCCAGTTCCGATGCAGCAATCAGGATCCTAGACATTTGAAGTGGTATCACATTTAGTGACATTCATAGTTTCAGTAGTCATTTTTTACTACCGAAGTAGTTCCGGTCCGTTGTTCTTTACTGCCCACTAGCCAGTCATGTTTACTTAAGTCTCCTGGTTCAATCAGAGGCCCAGCAGTGCTGGGAGCATTTGGTACTTTCAGATAAATTTGTTGATACCAGTCTGTTCCGGCCTTGTCGATTGCACAGTAGTACAGACCTTCATCAGATAGTTTTATCTCTTTCACCTCTATCACCAGTCCTCTCCTGTTGTCTCCCACGTATCTTAATGGTCCTGGGACGACTGATGTTTCTCTCCTCCCACAACTGTGTGTCCTCGTTGTTTCAGAGATGTTGATACTCACAGCGTTGTCAGGGGTCCTTTCTTTTTGATTGATGGCCCCTGTTGCATATATAATTATAAAACTGATCGTTATTGATATCACAGTCAAGATGCATGTAGTGCCTCTCAAGCCGCACAGCCCCGGATGTCTGAACGGGTGCCAAGGTCTCGGTGCGGCGTCCATCTCAGCCATCTTGCTGTTCCTCTAAGACCTTGCTCTTGTTCAGATAACAGAAGTCTGTTTCAGACGTAAACATAAACTGTTATTGAAATCTGTGGTTTCTACTCCTTCGATTCCCCTTCTCCCTCTGCAGGTGGCTCTTGCAATGGTTAGCGTGAACCCACGTGGCTCTCTCTGCGACCTTCACTGCCGTGTGCGTCGTCAGTAGCACTTGAAACGGGCCCAGCCACCTCTTTGCCTTCCTGCTCTTTCTCCTCAGATCCTTTATCACCACGAGATCTCCTGGTCTGAGGTCATGGAGCGGGGTCTCAGCTGTCTTTCCCTGAGCTGCTTTTACCTGCACACAGATGTTAGCCAGCAGAAAATACATTTCTTTACGACTTAGAAGGGGATGGTTAGGAAGCCATGATGGACAAATTTGGGATTTTTTTTGGGAGTTCAACAATCACGTTCACGATTCGGATGATGGCACCTGTTTCTTGCTCCCTTCAATAATTAATGGGGTTCTTCCAACTAATATCTCAAATGGGCTCAGAATTGTGCTGGCCTTTTTCTTTCTTTTTTATCTCATTGTCATATACCACAAATTGGTTAACTGTATTATTAATTGTCCCATTCCTCCTTTTGATACATGGTCTAACCCATGTGTCAATTTAGCATAATGTTTGAACAATTATTTGGGATAAACAGTGTTTTGCCATCAACCGAACGCTGTCTTTAATATTACAGCCGGATCTCCTCAAAACGGCTTTCTCTCTCCTTCTGTTGAAAAAGGCATTCTCTTTAAAGAGTGGAAAGAGTCAAGGTTAGTTTTAGTTAACATGTTGAATTCCTCATCCATTGTCTGCGTCTGCTCTGTTTTACCTGTAAAAATAAAGTCTTTTGTGTTAGTGTGCGCAGCGCATTTAAAAACTATCAAATTTGACCCTAATTGAGCATGAAGAATGGGTCAACCATCAAATAATATTAAATAAAATAAAACTGTTCCCAGTTTTTCCATATAGCCCCAAAGTCATGCACCACCCAAAAAGAATAACTAAAATCCATCTAAATCATCATATATTTGTCTTCCATTAATTTGCACACTTTGGTTAAGGTCACAAGCTCTGCTGTCGGCAGAGTAGTTCGAGGTCAATGGCCCTGAAGCTAGCACGTCAAACTCAGTCGTCACAGCATAGCCTGCTCGATTGTGGCCTGTTGTTTTGTCTCTAGAGGCAGAGCCATCTTCAAACAAAACGTTCTCACAGTTATCTAGTGGTGTGTTCGTCAAGTCAGGTCTTGGTGTGCAGACTTGATCAAGGGCATTGTTACACCCCGTCTAGGGGAAAAGGGTGCAACATGAAAAACACAAAAGGTAATATTTCGTAAAATGATAAATTTATTGTTTTTAAGGATGGGACATAAGATTCAGGAGCCGACAAGGCCAAAACAACAAACAAAAATTCCTTGTTTCAAAAACCTCTTACTTAAACCCTAACCTCAAATAAAAGAAAATACAATGTACAAACCTAACTCCCTAACCAAAAACAAAGATCAAACAACTTACAATAAACAAAAATGGCGTCGGTCTCCCTACTTTCCCAAATAATAAGTATGTACAATATTTACAATCAGGCGACCAAACTTTGAAAAGAGCAATCCAAAAATCAGGGTCAAACAGGCAAATTGGTCAAATCCAACAAACTCTTCAAACACAAACTAATTCAAACAAAGACTCACAGTTTTCAACACTTAAATTCAACTCTTAACAATAACACAGCTTCCACAACATGCACCAAACAACCTCTCTCCATTCTCCCCAAAATCTCTCCAGAGGAAGTGATGACATGCTTCTTTTAAAGGGCTATGCACCAATCAGGACAGAGCATTAATTGGTCTGTAGGAACCAATCAGCATGAGACACAAACACACAGAGATACTAACAGAAAAACAGAGAAATAATAATACAGAAACATAGGGTCGTAACACCCCCACACTTAAGAATAAACATGGTTACAAGTTTACAAACGACATCTGGACAAAGAATCTGCAATAACATTGTCAACACCTTTCTTGTACATAACGTTCAAATTAAAACTCTGACAAATGAGCGCCCAACGCATGAGTCTCTGGTTTTTGTTACACATTTGGTGTAGAAATGTAAGTGGGTTGTGATCAGTGTATACATCAATGGGTTGCGAACTGGAACCAACATAAACTTCAAAATGTTGTAGAGCTAACAAAAGAGCTAGTGCTTCTTTCGCTATGGTACTGTAGTTAACTTGATGACGATTGAACTTCTTAGAATAGAAACATACAGGATGATCGATTCCTTGGTCATCTTCTTGCAGCAGGACAGCACCGGCACCCATACCACTGGCATCCACTTCAAGTTTAAAGGGTCTAGAGAAGTCAGGGGCAGTTAAAACAGGAGCACTGCACAACAAATTTTTCAAAGACTCAAAGGCAAGTTCACATTCAGAATTCCAGTCAAAGGTCACAGCTTTTCGTAGGTTATCTGTGAGAGGTTTTACAACATCAGCAAAATTTTTACAGAAACTTCTGTAGTAACCAGCCATTCCGAGAAATCGTCTAAGTTCTCTCTTAGACTTGGGCACAGGAAACTCAACAATTGTCTGAACTTTGGCTTCTAAAGGGCGAACAGTACCATGACCAACCTCCTTGCCTAGATATTTGACAGTAGCATGACAGAATTCACATTTGGCCAAATTAAGGGTAAGATTAGCAGCTTGAAACCTTGACAACACTTCTTCTAGAGTCTGCAAGTGATTACACCATGTATCCGAGTAACACACTACATCATCGAGGTAAGCCTCACAATTTTTAACATTGGCTAAAACTCGATTCATTAAACGCTGGAAGGTGGCTGGAGCGTTTTTAAGGCCAAAAGCTAAAACATTATATTGCAGAAAGGCGTCTGGGGTGGCAAAAGCTGAGATTTCAGAAGCACGTTCTGTAAGCGGCACCTTCCAATAACCTTTAAGCAAGTCTAATTTAGTTACAAACTTAGCGTTGCCAATGCGATCAATACAATCATCCATTCTGGGAAGCGGGTAGGAATCTGATTTAGTTAACTGATTGACCTTACGGTAATCAGTGCAAAAATGGGATGTTCCATACGGGACTGGGAAGTTGCTAGGGCCTGTTGTGCTAACTGCCACACGTTCACGAAAAGAACTAACATGATCTAGCACATTCTTAGAGGTAACAGACGGATTTACAGAAAGTAATTGTTCCTGTAACACCTTCAATGGTCCACGCAAAGAATGGCCAAAAACTAACTCAGCTGGACTGAATCCAAGTGACTCTTGAACCGTATTTCGAACTGCAAACAACAGAAGAGGAACTTCTTCATCCCAATGTTTCTTATGTTGGAGGCAGTATGTTCTGATCATGGACTTAAGGGTTTGATGAAATCTTTCGATCACCCCCTGCGATTGAGGATGATAGGCACTTGATATGCAATGTTTAATGTTAAGCTCTTTCATTACCTTGCGGAATACTCTGGACATGAAATTAGAACCTTGATCTGATTGGATAAACTTGGGCAAACCAAATGTGGTGCAGAATTTGACAATTGCTTTAACAATTGTAGGGGTTTTCAATGAACGTAGTGGGATGGCTTCCGGAAACCTAGTAGCAGAGCACATCAAAGTTAATAAGTAAGAGTGACCAGACTTAGTCCTTGGTAAAGGACCAACACAATCAATGACAAGCTTTTCAAATGGTTCATTCATCACTGGAATAGGTTTCAATGGTGCTGGGGAAATGACCTGATTTGGTTTTCCAGCAACTTGACACGCATGGCAAGAACGACAATATTGGGACACAGAAGACTTCATTCCGGGCCAAAAAAAGTGTTTCAAAAGATTATGGTAGGTTTTCTTAATACCTAGATGACCAGAAAGTTCGTGGTCATGAGCGACACTCAGTACATGATCTCTGTAGGACTTTGGAAGAACTACTTGAAATACAGCACTCCAATCATGCTTCAAGTTGTCAGGACTCCATTTACGCATGAGCACACCATCATCTAAAAAATAAGCAACTGCATGAACTGGTAGTTCAGATTTATCAATGACAGTAGAAATGCATGAATTCAAAGTAGTATCAGCCCTTTGTGCCTCAATTAACTGTTTTCTATCAAAAGGAAAGTCGAATCCAGGTCCAAAACTCAAGTTCTCTGAACGAACCTCTGCATTTGTGTTCTCAACATCTTGGAAATCTGAACTCATGAATGAGTTGGAAAGATCAACTTCATTTTCAAATTTGCGAGCTTGTGCTCGAGTCACAACACAGGACTGGAATACACTTGGGAATTCCTGAGTCAACGCATCATTTTCTGACAAACAAGGTACATCGGTAACCTCGGGAAGACAAGCAACTTTGCTTCCAGCTAAATCATTCCCAAGAATAAGGGAGATTCCTTTAAGTGGTAACTGACTTCGTACAGCCACTTTAACTAAACCAGTCACAATATCAGAACGTAAATATACAGTGTGCAAGGGAACTCTGACCACACCAAGTTCAATTCCCTGAACTAAAACATCAGAATTACAGCTGGACTGTGAAGAGAAAGGGAGCACATCTGCTAAAATAAATGACTGTGCAGCACCGGTATCACGCAGAATACGTACTTGTTTGGGTTCTGAATCTAGTTCAGTAAGTGACACCGCTCCTTTACACACAAAGGGTTCAAATGAGGGATCAATAGATAGCAAAGAATCGGATGAGATACTACGAACGAAGGCTACACTTTTAGATGCACTTTGAGCTTTTCTCTGATTTTTCCGCTGCAACACAGGACAAGCAGCAATCAAATGTCCCTTCTCATGACAGTAAAAACATTCGCGCAACATCAATGATGAATCGGAAGTCTGATCATTTTGAGGAGCCACTGCTGTTTTTGAACTGTATCTGCGATCTACAACTGCATGATGTGAAGTGCGTGGGGACAAGAAAGAAACTTTGTGCGTGAGCACAAACTCATCAGCAAAGACAGCAGCCTCTGATAGAGATGAAACTTTTTGCTCATTCAAATAAACTACAATCTTTTCTGAAATGCAGTTTTTGAACTCTTCCACTAAAATTAGCTCTTTCAACTGCTCAAAAGTTGTAATTTTACTAGCAGCACACCATTTTTCAAACAATGTGGTTTTCTCACGTGCAAATTCAACAAATGTTTGATTGGGGTTTTTCACATGTTTCCTAAACTTCTGTCGATAAGCCTCCGGGACGAGTTCATAAGCTCTTAACACGGCCACTTTAACTGCATCATAATCTAAGCTTTGCTCAAGCGTCAATGCAGAACACACTTCTTGCGCTTTACCTACAAGTTTGCATTGTAACAATAAAGGCCAGCTCGGACATGTAACTGCTGACTCTGGTATTTTTGTCGGGCTAATTCCACTTCCAGTTCTTTCAACCTGATTGCCAACAACTGGTCTTTTGGAGCAGAAGGATTAACGGGATCCATGCAAGCCCCATCGTCGAATTTGAACTCTGCCTCCACAGCATCCAAATCCTCAGACAGTGCTGGAGACGCAACACCCGTAACCACACTCTCACCAGGCAATATCTTTTGTTTTACCAGCTCCATGTGCAGTGCCTCTTTAATCTCCCTTTTGAGCGCATTTCGAGACACGACAATATCAAAGAAATCTGTGATTAATAACAAATCGTCTTTACGGCATTTTTCAAATTTCTCCTGTGTGGGCGCAATCACAAATTTTTCTAATTCAAATTTTGTCATCATGTCAATCTCTATATTTCCTCCCTCACAAAAAGAAAAACCCCAGGCAAACAAACAAAATAACCTTGCAAAATAAATTTGGCTTATAATATATCTTGCCAATGGACGAGCCCCCAATTTCATGTTACACCCCGTCTAGGGGAAAAGGGTGCAACATGAAAAACACAAAAGGTAATATTTCGAAAAATGATAAATTTATTGTTTTTAAGGATGGGACATAAGATTCAGGAGCCGACAAGGCCAAAACAACAAACAAAAATTCCTTGTTTCAAAAACCTCTTACTTAAACCCTAACCTCAAATAAAAGAAAATACAATGTACAAACCTAACTCCCTAACCAAAAACAAAGATCAAACAACTTACAATAAACAAAAATGGCGTCGGTCTCCCTACTTTCCCAAATAATAAGTATGTACAATATTTACAATCAGGCGACCAAACTTTGAAAAGGGCAATCCAAAAATCAGGGTCAAACAGGCAAATTGGTCAAATCCAACAAACTCTTCAAACACAAACTAATTCAAACAAAGACTCACAGTTTTCAACACTTAACAAATTCAACTCTTAACAATAACACAGCTTCCACAACATGCACCAAACAACCTCTCTCCATTCTCCCCAAAATCTCTCCAGAGGAAGTGATGACATGCTTCTTTTAAAGGGCTATGCACCAATCAGGACAGAGCATTAATTGGTCTGTAGGAACCAATCAGCATGAGACACAAACACACAGAGATACTAACAGAAAAACAGAGAAATAATAATACAGAAACATAGGGTCGTAACAGGCATCCAGTCAAACAACGTCAAATCATAATCTCAACTCACAAATTCTCTTAATGCCACAGTTCTCAATCTGTCGCCAGGTTTATCTAATGTCATGCATCCATTTAATGCATTAAAATAAATAAAACTTTCTCCTTTGTTCGACCACTGGCCTTTCATAGATGTGAGGGGGCTCTCTGGATAATTTGGAGGGTGACTTTAGCCAATGTGTCACACTATCTCTGCCGTCATTTAACATTCGTATAGTTTTATCACACATAGTTGATAGTATTTAAATTTAGACCCTCAGTTGAATTTAGACAAAGGTTTTAAACCCCATAATGGACGGCAATCTTCAGCTTCACAATTTCAACTTTCAACTTCTCTGATAGCTTGCGCTCTTTGTCAGACAGGGATTTACTGTTTGGCGTTATGACATGGTCTAAAAAGGTCACTTCCTGTTTCAACCTTCATCTTAGACTGACTGACCTTGAGACCCTCTTTGTTTCAGCAGGGCAACACTGTCAGACACACATGTTAGTTCATCACATGCACAAATCAAAAGATTATCAACATACAGTAAAGAGCTGTGGCTGGGGTCAGAGTCAGAGGTTCAAGACTGAGTGCCCAATCTAAACCTAAAAACCTCAACGCATTCTGTGTAATTTGAGACAGAATGGTATAAGAGTTTGGCACATTTGTTGCTCTGGATCTGACCCCGCAACTTTAACAGCTTTTAAATCTTGGACAAATCGCCATTTTGTAGGCTGTCCCTTATCTCTTATTTTCTTTACAGGGAAAATAGATGTACGCATTGGAGAGTTGCTGCATGACAATAATTCCCTCTTTTACAATGAAACCCACATCATATTAATGTTTTTCCCATAATTTTGAAGGTACTATGTTCAGGGCTGGATCAATGTCCTCTGCCCTAATGTCAGCAGTGCAGCAGTTCTCATCAGCGCTATCTTCAAGGGGAACAACAACTTTCACAGCCTGTGCTTTTTCATCACAACATTCAGAGTATGCGTTCAAAGTTTTGTTAAACCCTATGGCCTGCCCCACATCCATCCAATCATCAGATTCCAAACACGTTTTCACAAAAGGCCCTAACTCCGCCCACATTTGCTGTGTATCTTTAGCCAAAGACACATGTGGGACTGATCCAGCTACAAGATAGAGAGATGCTTGTTGCTCTGTCAAGCTTACAGATAAAGCACACATTTGATCATTCCAGAACATATTTTTGAAATTCAAAGTGTCATTGTTTGGTTCTAGCAACCATTCTTTCTCATAATTTGTGTCTCTATCGACTACGACATATGATGTGCAGTGTAATTCAGCAGAAGTCTCTTTACTCTTTAACAAATCGATGAATCTCATTCAAAGTCTCTGACATTAAGTCTCTTTAACGTGCGCCCTGTTTCTGTCGCACAATTTAGAGGTACATTGACCCTTTCAGCAAATCTATCATGTCCTATATCAGAAACAGACAGGTTAGTTTAGTTTCAGACATTCCCGGTAAACACTGCAAGTCACATGGTCGTATAACACTTCTCTATCCACAATAATCTACCATTATTTACTTATATTCTCTCTATTAAAGAGAGTATCTTGGTAATTATAAAACAAAACAAACAAAAAAAAACTCTATGTTTGCCATTTGGCATCAGACTTGAAATAAACATTGCAAGCAAATGTTTCATTGCAGGCAGCAGAGTCAGTGTATGTGTGTGTGTGTGATATCAAAGAATGTACACTTCCCTTATCTGTAGCCCTTGGCAGCGCTCCCAGAACCCCTCCTTCCTGCTCTCCCTCCTCTCAGTCCACTCTTGTGGTGTTTTTGCAGTCACTCGCCCAATGTCCGTCTTCTTTGCACAGTCTACACCTGGAGCAGTTTCTTTGTTCGTGATCTTCAGTCTTGCAAATCCAGCATCTTTTTCCTCTTCCTCTTTTTCGTCTTTTCTTTTCTCCTTCTTCTCCTGCCGTTGTTCTTCCTCCCGCTGTTGGTCTTGTGCATGTTGAGCATAACTCAGCACAGACTCAATCCGTCCGACTCGCCAGTCGATGCACTGAGTTTTTACCATTTTTGCGAGCTCCGGTCTCAGTCCACTCAGGAAACTGGTCCTCAGATGACATTCCCAGACGCCCGCATGCGCTCTGTCTTTCGGTTCTTCCATGCCGCTGTGTTTGCTGAAAACATCACACAATCGAGCATAATAGTTCTCAACAGATTCGTCGATGCCCTGGTGGCAACTTCTTACCTTTGCAGTGTCAATTATCGCTGGGAAGGCAGTTTTCAAAGCTTTAGCCAAATCTTCAATGTTTTTTCGATATGGTGTGTTTAGCGCATTGTCCCAGTCTGGATGTTTCTTCCTTTCCTCAGATGTAGGCAGTTTATTACTCACTTTGTGCCATTCATTTGCTCCGAGTTTCACGGACAACAGTCTCCTCAGTTCCTGTGTGGTGGGACTCTATATTTCATCTCTTTTGGCTCCGGTCCGGGCTCGTAGGTTTCATTCACAAATCCTCCCGCTGCTTCGTCGCTTAGCTCAGACGGCA
>JAWRVZ010000223.1:887500-930654 GCA_037043235.1 Rhodeus uyekii
CGCACAAGTTATTAATTTACACTGCCATGAATCATTTTACATGCAGCCTTCAGGGATACTGAGATGCATATCTTAAATGTCTTTAGAATATAATCTATAATATTTTAATCACATGCATTCTTCTTATATATTTATTCATGACTTATTTTATTTTTCTTAACTCCTCCTTTATTTTGAACTTGTCCTCTTCTATATATTTAGTTTTTTATAATTGCCAGTTCCTTATTTCAATGTTGGTTTGACATTTTGTTCTTGGCAGATCTTATAATTAGCTATATTTCTTCTAATTATATACATAAATTTGTTCCACCAGGCTTTAATTCTTCTAGTCATGTCTCGCTCACTGCTGTGTGCAAGGCTATGTGCCTCCTTCAATAAACTGACTGCAATTTTTGCTGGCAGGGTAGGTTCACCCGCTGGTCCTGTCTATAGGCCAGTCTCGTTCATTTTTCCCCCCTTACTTATCCACTGAGACTTCTCCTCTGCTGCAGCTCGTTGCTGTTCACTGAGAATGAAATCAACAGTTAATTCGTTTGCTATGTCAGTCAGTTCATCACAAGAATTCACCATTAACTGGTGAACGGTATATCCAGCTGTTTGTTTGGCCCCCTCGTCAGCTGCCGAGTTGCCCAACGCTATCATATGCACACTTTACTATATCTAGTTGCTCAGGAAGCATTACAGATTTCAACAATAGCACTGTTTCCTCATCATGTTTTATTGGCCTCTTTTTTACGAGGCTGGTTTCCCAAACTAATTTATCTCTCATTAATATATATATATATATATTTTTTTTTTCAACTTTTAAACATCCCCATTTGTTATGCTTTTATCAATTATTCTCTGTTTTTCTAGGGGTATTATCAGCTCACTTATACTAGGGTTTTCCAACACCTATAAGATAATAAAGGTCTTTTCACACACTCTGCTCTTTATTCCACTCTCACTTGTCCCTTTATGCAAGGGTTCATCAATCAGTCCTCCTCTCGGGGCCACCAGAGTATTGCGTCCGTTCCTACCAGGTCACACTTAAGTGACGGTCCAGAGAAGGTGCGCAACACTCTGATTTCCCAGATACGGATTTGGTCACTTACACACAACTTTCAAAGACCGTGGAGACTTAATCACACTTTTATAAAAATTTCACCTTATCCCAAAATTGTCACAGTTGAATACAGTTTAAAATATTATCCCTTTTTCCTTTTTGTAACCACTGTAAGCCACGCCGGGAATTTTCACAGAGATATCCAATGATTATAATTACAATTTCACCTATAAGATGATGACCTGGTTCTTAACCATCAAACACTGTGTCTGAGTTTCTTAACCCACTCCTCAACTTGGTTCACTTAACCATCAAACACTGTGTCTGAGTTTCTTAACCCACTCCTCAACTTGGTTCACTTAACCATCAAACACTGTGTCTGAGTTTCTTAACCCACTCCTCAACTTGGTTCACTTAACCATCAAACACTGTGTCTGAGTTTCTTAACCCACTCCTCAACTTGGTTCACTTAACCATCAAACACTGTGTCTGAGTTTCTTAACCCACTCCTCAACTTGGTTCACTTAACCATCAAACACTGTGTCTGAGTTTCTTAACCCACTCCTCAACTTGGTTCACTTAACCATCAAACACTGTGTCTGAGTTTCTTAACCCACTCCTCAACTTGGTTCACTTAACTATCAAACACTGTGTCTGAGTTTCTTAACCCATACTTTAGCAGTCAAATACCTTATTTGACTCTCTTGACCTGTTTATAGTCAAATACCTCATTTGACTCTTTTTGACCTGTTTATAGTCAAATACCTCATTTGACTCTTTTTGACCTGTTTATAGTCAAATACCTCATTTGACTCTTTTTGACCTGTTTATAGTCAAATACCTCATTTGACTCTTCAGCTCTTTTGATTCTCTCAAAAAATGAACTCAGCATCCCAACACTCAACTATTAATTTAGATTGTCCAATTTGCAGATTTTTATGAAAAAGGTATCTGCTTACCTTGTTTAAGATGTGCTGCGTGCAGAAAGTTGAGTCTTGGTGTTTGAATTTTGTGGCAAATCCGGGTGCCCCCTCCAAATTGTTGGAATTTATCTTTCCCCCCAGTCCGTTGATTTGCCCAGTCAAAGAAAGACGCTACTCGTAAATAAATGAAGTCGATTTAATGGAGAATCAAAAGAGCTCTGAGCTCAGGATTACTGGACCACAATGCCAAAAGCTGACATCTGGGCAGTCCAGAATGTCTTACAAGCATATGCAAACAGTTTATATATTCTTGACTTTCAGTTCATCCCTCGAGTCCACCTCTCCATACAGTGACTGTTGTCAGGTAGATTTCTTCATTGGTTACTTCATAGCAATCAGCAATCTGCACACAAGAATGCAAGAACTCCAAGTTATGTTAGAACAGAAAAGAACATGTCAATACAATTTGAAACATTTTAAACTATCATTAGAAATAAGCACGTCAACACAATTTCTAACATTTTAAACTATATTTTCCTTCAACAACGAGAAACTTTCTCGAAATAATAACTTAATTTCTCGTTGAATTAGTTAAAATCAGTGTAATATATGAAATGCAATCTATAGTAACATTGATTATAAATTATCAGTATATTTTCCACACTTTTCCATGCGCATAGGAAGGTCTGGAAGTGGAACAGAAGCATGAAAAGTGCAAAACTTGCATGTTTGCAGTATTTACACATCTACACTTAAGTTTAAGTGTATCGTCTTCATAAAATGCATGGGTACATTTTAATATGAACGCAAATTTTGTGGATGTTCTTTGATGTGCAGGTTCATCATAAAGAGTCACTATAATACAATACAACACTATACAATACTATAATACAACAGTCTACAATTCCTCTGTTTAAAATCCATGGATCACTGTGATGAGCTTGTTCATACACAAATACAAAAGAATAAAATACTATGGCATCCCACTGATGATTAATCATTCATGTTCTTTAATTATATTATTGATTAACACACTGACTTTAACAGCTGTTTTACAGAATGTGTCATGTTTGTTGTGATCTCGCATTTACATGCTTTGACCATGCGGAGAAGCACGAGTCATTATTTAAGTCATTATTTCGAGTTAAAAAATTTTTTTCAACTGTGGCAGAAACGAGCTTCCATAAGGTGAAGTTGCATTAACTCCTTTTTTAAACTGTGTGGGGGTTGAGACCGATGTGTGATTGTGTGGTCAATCAAACGCAATCCCCTGTCAATCAAACGCAGACTCGGCAAGCACCACCTGTCTAAACACTTGTGAAATGCACAGAAGCTTAGTTTAGCCATAGTCACGTGACATGGGTGTTTTGAATCACAGTTTCGGTTCAGTGTTTCGAAACATCTACGCTTCAGGATCTTGACACAGTGTCGAAACGTCAGTTTCGTGGCAGTCATCCCTAGACTAAGGTGGTGACTGATTATGAGAAAGTTGTGTAGAAAAATATCGAGATGCACCATGCTGAATAGTTTCACACCTCACACTCTCTCTCTATGACCCTCTGTTCCCCCTTTTCAAAAACCTGAAAATAAACCTGCCTCAAAATCTGTGATTATAAGGTTTGACACGTTATAAATGTCATTTGAAATTTGTTGTCAGATCAGCTTGAAATGCTGAGTGTCCTTGTATTTTTCCAGTCAGGTACACATCTTTTACACAATGTTTTGTTTTGATTATCTTGAATTTACAGTGGAACCAACTTATCTCAACCTTGGCTAACTCGCCAACCCTATTATGTCGACGTTTTTAAAGTGGAACTGCCAAACTCTCTCTTTGTCTGAGACTTTTCTTGTCGGTTTATGTTAATTCTTTTATGTCAAAAAACCCTAATATCTCAAGCGCAAAAGTGGGACAAATTCGCCACTTAACATGGGTTATCTCGATCCGGTGACTAATAATCGTACCTAGTTCACTGCGCATGTGCCGAGTTCGCGGTGCACGTACATGCCATGACCATTTTTGGTCTTTCCGGTCCTTCCAGATGTTTTGCGTTCGCCCAGTCAGATTGATATCACAGCGCTAGGTCGCATTAGTTTGTGTGGTCATGTCATAAGGGCTGTATGTTGTGTAATTGATGATTTCATGTTATGTAATTGTGACCTCGATCACTTTTGTTATATATACAATGTTTCATTGATTATTTTTCTTCTTTGTAATTATTTTCTTTACGTTAATCTTCTCTTTCTTTCACAGCACGTTGTGTATTGCTACGCGCGCTGTTTTCATTGCTTCAGAGTCATCAAACTTATTTGTGTTACTCCAGTGATCCAATAAATGTCATTTTGATGAGACTAATGCTGGTGTTCAAGAGTGATTACGAAATTACACAACGCAGATTACATTGACATCAACAAATACGTCGTTATTGTTAGAAGCATTTGTTTTCAAAAAAAGCAACAAAGCATTTTAAAATTTGTGTAGAAACCATATGTAATGGAGGTGTTTTGTGGGACTTTTATTTTGATGGGTTGCTTTCTGTGTGTTCGGCGGGAGATGCTGAGGAGAGGAGAGGAAGATATCCATATCGGTGTGGACACGTTGTGATCGCGATCCGAGAAAGTCAGTGGTACAAGAACAGTTCACTTCTAGGATTAGTATCTGTTAAATCTGTTATTATCAAGTGGAACCAGAGACATCGTAGAAGCTGAAGTTTTTGCTTGCGTCATCGGACAAAGAACAGTGTCGGAGACTGGCTGAGCGCACGGGAGATATGCTGGAGCTGTGAGTCTCATTTGGATGCTGATTGATTTTTTTGCGTTACTCTTGACCAAGTCCTACGTGTTGTTGCTCTGGGTAATCCACCAGTTGTGCCATAGAGAGACACTGATCTGTTCCTGCGATAGGAGTGATACTTTTCTCTACTAAATATTCTTTTGAGTTTTTAAGCATCTTTCGAGGAGACTGACGACGCCTGCGATCAAGACGTTTTTGGAGAATGTGTTTTTGAGTGAATCAGATGATTCAGTCTCGGCCCATCGCGTGTGATTACTGAATCGCGGCATTTTGTTCCAGAGAGTTCCCGAGTTTTTTCTGGGCGCGCTGAAACTTCTGTTTATTACCCTGCCATCCTTTCGACATTCTCATTACCCTCTCTCAGCTGTTGTTCGTCGTCATCGGTCATCGCAAGTCATCACTACTACAGACTGGTACTGGAGTTCGTTACACACACACACATACACACGTATCTACGAACCTTTACTGATAAAGACTGAGTCTAATGGAGTGTTCAATAGAGAGTCAACTGTCAATCTGATCCGGCTGAGTTATTGATTCATTTGAACTGAGTTATTGATTCATTTGAACTGAGTTATCGATTCATTTGAACTGTGATCTGAATCGAATTATTTGAACTGTGATCTGAATTGAGTCATCTGAGTTGAACTTTAAGGATTTGTTTACATTTAATGGTAAAATCAGTTGTGAACTGATATTGTAATTCATTTTTATTTACTTGCTTCCAATTTGTGTTTTTGATTATTTAAACATTTAAAGGTTAGAAAAGAAGCTTAAAGAACGTGTATTTCATTTTATTTTTGAATTTAATTCTTGAAATAGTTATTTTAAGAAATAAATCACTCATTGTTAAATGTAACAGCCTTGTTACCTTTACACATAGTAACCGCGAATGCAATACTATCAGAACTGTGTCCGAGCGAAATGACTGTTATGAGCGAATGTGTTTGTGTGTTTTGACTGTGTTTACGCTGTGAGCGAAATTGTGTTTGCAATGTTGGAGAATGATTAGTCAAAGTCAGGTGCATGGGGTATGCAAATTGGTGGGGGTCCAGGGAGGGGGGGAGGACAGATTTAATGTGGTGCATGACTAGCCGCTCAAAGCACTTCATAAGGATGGGGGTAAGTGCGACTGGGCGGTAGTCATTGAAGCAGGATGGAGATGATTTTTTAGGGACAGGAATGATGGTGGTTGCTTTGAAGCATGTGGGGACAACAGCTTGACTCAGCGAGATGTTAAACATGTCTGTGAAGACATCAGCGAGTTCCTCTGCACAGTCTCTCAATACACAACCAGGAATGTTGTCAGGACCTGGAGCTTTGCGTGCGTTGACCCTGCTGAGGGATTTACTCACGCTGTCCCTGGGCAGTGTCAACATCTGGTCATCGGGAGGAGGTGGTGACTTCTGTGCAGTGGTGCTGTTGTGTGCCTCAAAGCGAGCGAAGAAGGTGTTCAGCTCATTCAGTAGGGGGGTGGTGCTGTCACACGTCCGTGCAGGGGGTTTGTAGTCCGTGAGGGTCTGAATCCCCTGCCACAGGCTCCTTGTGTCTCTGCTGTCGCTGAAACAGTGGGTTATCCTCCTGGAGTACTGTCTCTTAGCCTTCCTGATGCCGCGTGACAGGTTGGCCCTTGCTGTCCTCAGGCCCACCTCATCTCCAGCTCTGAAGGCAGCGTTACGCGTCTTCAGAAGACTGTAGACATTCCCTGTCAGCCACGGTTTTTGGTTGGGCCAGATGGTGATGGTCTTTGTGACTGTTACATCCTCAATGCAGTTGTTGATGTAAGAAGTAACAGTCTCAGAGTACTCCTGGAGGTCTACGGTGTTATGGTAGGTTGCAGCCTGTTTGAACATGTCCCAGTCCGTGGTGTCGAAGCAGTCTTGAAGAGCCTCTGATGACCCTTCAGGCCAGACTTGAATCTGCTTCTGGACTGGTTTGGTGACTTTCACGAGTGGTCTGTATGCTGGCAATAACAATACAGTGATGTGATCTGAAGCACCAAGGTGGGGGAGGGGAAGGGCTTTGTAAGCTCCTCTCTGAGTAGTGTACACTAAGTCCAGAGTATTATTTCCACGTGTAGGAAAGTCAATATGCTGATGAATTTTTGGAAACACACTCTTAAAGTCAGCATGATTGAAATCCCCAGCCAAGATGAGAAAAGCATCTGGGCGGGCTGTCTGCTGATCACTGATGTGTTTATAAAGATTATTAAGTGCCTCACTCCTCTTGTTGTTGTTGGAGCTGGGGGGGATGTATACAGCAACAAGTATAATAGCTGTATATTCCCGCGGTAGATAAAAATTAAAGGTTTGTATCGAGAATCAAAAGTGTTTTTTATTGTATACTGGTAAATCTCTGCTGTTGGTTGGTACACATATGCTTTTTGATGTTAGCAAACATATACAGTGTATGTATATTTTTATAACATGTCGATCGCTGCATCAAACAAATCGCTATATTGGCTTTTGGTTATCTCGATCCTCGGTTCTCTCGACACTTTTTTGCAACCCCCGAGGCCGTCGACATAACCGGATTCCACTGTATTATGTAACTTTCATGATACATTTGCCTGATTATTAATAAATTGCTACATTTGATTATATTCTGACTTAAAATGTTAAAATAACTTGAAAATATTAACACGTTGCATCCATTGTTACTGCAAATCTGCATCCAGGGTTAAGTACACTCTAGATCTCAGGTTAGATGGAGCATGAGGCACATCAGGAGATATTAATGTATTGTTCTAATTTTAACTCCATGAAAATAGTAGTGCAAATTAATCACAGAGGAAACAGAGAAATTTCATGAGAAAAATAAAAATTTGTGACATCTGGGCTTGCTTAAAGAAGGTTTTATTAAAACAGCATCATCAATAACAAATCTATTCGTAGTGCCCGCTATACCTTTTGTCGAGCAGCGCATCATTTTGAGGTAGTGTGTCTCTTGACATCAAAATAATTGACGTCCTATTACCAAATTAATTATTGTAACCCAGATTAACTATTTTTATTCACTTATAGCAGGGGTGTCAAACTCAATTGCACAGGGGGCCAAAATCCCAAAAAACTTTAGGTCACGGGCCGAACAGGATAAACATTTATTGAAAACGCTAAAACTAAACTTACCTTTTTTTAAATTAGATGTGAATAAAAACAGACAGAAATATTATTCTGGAATAAATCAACTTATACCTTAAATAACTTAAAAATATAAAAATATTTTAAAAATACTTAAAAAAAATAAAAATATATCCTGTCTAAATTATACAAGTTAGAAATAAAGTAAACAAGTAAGTAAAGTAAGTAAAAGTTAAAAGAACAAACATTCAAATTTCTTTACTCTTATGTCATTTTATATAAAACTTAAAAAGATTTATATATAAAAGATTTTGCTCTCCATAAAAATATATCCTGTCAAAATTATACAAATTCAAAATATGGACATGCTGCATAACAAAACCTGGAAATCTAAATACAATTTTTGCTTTTCAGCAATAACAAATCAACTCATTCAGTTGAATAGTGCCGTCTTATTAAATTATTTAATTACTGCCACATTATACACACGTAATAATATTTCAATATATTTGTTACGTCCTTAAGGACGTAATGTTTTTTTGTCTTTTTTGCCTGTATTTTCTTTCTGGCGCTTGTACTACTCTGACAGCTGGCGCTGATATGCTGTCTGACCTGTCAATCATGCAAGAAGACGTTCTGCCATGAGGGCGGGCTCTTCTCATCCGATGATCAACACCTGAATTTCGCGCACAAGCACTGTGTACCGAGCCTGAACAGTTATGGATAATTGACAATAACAATCGCGCAGTACTAGCGCGAGCGCGAAGCATCATTAGCCACTTCCTGTTTAATACAGGAAGTGTTCGGCGAGTCAGCTAGGGCGCGGGACATCTCGCGGGCCATTAATAAAATGCTCTCGCGGGCCGGACATAATTACACGCCGGGCCGGATGTGGCCCGCGGGCCTTGAGTTTGACACCTATGACTTATAGCAATACAAATGATGAAAATGAACCCAGCCCGGAACACTGTCAATAACACAAAAGGTATGAAGTTAACAATGGGAATCATTTATGAAGAAAAAAAGTGAATAATAATGACAAAAAGTAAGGGTGGAAATGTAATAGACTCAGAAGTGTATCTTTCTTTAAATGACAGTTCAGTACCTTAAAGTCATAGAAAAATTATATAAAACCCAAATTAAAGATTCTCCAATTAAATGGAAACCACTCACCAATAGTAATAACAAAATAGGATTGAGATGGGAAAGATCAGTAACCTTACAATAAACTCAACCGCAGCATGCAAACACTAAATTACTCTAACAGTCTACAGGGACAATACACTGGTCTCTCAGTGTACATAGTGTTATGATATTATGAATTATGATATTATGAACTCTTTTAAAAAACCCATATTCAGTACATAGATGACAGGCTATATGCTAAACAATGAACCTTACTGTGTTACACGTTATTTAAGCCTGAAACATTAAAGGATGCAGTGTTTGTACTGTAAGACTTTTGAAGTGTGTACATTACTGAGTAATGGCAGCTGGGGCAGGTGATTCGGGAGTGAACGGATCAGGATTTATTTTGTTCAGGTCCTCTATCACACTTTCATACTCGCTGTGCCATTGCTCTGGTGACAGTGTAGATGGGCTGGTCTCCAGGAACTTGTATGCATTTTGAGTCTGCAAGCTAAAGATGTTCCTTGCTTTCAGACAGGATTCACCAAACTCTTTCCAATGCTGAAAGATTTAAATTACAAAATAAATCACAGAAAAAAGAATGCAAATCACTGTGAAATTAATTTCTGTATTCCTGCAACTAAATATACTGAAGTCTAAGTTACCTCTTGTGCTGATGTGATAGAATCCAAAAATATCTGCTTCATGTCACTGTCCTCGATGAAGTGTTCATTAGCAAAAGTCTCATCTTTGAGAGCCTCCAGCATCACACTCACACCTTCCCAGAACTTCTGAAGCTGAATCAGAATTTGTTGGATTCGGGAAAGGCATTTTTGGACATCATTCAGATGGACAGGGTCAGGTATTGATCCTGTAGAAACAATATGAAGAAAACATTAATTATGAGACATCACTCTGATGCTTCTGGTGTAAATCAGGGAATGTGTCGAGCACAACTATAAATCTTTCAAGTGAAAGAATCTAGTAACACTTTATAATGACTTTCATTAATAAATAATTATCAAATTTATATAATGATTAAAGGATCATTGGTTAATATACAGTGCTTAACACATTTATTAGTCCTTCAACCAAAGTAAGGTTTGTGCCACAGCTGGCCTAAATAGTTATGGTTGTCCAGGTCAAAGTCTGGATCCTATTGAACAAATTTGGGGTTTGTTATTGTGCCTTATAAATTACAATTAAATCTTTTAGTTTTTGACTGATTCCTAAATTATTTGTGTTTTCTCTTTATTATGATAAGTGGACTATTGAATTTAATATATTCGCAATATGAGAATGTGCTTGTTAATGTTTAATACTTTTTGAACTTTTTAAACATATATATGATTATATATGATTAATGTAAACTAAAATGGTGACAAATAGTATACAATTTTCCATTCACAAGATCATCCACTTCTTGAAAATATATGCATGCCTTTAAACTTCAGTTCATATTTTATCGACCTAACTGCACTTTTTTACATTTAGAAATATACAAATTAGCTGTGGGTGAACTGGATGTTCAACAGAAATTTTAATGACTGGTCTTATTTTATATTTGTTGTCTTTAACTATGTAATTATGCAAAATAATAATAGTTATTAGGTACACTAAACTTATTGTGTTATGTGCATGTTCTATTCCAAAACACTCTATTGAGGTATGATACAGTATTTACAAGCATTTTCTTAATTTATTTTAATTAATTTTTTTTTTCCTGTTGATTAAAGATATATCCTGTTCAAGGCTATTAGTGTTAAGGTAATCAAAATATGTTTTGCACCCATACTACTAAATAAATTCCATAAATAAATACATTCAATGAATGAATTAATTAATCAATGTTTATTGATATTTGAAAGCATTTTATTTACATAATGATGAATAGCTAATTTCAACATATTATCATAGCTTTTTCATAATTATGTATTTGAGTATATTAATTATCTAATAATTTGATAAGCATTACATAGTTTCTTCATTTATCAAAGATTTTTTTAATTGTAAACCATCTGTCAAATTTTATTTCTACTTTCAAGTTTAATAAAATTTGTAAGCATTTCAATTTACATTACTGATCTGTTAAACATTAGGTAACATTTAAAAATTAAAGAAAAAAATTAAAGAAAAACATAAATAATCACATTGTCATAATTCTAGCTATGTGAATACATCTGAACCAATAATATGTTAAGCAATATATTATGTTGTTTAATGATTCATTCATGAAAGTAAAAATCTTACCATTTTCGATTTTAATGCTTGCCAACTTCAGCTGCATATCAGTCATTCTGATTTGGATGTTCGACTCCTTCCTCGCCAAGCTTGACTTTTCGGATGCGAGTTGAGACAATTCACTGGACAGAAGCTGGTTTTTCGCAGCTACACCAGGAGCAGGGAAGATATCATTACATACGCTAGAAAAGTCCATATGATTCTGAATCTCTAGGAATTTTGCTCTCCATTTTATCTCAGTTTGTTTAAGTTCCTCATTGGTTTTCTTCAGTTGAGCTTCGAGATCTCTCACCGCAGCCTCCTGGGCCTCCATCTCCTTAGTAGTTTGTGTTATTTTATTTTCTGTCTCCGCTTTTTCAAGGATTACATCACTGGTGCAGGAAGCAACACTGTGGTTGTGTTTCTCATATCTGATGGTAACACATTTCAGATTAATCATCAGTTTAAACACAGTACATGTTCTTGACATACACTGGTAAACACTGTATATTTTATATACATGGTAACATTCTGATTCATTAATTTATTTCATTTATTCATTTAAAAGATATGGTAAATTCAACAAATATTACTACAGTTTCTTATGCTAAAATTAAAACGTAGCAACATTTTGAACTGTCTTACTTTTCTACCATCTCTCGCACGTTTTCAACAATTGCAATGATCCATTGTCTGGCATTTTCCAGCGATTGAATGGCCAAAATGCTATTGTCGTTTTCAACAGCAACCTTCAGTGCAGGCAGCAGTGTGGAAACAAGGTTTTTACTTGTGGCCGCGCACTGAAAGACAACATAAATGCTTATTTTGTCTGTTCATATTTCATACTTTACATAGGAAACAACTGGTCAAAATTAATCAGTGAATGAAATATAAAAACTGTATTGCAGTTCTGACACCATTGCCTGTTGTGTGTCTCGTGACCATTTCAAAGATCAGGCTCAGTTGAGATGCCAATTTACAGTGAAATAAGTGCAGAAAAGATGGACAGTTCTCAGAACGTTCAGTTGATTTTGTAGTTCGAAACAGATAAAAAAATCAGCATTTCTGAGAAGTTTGTTCTGGCTGGTAAACTCCTTCGAACTTCCATTAGTCCATGATAATTCTGCAATAGGTGGGTTTTCTCTAAGGCTCAGTGAAGTAATCTGTGCAGTATAAAATATACAAATAAACTTGAATAGAGTGTTGATATGCAGATCTGGTGGAAACATTTCTGTGATCAGAAGCTTTCTTGATCATTTTTATCATGTGGTTCTTGTGTTATAGGGAAATAGTGTGTGAGATATATTTAATTAAATGTTCATTTAAACATTTATGTTCATTCAAACATTAATCTATTTATCTTGGTGAAAAGAATGGTGAATTAATTTGAAATGTTCACCATGACAGTATCTTGTGCACAGAGCTTGTGCAATCTGCATGACAATATACTCATTTCTGGGCACACGTTCGAACACTCTTGACCATTAGGGCTCTTTAAAGTCATCTATACTTCAGTGGAGAACATTTAAAATCCACGGAACTTTTCTACTTCACAAAAGGTTATAGTGGAAACAGGTTCTTTAGAATTTGAAGATATTCTTCACATGATTCATTTAAAAACTGTTGAATAAAAGTTTCTTTGGCGAACCAAAAATGGTATTCCTGGGAAAGACTCCAAAAGTGTGTTTTATTTTTAAGAGTGTTATTGGATGTGTGTTGCAATAACAAAATTGGCTCAAGAACATTGGCTTTACCTTCAGAAGAAGAGCCTCAGAGGAACCAAAGAGAAGCTGAGTTTCAACAGCACGCTCTCGGAGAACTCTCTCCAACTTGGGGAACTTGGCCAAACAGAGATAAGAGAGATGATAGAGCAAAGCCGTACGCTGAGCAGATGGAAGAAGCTCCGTAACAAAGTCGGGGGTATTTGCAACCACAAGTTCTGTAGAAGGACAAATTTGATAGTTTCGTCTTTATGGTTTGCACTGATGTGTGTCAGTTATTAACAACATTCCAAATGTTTAAGTTTTATCAGTGAAAAACATTTCTGGAATTTTTACTCACTGTTGTTGTTTGACATTTTTCTTGTCTGTAGTGGAAGTACCTGGAAAATAATGGAAAAAACCCTCATGAGACAAGTATCATAAATACTATGGATGGGAGATGCAGTAAATGTTACCTGTTAGATGAATGAACCTCTCAGCAGTGTAGATGATTGTGTCAGCATAGGAGTTTTATACTCTATGGCTCCTCCTTAAAAAAGTTTCTCAGCCACTCTTCTCTGTGAGAAATAATATATCTCTGTAGTTGGGCAGAATAAGACTTGAAATCAGATTGTCATGGAAATTTCCCAATTATCCCTTATAGGCTAAAGATAAGACCAAAAACCCAGTACTGCGAGAAGTTTTAAAGTATTAATTCTTTCAAGAATGGCGTTCAACACTCAAAGAACTGATTTAGAGAGAGATTAGAAAAAATGGCTTTGTCTACAATTAGTATTTTATAACTAAAGATCATGCAAGTCTATTCTAATTAAGTTTACTCTTTTGAACTCTTGATTTTGCCCAAAGCAAGGTAGGTTAGTGCATGTGTTCACAAATTCTTAGATTTGCATAATTGTAAGATCTTTCAGAAAGGAGGTTGAGACATAGCTAGGTATGTTTATAACAAGGTTGAGTTACAGAAGATAAAATTGGGATTAGATTAAACTATGTGAGGCTGGGTATGTTGAAAAAGATGACACACACAAATCAATAAATTGAGTGAATTTTCAATGATCACATGAAACTCAAAACAACTGTTTTGCCAATTTCAGCAAAACAGTCCTTAAGAGTCGTAATGTGTTGAAAGTACCAATGTGAATGTGTCCACTGGTGTATATACAATCCACAAACATGCTTGATTATGAGGGCGGCAACGTGGACACAGCAACGTGACAATGGCGAATTCCAGTTCAGGTCGTTGACAATAAATATTGCCTGACTGCAATTCACCGTAGATTAAACAGAATCTCTAGTTTCAGCACTCACAGGGGCTTCCAATGAGAAGTCATTCCAACATGCAATAACCACTTCACTCTGGATTCCAGAGACGGAAGTCCTAGAAAGCAGAGACTCAGCATATTGACCTTCAGAGCAGGAAGATTAACTGTATTCAGCCTGAAAACAGGGGTTCTCCAGGACCTGCAGAGTACTAAACATAGCTCTGGGGAGCTGAGGCTCACCTAGACCCTTTCCTCTTGACACTAAAGGCTGGAAAATTGGTTCAGACATTTTAGTTCAATAGTTGCCGAACGTCTTCACCAGTCTGCAGAATTTGTGTATTCATATATCTGCATTTGATGGTTGTAACATTCAGTATATAATCCATTATCAGTTGCTGTTTACCTATTGACATTTTAATAGATTAAACTATGCCATTTAGCTCTAATTCCTCTTGTAATATGTTGAGTACATACTGAGTGATCATGTCTACCTACCAAAAACCGTCTTGGCTCATATCCTCAACTACTGGGGGTCATCTTTTGTCTCTTTCTGTGAGCATGCACAGTTTTGAGTTCACTCAGGCTGCACACTCTCTTGTCTGCGTCAGTTGTTGTGTAGCACACGGTTCATGTTTACATTGGCCGTATGTTTTCATGTCATGTTTTTTGTCTTGTGCTATGTAGAACGCAGCTTGTGTTTTCACGGGATTTGTGTGTTCCTGTTGTATTGTTTTGTGTGAACACATGGCTTATGAGTTCTCATTGTCAGCTTGTTCATGTCATATTCAGTGTGAGCACATGGCTAGTCATGCTAGTCTGCTCCCCTGTCATTGTGTAACCCCGCCAATCTTGTTTCCTTGTTATTTGTTTGATTTGCCCCACCTGTCCTCCCTCATTACCTGAGTTGTGTTTATTCTGTATTTATTCTCCCTGCATTTGATGTCGTGTGCTGTTTCATTATCACCTGTTTTCATGTTAAAAGTCTAGTTTAGTCAAGTTAAGTCAAGATTGTCAAGTCTTGTTTTCCATCTCAGGTTGGTTTTTGTTTAAGTTCTTGTTTTATTTATTTATCTCATCTCACTCTCCATCAGAATTAGACATTACACTTTCATCAGAGCTAGCTGGAAGAGAAAGAACTTCTCTTCAGACTTATCCCACACTCTGCCCTGCGATCCATCCTGCCTAGAGATCACTAAAGAGAGAGTCAAGCATACTGACTGTACCACACAGCATAACTCCCTCAAGCTCCATTCAAAAAATAGATGTACATATCTGTAATGAGAGAAAAGTGAGAATAGAGTCCACTGCATTTTTCACCTCCCTCCCTAAAAATGAGCATGTTTAGACACATGCTTCAGACTCGGGTCACACTGAGTCTTTTGTTCAGATGCATTGTGAGTTCCTATTCAGATTGGAACTACTTTATTTCACTAACTGAAGCACTACTTGTACTCTCTATAGATTCAGACCATTTGAAAACAGAGCAGTATTTGTAGCACTCTTTACAGTAAACATGGAACCTGTAACATGAGCTTTTCTTTATTAAACAACTTATTACTGTTTAATGCTTTATCTGAAATCTGTCTGTGGCGAGCAGGGCGGGGGCTTCGCAGGTGACGCTCATTCTCAATTACGCCACCGGCTCTCGTGACGCTCTCACGGTCCCTCGACCCCGCCCTGCTCACCACACTGTCATCATCAGAAGTGAGACATTCAACTGCAGTGTGGCTTCCTGCACCAGTGATGTGATTCTTGAAAAGGCTAAAACAGAAAAGCAAAATGCTCTAACTACTAAGGAGGTCTCTAGAGAAGGTGGTGAAAGATCTTCAGATGGACTTGAAGAAAACCCTAGAGAAAATGAAACAAATTGAGACAAAGATTAACCAGTGTCAGAGCAAAATAGCTAGTGGTAGATTCTTTTTTTTTCTTCCTGGCTTTCATAATACCATTTTTCGGACCTGGCCAAAGCAGGAACTGCCATCCGTTAGCCAATGATGTCTGCCATTCATTTATAGTACATAGTAGTAGTAGTAGTAGGCCTCCGTCGGTCAGTATTGACTGTGGATGACGTATCCTAGTTCTCGTCTTGGTTTGTGTCAGATTGTCTGGCAGAGGAATCAACAAATGTATAATACAAAATAGAAACAACCAGACGGAAATTTTTTTTTTTTATATGAAATCTTTTTTTTGTTTGGTGTTTGCAAATTTTCTGTAGTTTGATTTGTACAATATGATACATTTATGAAAAATCATTAAGCCAAAAACATGATTAATATTGTATAATTTGAAATGTGTGTGTGTGTGTGTGTGTGTGTGTGTGTGTGTTTTTTGAGTCTTTTGTTCAGATGCATTGTGAGTTCCTATTCAGATTGGAACTACTTTATTTCACTAACTGAAGCACTACTTGTACTCTCTATAGATTCAGACCATATGAAAACAGAGCAGTATTTGTAGCACTCTTTACAGTAAACATGGAACCTGTAACATGAGCTTTTCTTTATTAAGCAACTTATTACTGTTTAATGCTTTATCTGAAATCTGTCTGTGGCGAGCAGGGCGGGGTCGAGGGACCGTGTGTCAGGGTTCTGTCACTTAAGTTTGGGGTTCTAGTGTGTAGCTTGACAGAGCTCTGACACTGCCCCTTTGTTGTGTGTTGTGATTGTATACCCCGCCCATCTTGTTACCTCGTTTCCCTTGAGTGTTGTCAGCTGTTTTCAGCTCGTTACCTCTCCTCATGTGTTCCCTATATATAGCCCTTGTGTTTGCAGTCCTTTGTGGTAGCCCTGGAAAGTTTACAATCGGGTCAGTCTGATAGTAGACAGGATATATTATTTGAAATTTTACAGTCATTATACAGGATACATAATAAAGGAAATTATATTAGATTTCTTTGGGTTCCGGCACATGTAGGGGTGGAGGGCAATGAGGTGGTAGATATTTTGGCAAAGAGATCACTAAAAAACAGAAATGTAGAAATGCACATTGATATGAGTAAATCAGAAGCAAAAACATGTATCCATAAGGCTGCACGTGACATCTGGCAGAAGAGATGGGAATGAGAGAGGAAGGGGAGACACCTGTTTCAGATTCAGAAAACAGTGGGGAAAGGAGAATGGAATTCAGTATTAAGAAGGAAAGAGTCATCTTTAATTTTTAGACTTCGCATAGGACACACAGGGTTAAATTATAGTTTACATAAAATCAGTAAACATCCTACAGGCAGATGTAATAAATGTAATGAACCAGAAACAGTTGAACATGTTCTCATTAACTGCAAAGCATATAAAGATAAAAGACAGGGGTTGGAAAATAAAATGAAGGAAACTAAACATAACACAATGACATTGGAAAATGTTCTAGGTAAGCGAAGTGGACGGATTCCAATGCAGTATGCAATACTTAGGTACTTGAAGGAAATAGGAGTTGATATAAGAATATAGTTTTTTTTTGTTTTTTTTTGTTGTTTTTTTTCCTCCTCCATTGATACTCCAGTTCAGGGGGCTGGGGTATAATGAGGGTGCCCTCAAGGACCTGTTTAATTATGCGCTGGACGAGCCCCTCAACTTCTGGAGTATGAGGGGCCTGGAATCTCTAGACTTCTGGGGGTTCGTGGAATTCCTCATCACGCCCCCCAAGGTTCCGACCCCAGCGGAATTCCTGGCTGCCGAACTGGCCAGGATAACCGCTGCGCGGCAGGGGGCCGCCGACCCAGAGCCTGCTGCCGACCAGGAGACCATGAACTCGACACCTCGCCGCCGGAGGAGGAGAAGGAGAGGGGCTTCCTCCCCTTCCAATGACCAGGAGGCCGCTGTCCCAGAGCCCGCCGCTGTCCCGGAGGCCACCGTCCCAGAGCCCGCCGCCGACCCAGAACTCTGTCTGCCTGACCCGGCGGCCGACCCAGAACTCTGTCTGCCTGACCCGCCGGCCGACCCAGAACTCTGTCTGCCTGACCCGCCAGCGCCACGTGCGCGCCTCGCCCTGCCGGCGCCCCCGAGACTGCTCGCCCTGCCGGCGCCGCCTGCGCACCTTGCCCTGCCGGCGCCCCCGAGACTGCTCGCCCTGCTGGTGCCGCCTGACCCGCCGGTCCTGACTGAGCCCGCCTGGCTCACCCCTCCGGCGCCGCCTGACCCGCCGGTGCTGACTGAGCCCGCCTGGCTCACCCCTCCGGCGCCGCCTGACCCGCCAGCCTTGCCTGAGCCCGCTTGGCTGGTTCCCCCGGACCCGCCCTGGCCCTCCGCCAGGACTCCAGAGCTGCTGGAGCCACCTTGGCTCATCCCTCCTGTTCCGCCTCCCTGGACTGTTTATTTTATTTTTTCTTATTGAGGACTTTTTTTGAGTTCATTTTTTCATGATGTTGATGACTGGTTATTTTGATCATCCCCGGACTCTGTTATTGACTTTCCTTATTGAGAATTTTTTTTTTTTTTGCTCTTTTGGTTGGTCTGTTCTCCCTCCCTCCCTCCCTGGGTCTTTTATTTCTTGTGTTGTGTCGTGGTGCTGTTTCGTCTGGTGTTCATGTAGGGAGGTACACGCCAGGTGGCGTCCCTTTAGAGGGGGGGTAGTGTCAGGGTTCTGTCACTTAAGTTTGGGGTTCTAGTGTGTAGCTTGACAGAGCTCTGACACTGCCCCTTTGTTGTGTGTTGTGATTGTATACCCCGCCCATCTTGTTACCTCGTTTCCCTTGAGTGTTGTCAGCTGTTTTCAGCTCGTTACCTCTCCTCATGTGTTCCCTATATATAGCCCTTGTGTTTGCAGTCCTTTGTGGTCTCGTTGTCATTATGTTCTGCTCCTTGGTGTATGTGTTAAGCGTACCGTTCCATCCGGTTTGTTTGGTTAAGTTTAGTTATGTTTTCCCCCTCGTGGGTGTTTCTTTTGTGAGTTTTATGTTCATTTCTGTTGTAATAAATCCCTGCTTTTCCCCCTGCACTTGAGTCCTCCCTTCATGTTCCGTGACACCGTGAGAGCGTCACGAGAGCCGGTGGCGTGATTGAGAATGAGCGTCACCTGCGAAGCCACCGGTGTCTCTACAACCTCCCAGGTTTCGGCACCAACGTAACGGAGTTAAATATTCGGGGAGGAAGGAGGCGGGAACCGGCAGACATTCAACAGACTTTAATGTGCAAAATAAAACATAAATCCAAATAAACATAATGGCGGCAGCCCCTTGCGGCCGACTGACGCACACACAAACACAGACCATAACACAAACTCCAGGCCTGGTCCTCTCCCACTTTCACTGTCGTCGCTCCTCCTTTTATGCCTCCGCTTCTCCGTGAGGAGAGACACCGGTGGCTTCGCAGGTGACGCTCATTCTCAATCACGCCACCGGCTCTCGTGACGCTCTCACGGTCCCTCGACCCCGCCCTGCTCGCCACACTGTCATCATCAGAAGTGAGACATTCAACTGCAGTGTGGCTTCCTGCACCAGTGATGTGATTCTTGAAAAGGCTAAAACAGAAAAACAAAATGCTCAAACTACTAAGGAGGTCTCTAGAGAAGGTGGTGAAAGATCTTCAGATGGACTTGAAGAAAACCCTAGAGGAAATGAAACAAATTGAGACAAAGATTAACCAGTGTCAGAGCAAAATAGCTAGAGGTAGATTCTTTTTTTTTCTTCCTGGCTTTAGTAATACCATTTTTCGGACATTTTTCGGACCTGGCCAAAGCAGGAACTGCCAGCCGTTAGCCAATGATGTCTGCCATTCATTTATAGTACATAGTAGTAGTAGTAGTAGGCCTCCGTCGGTCAGTATTGACTGTGGATGACATATCCTAGTTCTCGTCTTGGTTTGTGTCAGATTGTCTGGCAGAGGAATCAGCAAATGTATAATACAAAATAGAAACAACCAGACGGAAAAAAATTTTTTTTATATGAAATCTTTTTTTTTGTTTGGTGTTTGCAAATTTTCTGTAGTTTGATTTGTACAATATGATACATTTATGAAAAATCATTAAGCCAAAAACATGATTAATATTGTATAATTTGAAATGTATTTGTGTGTGTGTGTGTGTGTGTGTATTACGTTTAATATGTATGTTAAAATAAATAAATGAAAAAAAAAAAAAGATTGTTTTTTGAGGTTCACTCATTATATACATATAATGAAAGTGTCGATTAGTGCTGTATTTAAACAATCGATGGTTAAATTAACTAATTAATCACATACTTTTCTGCAATAAACAACTGCATTTACTTTGAAAGTATTTAATATTCCCATTAATTGCAAGCATTAAACATTACAGTATAATTGAAAGCTATGAATTGTAACATTTATCAGGCTTTAGAAATATAATCACTTATAATTTAAGTAAACTTAAGACAATCTTCACATAAACCCATTATAATCAATATATAAGGGCTATTTTTTTTTTTTCTGTTGGCCCAGTCAGGGTTGAGATTGGTTATTTCCTGGATGAGAGACTGTTGGGAATTTAGTGTCTCTCTCGACCCTTTCTCCCCCCGGTTCGTTGGATTCGCCAAAGAATGAGACACGATGTCCGGTAATAAAAGTAACTTACAGATTTATTAAGAGAATCAGAAATTGCCTTTGCTGAGCTCAGGATTATAGGACTACCACAAACATGACATCTGGGCAGTCCAGAATGTCTTACAAAGCGCAAACAACATTATTTATATTCTTGTTCTTCTGTTCTTCCCAACAGTGAGTGTTGCCCGGCAGATTTCTTCATTTGTTACTTCATAGCAATCAGTGTTATCAGGTTGATTCCTTCATCCCAGGTTACTCCATACTAATCAGCAGTCTGCACAGAACAGAAAACAAGAACCCCCTTTCCCCGTCTCTTTCTAACTGTATCTTTTCTGGTGAACAGATAGCTTAGACAGTTACAGCCTTGGACTTTTCACTCTGTAGGTGCATTGTTCTTTGTTTAGTCAAGAAAGATTAGTTACAAAACATTAACTTCATGATTGAATCAAGAATGAACACTTCAGCACAATTGGAACCTTTTAAACTATCATTCCCTTCAGTTTACAGTATTCAAGCAGGCCAAACACACATATACATAGATAATAACACACTATGATCAATATATCAATTATTCAGAAACATGTAAAACATTTAATCCCTCAAGACCTCCGGGGAAAAATAGGTTGCTGTTGGAAGAGGTGTTTGTGAGGCCAGCAGGGGGATCCCACCCTGCTGTCTGTGTGGGTCCTGACGGGGAAACTGTACTGCAACAAGCACCGTCCTTCGGATGAGATGTTAAACCGAGGTCCTGACTCTCTGTGGTCATTAAAACACCTCAGGATGTTCTCTGTAAAGAGCAGGGGGTTTTTTTCCCTGGCATCCTGGCCAAATTTGTCCATCGTAGCTTCCTAAACATCCCCATACTCTAATTGGCTTCATTGCTCTGTCTCCACCATTAAGCTGGCGTGTGGTGAGTGTTCTGGCAATATGGCTGCCATCGCATCATCCAGATGGATGCTGCACTGTAGTGGTGGTTGAGGAGATGTAAACCATTCCATGTGAAGTGCATTGAATGTTGTGAAAAGCGCTATATAAATAAAATGAATTATTATTATTATTATTAATTACATTTAACTCCACCTGTTGTCCACAAAGGAGCCGCTCTTGTAATGGTGGTCTTTGTTTACTTTTACCCTCACAATGTCTCAACAGCACATCATCTCCTTCTACTGTTCATTCATGGCATTTTTTTTAATCAGAAAATCACTAATCCCTTTATTATTGTTATTATGACGATCGCGTTTCGCCCGGGTCTCTCTCCCCATCTCTCACTTCCCGGCTCAATGAGACATGGGTGTTTGTGAATTTGCACTTGATCTACTTATGCACCGCTAGTCTCCCGCTGCAGACCTCGCTGAACCACGCCCCCCTCGCCTCAGTCATCACTGTAAAGTCCACCATTGCCCCCCACTCGTCATCAGCGCTCCGCGGATTCTTTATATTCGTCGGATAGGACGCACCAACTTTTCACCCCCAGTTTTGGGGAAGAAAAAGTGCGTCTTATGCGGCGAAAAATACGGTACATTACAGAGTACATGTCACTGTATTTGCTGTTGATTTCCTTTGCTATTATTTAGTCTCTCTCTCTCTCTCTCTCTCTATATATATATATATATATATATACAGGGGTGCACATAACTGGTACGCAGGTACGCATGCGCAACAAAAAGCAGAAATGCGTAGGCCCACCTGAGTCACTACGCGCCTTTGCGTACTTAACGATATTCGTAGACAACATTACAGTAAGAGTTTCCAAAATGTCCAAAAAGCAACAGACTTTAAGCAGCTTTTTTGGCGTTTCACCACCTGCAAAGAAACGCCAACTGGAGCTTGAGCCGAAAAAAAGACTTTTTTCGGAAAAGTGGCTTCAAGATGTGCAGTGGCTTGAAGTTAACGACGAGCGCACTGAAATGTGGTGCAAGATTTGCCGCTCAAATCCACATCTAGCAGACAAAACAGGTGCGTTTTATAAAGGCTCAAAGAATTTCAACCATCCTTTATTTGACAAACATGAAAAGAGCAAGGAGCACACGAATGTCGCGCAAGCCATTGCGAATAAACATGCTAGTCGAGAAGAAATGTCCAGTCGCCCACTTGCAAAATGGCGAGACAAGCTGAATGAAGAACAGCGCCAAGGTCTCTTTAATATTTTTCTCCTCGTCTTCCATAAAGCTAAACACGCACGTCCTATGTCTTCCTATTCTGAGGATATTCCTTTACTAAAGCGGCTAGGAGTAAATGTCGGAGGTACATATTATTCACGTGAAGGGGGCACGCGGATCATGCAGAGCATCGCTCACGCCATCACCGCGGAGTTACGAGCCAAGTTGCAGTCTGCTGAATTTTGGGGGCTGCTTTTTGATGGATCTGAGGACATCACGAAAACTGAGCAGGAAATAATTTACATTGTGTCTGTGTCCAGCAATGGAGAGTTTACCTCGGACTTTATTGGACTGATTGAATTGGGTGCTGACCGAACCGCGCAGGCCATAACAGACGGACTTGTTAGACTTTTCCAGGACACAGGCTTGGATGACTGGAAAACAAAGTTGGTCGCTGTGTGCACAGACGGGGCTGCTGTCAACGTCGGTATGTACAACGGCGTTGTGCCAAAATTACGGCAACTCGTTGCCATTGGAGACTCCCTTCTGCACATTTTGTGCACCGCACACACACTGGAGAATATAGCAAAATCGGCTGATCGCAACGTTCCTTACTGTGAGACATTTAATCGCTCCGTGGTGAAGCTGCTGCAGTTTTATTTACAAAAAGGTGGAGCAAAAAAAACTGCCGCACTGAAGAAGGTCTGTGAAGAAAACGGGATCTCATTTGTGAAACTCGGTAAGTTTCATAATATCAGATGGTCTGCATGGAGGCATGAAACACTGTTAAAAATATCAAGACTATTGCCAGCTATTAAAACTCAACTGGCTACGAGTGATAACAGTGATTTGCACCATATCTGCACAGAGCGTTTTCAGTGCTTTCTGTCATATATGCTTGACATTGGCAACATTTTGAAGACGACATCCATTAGGTTTCAGAAAGAAAAGCTGACAATTGGAGAATGTAAAGATGAACTCATGGTGGCTATTGGAAAGTTCACACTTCTGCTTGATGGTGAAGGCCACACAGCACACACTGTTTCTAATGCTGATGCTGACAGAGACAAGATAAACTTACTCAGGGGGTTAATTGAAGAGTTTGAAATCAGATATGACTCCCTTAAGTCATGTGATCATTTCTTAGTATTTGATCCTTCAACATGGCCTAACGAAATGCAAGACCTCCACAGTTTTGGAAACACAACAGTTTGGAGCATTCTCAAGAAATATGAGGCCACCTTGCAACTTGACAAAGACAACACTGTGACAGAATGGATGCGCTTAAAGCAGGCAGGAAAACGCCTGGGAGCCTCTTCTGTGCATGACTTGGTCCAAATTGTAAATACAAGTAACCCAGATGCTTACTCCAACATCAACAGGGTGGTTAAGCTGTCTCTTACACTGCCTTTAAGCAGTGCAGCTTGTGAAAGGGGATTTTCACATCTCAACTTAATAAAAACCAAGTACCGATCTCGTCTGTCACATGCTCGTCTCTCAGCCCTGATGCACATTCACCTGTCAAAGCAGACGACAGAGACATTTGACCCAAAGCAAGCTGTTGACCTGTGGATGGAGACGGCTGATCGGAGGCTCAATCAAGGACAGAGGGGTGCAACTGCAGCATCTTCATCTACCATGCAGGAAGCTGAAGCAGAGGACTGTGGAGGCGACAGTGAAGAGGACAGTGATGGCAACACGGAGGACGACAGTGAGAAAGACTGCACTTATTAAGACAATGCTACATATGTGAGTACCAAACACAATCTCCTGGTACTCACCTGAGTAACTCACTGAAAAAGTTATGTGCACCCCTGTATATATACTAAATAAGAAAAAGGAAATCAACATCAAAGGCTTAAATTATCAGGATCCCTGCAGAATTCTGCTCCAACCCTAATCATCTGATCTGATCTGCAGGACAGAATATCGTCCCCGATAAAGCCGATAGCATCTGATCAATTAGGTGTTTGCTGTTTATTTCCATTTTCTTTATTTAGTGTGCTGCTTTTTTTCTTCACCTCTGAAATGTGGCTGTAAAATACTATTCATCTTTAAATATATAAAGTCGTTTTATATTTCTGTAGCTCTTATTACAGAACGTTCTTTCAAAACAAACCACAGGAGAAATTACCTTCAAAGATCACATTGCAAAGACGGCTGAAATTGTTGCTTCCCACGTCTGTGTTTTGCCTGTTGTTTTGTGACATTTTCCAACATTTTCTTGAAATTTTTTTTTTAAAAAACTGTTTAAGGGTATTAGTGTTAAGGCAATCAAAACATGTTTTGCACCCATACTACTAAATCAATTCCATTAATACATTAAATTAAATAATTAGTAGATCGGTATAGTTCCGTGTAGTAGTCCACGACGGTACACACTATTTTTTTGCGTGTTATCTGCTGCTTCCCTTGTGCGTCCTTCATGACTGTCATGACCGGTCTAGTTTCAGTCAAGTCCATGCGGCATCTCTTCAGCTTGTTTTCGCGTAATTTCTTCAGAGCTTCCTTGACTGCGAAGTGGCAGGCCTTGTCCATAATTGCCTTGTCCAGGGTTGTTGAGTTTGGATCGGTGTGGACTTTGCTTCGTCTATTTAGAAGATCCCTGGTAGCTTCGTGCAGACGTGCTATTCCTGACGTGGCCTTCGATGTGGCTTCGGAGAATCCACAATTCGCATTGTAGAATTCCTCCGCATAGATGTTCGTAGTACTCCGTCAAGTCCGGATGTTTGGGCGATGTTATATTCCGCGAATCTGATGAATGCTGGTCGATGGGTGTCTTGTCTTTTCTTTCTTTTGTCGAAGTCGAACTTTGGCTCTTATCAGACTGTGGTCGCTTGCAGTCTGGAACGGCTCCACCACTCCAACATCCAGCAAGCTCCAGCGTTGATTGGTCAAGATGTGGTCCAGTTCTATGTGGAAGATTTCATTTGGACTGGTCAAAGTCCAGTGCAATTTTGGCTTCTTCTGGAACATGCTGTTGACGTGGAAAAGGTTGCAGGCGTTCAGGAGATCCGTCAATCGGTCACCATTGTCGTTGGCGTGCGGCCCAATTCTAGCTGATGTGGCGTGAGGTTGTTTTCCGATGGTGGCGTCGAAGTCTCCGCAGATGATCTTGTAGTTTGATAGTGTTTGATCTCTCCCTCGTTTGATGGTGTTCTCCATTTCTGCATAGAAGTCGTCCTTGTCCTCATCTGATGCTGCTGATGTTGGTGCATAGGCGATGATGATGGACATAGTGGTCAACATGTTGACTTTGATGCGTAGAACTGCGAGACGTGGGCTGATGACATCCTCTGAATCGACTTTAGGCTCGAGACTTCAGTGAACTATGAAACCGATGCCTCCGATGTTCTTCTTGTCGACTTTTGCAAAGAGGATGATGAAATCTCCATCGTCCTCTTCTCCTGGTAGTTGTGGCTTTGATTTTCGTTTCTTGAAGGGCCAGCATGTCAAAGCGGCCTCCATTAGCATTGCAAGATCAGCCTCCGAGTTGACGGTCCTGCAGTTGTATGAGCAGATCCGTAAGCAGTTGCTGTGTCTCTTCGGTCGGTCCGTGTTCTGTGCACTCCAAATCCTGCAACAATTTTCTTCTCCTGGTCCGTTCAGGTTGTAGGTTGCTCCAGTATACGTAGAGCTCGTGCTTCCGTCTGTGCCGCTCCGGACCCTCATTTTTGTGCGTGTCGTAGCTAATGGTTGCGTCTTCCTGGGTAGCTAGCCCTTTAGGTCGACGACCTGAACTGGAATTCGCCATGGTCGCATTGCCGTGTCCACTTTGAAACCCCCTTGCCACGTCAAGGCTTCCAGTGGGGTTTTAAGGGGGATTAAAACCCTACTAAACCCTACCCTACAATAGCCCCATCGCTCTTCTCTCCCAACAGTACAAACTGTTCACCTAGGTCAGGGGTGTCAAACGTACGGCCCCCCAGGGGGTTCAGTGCGGCCCGGAAGATAAATCTGCAAAATGAAACAAAAATATTGTCATTTTCAGCGGAGCTAACAGCAGATGGCAGCACTGAGCTTCAGGGTCAGAGTGGCTTTAGTTCTGTCAGTTTACGGTCTTTCCTATTGGCCGTGGCAACCTCATCATCAAAATATCTTTGTCAAAAAAGAGAAAAGTGGACACAAAGTGTCGGATTTTTCAAGAAAAATGTACCTCTTCCTATATGTTCACGGAGGTGAATGGGAAACCTGTGTGCTGGTGTGCTGCAGGTGTGCCAGTTTCGGTGCTTATGAAATATAATATTCGGCGCCATTATAAAAACGTTATCGTTTCGAAATCGATTTCGGAACACAAACTCGTGAGGATGGAAATAGGATGCGTGACGTGCCAAACTGTGTTTTAAGTTCGCGTTTGGCACGCATCCACATGTTTTCGACGTTGTTCATGTGAGTCTCCCTGTCGTTCGTATCTAGGAAGTTGTGCTTTCAGAGTTTGAGAAACGATGTTTAGGTCTTTAGCGAACTCTAAATGCAAATTGCAGATTTCGCAAATTGATAAAGTTAATTTGTTTACATAAAAAACCCACACATACTTATGTATAAACTTACACATTTTACAATTTAAAAAAAAAAAGCTGCCACTTAAGATTTTACGTGTGTGAAGTCAATTCATATGTTCAGAATTGCTTCCCAGAGTTAATTGGAAAATTAATTTTAAATAATTTATATTTGATTTATGTTAACAGGCAGGACAGTGTTTTTAAGTTCCACAAAACTGTGACGAAATGCTTTGCAACATTGTAAAATAACTGACCATTTTTTATGCATAATGCACTTAAATAAATGTTAAACTGAGTAATGGTGTTTTTGAAATTGCACATACTATACGTAGGTTGTTCATAAAAGGACAATTTATTTAAAAAAAAGTATAATTTAATATAATGTACTAATATACTATAATATTATATAATATATATATATTTTTTCTTTTTCTATGTAATTTTGGTATGAGTTTAGTGGTCTGTCCCCCTTGACATCAGATTAAGCTGTATGCGGCCCCCCGACCAAAATGAGTTTGACATCCCTGACCTAGATCTGTCACGGTTTTTGTATTCATTGACTCCTCATTCTGCTTGTTTTTGATTGTGTGATGATTGTGGGAGGCGTGGCTTCTGATTATTCACTCCACACTCATTCCATGCACCTGCTGATCGTTACATCCTGCCTTTATCAAGAACCACTAACTCCCTGTGTTTGTCAGATGGTTGTCTTGTGTGTACCAGTTAGTTGGACGGTCCTTGCCGGTCCTGGCTGTCAGTCGTCTCTGTTCCTGTGTTCGTGTCACTCCCTGGGGATTCTACATTCACCACTCTGTCCATTGGGTCCCTGCGTCATCCGTTCCTGCCGGTCTGCACGCCATCACTGTCTGGACTCTGTCAACCCAATAAATTCACTGTTGTACTTGCTATTGAATCCATCTCCTTATTCTGACCTGACAAGATCATCCTGAACAGACTGGAGAAGGCGATTTATGAGTTTCAACCAGTGCAACAAACGGGTTTTGGAAAAGGATTTTGCTGTATGTACCACATCCACACCGTCACACAAATCATTGAGAAGACGAGGGAGTAAAAGACCCAAAGACTGTTCGACAGTGTGGAGCGCAAACGCAGTATGGAACTCGCTCGCTCGTGCCAGAGCTCGTGCAATTTGGACACATCAACCAAGATTCGACTGTTCCACAAGGATGTTTGGCTAAGTCCCCCAGGTTGCAGGGCGTTCTCAAAGAGTGTGTTTTTAGTACGAAGTATTATTTTCAGTTCTCTGAGGATGTTCTGCAGAAGATAAAGTGAGTGTTGTTCATGCAAAATTGAACAGAAAAAAATTAAAATAGTTGAAAACAGTAGAAAATGAGGATAGATTTAAATAAATTTTGCATTCGTATTAAAAATAAGAAAATATTTCAAGTAGTAGAATCGAAATGTATCGAAATTAATAAAGTGTGCATGAATTTCTGCATGAATTACTTAATATTATGGTATCATGACAATCATACCATCAACAACAAATGTTTTTTGTTTTTCCTAACATTTCATAATATTGATCATTAACATCTGAAATGTATATATTTCATTATAATTAATAATTCATTGTAATTCATTGCTCCACTGAAGGAGAACATGAGTCAGACTGGCTTTCATGAGTTATTATTTATTTATATATATATATATATATATATAGTGGAGTTCGGTTATGTCGACGGCCTCGGGGGTTGCAAAAAAGCATCGAGATAAACAACAGCCAATATGGCGATTTATTTGATGAAGCGATCGGCATGCTATAAAAATGTACATACACTGTATATGTTTGCTAACAACAAAAGGCATGTGTGCACCAACTAACAGCAGAGATTTATACCTTTAAGACGGCGTACGTAGTTTTGTGCGCACAGGGAGGAGAGTGTTTTTGAGTGAGGAGAGAGGTGGCCGCTCTACCACTGACTGTTATATAGCATAATCTACTGTTTCTATTTTCCTTCTTTTATTTTATTTGTGAAGATTTACCAGTAAAGATAAAAAACACCTTTGATTCTCGATACAAACCTTTAATCATACTCTCGAGCATTGCAAACACAATTTCGCTCACAGCATAAACAGTCACATAAACACATTCGCTCATAACAGTCATTTCGCTCTGACACAGTTCTGAATAGTATTGCACACACGGTTACTATGGTTCCTTTAAAGTCTAATGCTTTGAGTTTTGCCTTTAACGGTCTGCATGAAAACAATTGCTTCTAAGCTTCTATCAGTAACAACGTCTTTGTCGATGTCAATGTAATCTGTGTTGTGTAATTTTGTAACCACTCTTGAACACCAGCATTCCTCCCATGAAAATGTCATTTATTTGGATCGCTGGACTAACTCAAATAAGTTTGAGGACTCTGAAGGAATGAAAACAGCGCGCGCAGCAATACACGACACACTGTGAAAGAGAGTAAAGAAAATAATTTAAAAGAAGGAAAAATAATCAACAAAACATTGTGTATATTACAAAAGTGCTCGAGGTCACAATTATATAACATGATATATATATTTTTATATAACATTATAACACAAATCATCAATTACACAACATACATCCCTTATGACATGACATGACAAACTAATGCATCCTACCGCTGTAAAATCACAATCTGACAAAATGACAAGTGGCTGGAAAGACCAAAAATGGTCATGGCATGCACATGCAGCGAGCTCGGCGTATGCGTAGTGAACTAGGTACGATTATGAGCCACGAGTTAACCATGTGAAGTGACGAATTTGTCCCTCTTTGTGCTTGAGATACCAGAATTCGGCAACATAAAAAGAATCGATGTAACCAATGTGAAAATACCAAGACAAATAGGGAGTTTGGCGGTTCCACTTCAAAAACGCCGACATAATAGTATTGGCGAGTTAACTGTGAGTCGAGATAAGATATATATATATATATATTATTTGGGGGAATAAGAGAAATTTTATGTGGGTCCAGTAGTGACAAGCAGCAGAAGAAAAACAATCTATTGCAGCAGAAGAAAAACAATATATTGCATTTAATAAATGTTTGTTAAATAAGAAGATATAAAGAAAAGACTCTTCTGTCTGATGGTGGAAATAAGGTGAATGCTAGGTACATTATTTACATTTATTCATTTAGCAGGCGCTTTTATTCAAAGCGATTTATAATTTGCATTATTGTTGTATCTGGTGCAGTTGACCATGATATACAGTAACATATAGTATATCTCTCATTAAATGCTCTTTGGTTGTGTTGATAAATTAATATTTTTAATGGATTCCTCCCGTTAGCATGCTATATTGGCTTCAAAAATATAAAAATTCATCAAAAGGATATGATTTTGGTGCACTACTAATTTTATACCTACTTGGAACTTATGTAATATAAAATATCCGTAAGTGTGTATATAAACATTTGATGGCCACATATGTGGACATATCATGTCAAACTTCTTGCTGTTTTTTAGTGTGTGGACACAAGTAACTAAATAAATAAAATAAATAAATTCATTACATTTATATAGCGCTTTTTTATCAAAGTATCTCAAAGCGCTTACATGGACGGGGGGAATCTCCTCAACCGCCACTGGAGTGCAGCATCCACCTGGATGATGCGACGGCAGCTATAATGCGCCAGAACGCTCACCACACACTAGCTATTGGTGGAGAGGAGACAGAGTGATGATGCAGCCAATCAGAGAAAGAGGATGGTTAGGAAGCCATGATGGACAAATTTGGGATTTTTAATGACCACAGAGAGTCAGGACCTCGGTTTTAACGTCTCATCCGAAAGACGGTGCTCATATCAGTACAGTGTCCCCGTCACTATACTGGGGCGGTAGGACTCACATAGACCAAAGGGTGAGCACCCCCTGCTGGCCTCCTAACACCACTTCCAGGTCAGTCTCCCATCCAGGAAAATAACCACTCTCAGCCCCGCTTAGCTTTTGTAAGTAACCAATTTTAGGCTACAGAGTGACATTGCTGCCGGCAATGATATCCATGATGCTCCCCGAACTGAAACTTGCTGTTGAAAGTGATATAAATAATTTGTCTACGACGTTTTTGTATATAGCAAGAAATTGGATCCTAGAAATTGTTATCAGAGTGGAAGAGATGGTAGAGAAGTAAACATTTTGTAAATGTTTCTAAGTGTTACAGGTCAAAATACTTATATGTAATAATTATTATATATTAATAATAATAATTTTATATATATATATATATATATTTTTTTTTTTTTCAATTTGTATTCTTTTTTATCACTTTTCTTACCTTTTTTCGCCTGACTACCCCCACTTTCACTTTCACTTGACCCAGAGCTTTTAATGAAATACCTGTCGAGGGAAATCTGCTTCTCTTTTATCCACAACAACATAAGTCTCTCCATCTCATCATTCATATTCGAATATAACTTCGATATAATCGTCACGCCCTTGGAAGGATTTACGTTCTTGATAACATCCTTCTGCTTTAGGATGATATCGTGGATATACTGCGATCATTGGTGAGAGATAGATCTTTCATGATCTTGCATGACTGATGTCTGGTTTCCTACTCTGACCAGTTGAAGTGTGAGAGAGGAAGGTGATGAGTCAAAGGATAAGAAGATTTTCAGAGTCTCTGTAGTATGACTTTAAGCAGACAAATTTTTATTCAAGGAGCTGAGGGATGCTAGATGGTGTTTGCTAATGGGTGTGCATGCCCCAGTTGTAATTCACAGCAAAGTATAGACAAAGTTGATTTGCTCACAGTTGTTGATTTATTTTTAATTATGAGTGCTCTTAAACACCTAAAAAGAGGAACCTTTTCTTATCTGAAATTATAATCGTCCTTAGAAAGTTTCAGGCCTTGTTAATTGGTTAAAACACAAACAGCAGCAGTTGGACTGTGAATCCAAGTGTTAGGGTTCTGTCACTTCAGCTTGGATTTCTAGTGTGTTGGTTGATAGAGCTCTGACACTGCCCCTTTGTTGTGTCTTGTGATTGTGAAACCCCACCCATCTTGTTCCCTCGTTTCCCTTTATTAATCCTAGCTGTTTCTGCTCGTTACCGTTCCTCATGTGTTCCCTATTTAACAAAGATATTGTCACGGTCATATAGTGCTGCAGGATGAAGATGATGTCCAAAATTGGCACAGGAGATGAATGAGGGAACAAGACTAAGGTAGTGGTGGTTAATTGCTCTGCTGTGTAAGGGATCTATATATGAAGCTATACAAATGTATATATCTACGAATCTCTCTATATATCTATGAATTTGTCTATCTATCGATCTATCTATTGTAGGGGATTTACAGTTAAGACCCGAGGACCAGATATGTTGAATGAAGACCAGGAGTCAGAAGTGCAGTCAATAGAATACATTTTAGTGAAGTTTAGTTTGCAGTTTCATCAGCAGAAGCCAGCTTCAGGTCTCACAAGGAGTTCGTAGGCCGCCCCCAAATACAATAACATTGTTACAGCAATTATACTCTAACAGAGGGTGCTAACTACGTCAATGATGACGTTTAAATGATTCTGATTGGCTAAGAAAGAAAGAAAGAAAGAAAAACAAAACTAGTAATTTTCCACACAAGAGCAGACAGTCTGAAGCATATCTTCGTTGATCACGTGGTTGACGGGTTCGTGACGTGGCTTGTCGAGAACAACAAGTCATTCCGTCTCCTGATGGTGCCAGTTAATCACCTCACCAATACAGACCATATTAACGCACACACACAAATACACAGCTTCTCCAAGGCTGAACTCGGCTCAGGCTCCAACTATAAACCAAAACATTCTGATAACATTCTCTATCTGTTGAGACGTGCTGACAATATTCATCCTTACTCGATGGAAAAATACAGAAGAGTAAAGAGAGGTTTTAATTAATAAAAATCCCTAACTTGATTATAAATCACTCTTTACAAATCATTCAAATAAGAAAGGGAAAAGAACATATTAAAAATAAGACAAAGAAACATATGAAAATTAAGACAAAGAAAAAAGAATATAGGTACAAATAAGAAAAATGAAAGAATATATATATACAAGCGGCAATGGATTTCCGAATAGTATCTATCTATCTATCTATCTATCTATCTATCTATCTATCTATCTATCTATCTATCTATCTATCTATCTATCTATCTATCTATCTATCTATCTATCTATCTATCTATCTATCTATCTATCTATCTCCTATGAAATTCTATTTTCCGCCACAGTTGAGAAAAAAAAGATTAAGTCGACATAACGAGAAACTTTCTCGAAATAATAACTTAATTTCTCGTTGAATTAGTTAAAATCAGTGTAATATATAAAATGCAATCTATAGTAACATTGATTATAAATGATCAGTATATTTTCCACACTTTTCTTTTTTGGAAGTGGAACAGAAGCATGAAAAGTGCAAAACTTGCATGTTTGCAGTATTTACACATCTACACTTAAGTTTAAGTGTAACGTCTTCATAAAATGCATGGGTACATTTTAATATGAACGCAAATTTTGTGGATGTTCTTTGATGTGCAGGTTCATCATAAAGAGTCACTATAATACAATACAACACTATACAATACTATAATACAACAGTATAATTCCTCTGTTTAAAATCCATGGATCACTGTGATGAACTTGTTCATACACAAAAATACAAAAGAATAAAATACTATGGCATCCCACTGATGATTAATCATTCATGTTCTTTAATTATATTATTGATTGACACACTGACATTAACAGCTGTTTTACAGAATGTGTCATGTTTGCTATGATCTCGCATTTACACGCTTTGACCATGCGGAGAAGCACGAGTCATTATTTAAGTCATTATTTCGAGTAAAAAAAAATTTTTTTCAACTGTGGCAGAAACGAGCTTCCATAAGGTGAAGTTGCATTAACTCCTTTTTTAAACTGTGTGGGAGTTGAGACCGATGTGTGATTGTGTGGTCAATCAAACGCAATCCCCTGTCAATCAAACGCAGACTCGGCAAGCACCACCTGTCTAAACACTTGTGAAATGCACAGAAGCTTAGTTTAGCCATACTCACGTGACATGGGTGTTTTGAATCACAGTTTCGGTTCAGTGTTTCGAAACATCTACGCTTCAGGATCTTGACACAGTGTCGAAACGTCAGTTTCGTGGCAGTCATCCCTAGACTAAGGTGGTGACTGATTATGAGAAAGTTGTGTAGAAAAATATCGAGATGCACCATGCTGAATAGTTTCACACCTCACACTCTCTCTCTATGACCCTCTGTTCCCCCTTTTCAAAAACCTGAAAATAAACCTGCCTCAAAATCTGTGATTATAAGGTTTGACACGTTATAAATGTCATTTGAAATTTGTTGTCAGATCAGCTTGAAATGCTGAGTGTCCTTGTATTTTTCCAGTCAGGTACACATCTTTTACTCAATGTTTTGTTTTGATTATCTTGAATTTACAGTGGAACCCACTTATCTCAACCTTGGCTAACTCGCCAACCCTATTATGTCGACGTTTTTAAAGTGGAACTGCCAAACTCCCTCTTTGTCTGAGACTTTTCTTGTCGGTTTATGTTAATTCTTTTATGTCAAAAAACCCTAATATCTCAAGCGCAAAAGTGGGACAAATTCGCCACTTAACATGGGTTATCTCAATCCGGTGACTAATGATCGTACCTAGTTCACTGCGCATGTGCCGAGTTCGCGGTGCACGTACATGCCATGACCATTTTTGGTCTTTCCGGTCCTTCCAGATGTTTTGCGTTCGCCCAGTCAGATTGATATCACAGCGCTAGGTCGCATTAGTTTGTGTGGTCATGTCATAAGGGCTGTATGTTGTGTAATTGATGATTTCATGTTATGTAATTGTGACCTCGATCACTTTTGTTTATATACAATATTTCATTGATTATTTTTCTTCTTTGTAATTATTTTCTTTACGTTAATCTTCTCTTTCTTTCACAGCACGTTGTGTATTGCTACGCACACTGTTTTCATTGCTTCAGAGTCCTCAAACTTATTTGTGTTACTCCAGTGATCCAATAAATGTCATTTTGATGAGACGAATGCTGGTGTTCAAGAGTGATTACGAAATTACACAACGCAGATTACATTGACATCGACAAATACGTCGTTATTGTTAGAAGCATTTGTTTTCAAAAAAAGCAACAAAGCATTTTAAAATTTGTGTAGAAACCATAGTAACCGCGTGTGCAATACTATCAGAACTGTGTCCGAGCGAAATGACTGTTATGAGCGAATGTGTTTGTGTGTTTTGACTGTTTACGCTGTGAGCGAAATTGTGTTTGCAATGTTGGAGAATGATTAAAGGTTTGTATCGAGAATCAAAAGTGTTTTTTATTGTATACTGGTAAATCTCTGCTGTTGGTTGGTACACATATGCTTTTTGATGTTAGCAAACATATACAGTGTATGTATATTTTTATAACATGTCGATCGCTTCATCAAACATATCGCTATATTGGCTTTTGGTTATCTCGATCCTCGGTTCTCTCGACACTTTTTTGCAACCCCCGAGGCCGTCGACATAACCGGATTCCACTGTATTATGTAACTTTCATGATACATTTGCCTGATTATTAATAAATTGTTACATTTGATTGTATTCTGACTTAAAATGTAAAAATAACTTGAAAATATTAACACGTTGCATCCATTGTTACTGCAAATCCGCATCCAGGGTTAAGTACACTCTAGATCTCAGGTTAGATGGAGCATGAGGCACATCAGGAGATATGAATATATTGTTCTAATTTTAACTCCATGAAAATAGTAGTGCAAATTAATCACAGAGGAAACAGAGAAATTTCATGAGAAAAATAAAAATTTGTGACATCTGGGCTTGCTTAAAGAAGGTTTTATTAAAACAGCATCATCAATAACAAATCTATTCGTAGTGCCCGCTATACCTTTTGTCGAGCAGCGACTTTGAGGTAGTGTGTCTCTTGACATCGAAATAATTGACGTCCTATTACCAAATTAATTATTGTAACCCAGATTAACTATTTTTATACACTTATAGCAATACAAATGATGAAAATGAACCCAGCCCGGAACACTGTCAATAACACAAAAGGTATGAAGTTAACAATGGGAATCATTTATGAAGAAAAAAAGTGAATAATAATGACAAAAAGTAAGGGTGGAAATGTAATAGACTCAGAAGTGTATCATTCTTTAAATGACAGTTCAGTACCTTAAAGTCATAGAAAAATTATATAAAACCCAAATTAAAGATTCTCCAATTAAATGGAAACCACTCACCAATAGTAATAACAAAATAGGATTGAGATGGGAAAGATCAGTAACCTTACAATAAACTCAACCGCAGCATGCAAACACTAAATTACTCTAACAGTCTACAGGGACAATACACTGGTCTCTCAGTGTACATAGTGTTATGATATTATGAATTATGATATTATGAACTCTTTTAAAAAACCCATATTCAGTACATAGATGACAGGCTATATGCTAAACAATGAACCTTACTGTGTTACACGTTATTTAATCCTGAAACATTAAAGGATGCAGTGTTTGTACTGTAAGACTTTTGAAGTGTGTACATTACTGAGTAATGGCAGCTGGGGCAGGTGATTCGGGAGTGAACGGATCAGGATTTATTTTGTTCAGGTCCTCTATCACACTTTCATACTCGCTGTGCCATTGCTCTGGTGACAGTGTAGATGGGCTGGTCTCCAGGAACTTGTATGCATTTTGAGTCTGCAAGCTAAAGATGTTCCTTGCTTTCAGACAGGATTCACCAAACTCTTTCCAATGCTGAAAGATTTAAATTACAAAATAAATCACAGAAAAAAGAATGCAAATCACTGTGAAATTAATTTCTGTATTCCTGCAACTAAATATACTGAAGTCTAAGTTACCTCTTGTGCTGATGTGATACAATCCAAAAATATCTGCTTCATGTCACTGTCCTCGATGAAGTGTTCATTAGCAAAAGTCTCATCTTTGAGAGCCTCCAGCATCACACTCACACCTTCCCAGAACTTCTGAAGCTGAATCAGAATTTGTTGGATTCGGGAAAGGCATTTTTGGACATCATTCAGATGGACAGGGTCAGGTATTGATCCTGTAGAAACAATATGAAGCAAACATTAATTATGAGACATCACTCTGATGCTTCTGGTGTAAATCAGGGAATGTGTCGAGCACAACTATAAATCTTTCAAGTGAAAGAATCTAGTAACACTTTATAATGACTTTCATTAATAAATAATTATCAAATGTTATATAATGATTATAGGATCATTGGTTAATATACAGTGCTTAACACATTTATTAGTCCTTCAACCAAAGTAAGGTTTGTGCCACAGCTGGCCTAAATAGTTATGGTTGTCCAGGTCAAAGTCTGGATCCTATTGAACAAATTTGGGGTTTGTTATGTGCCTTATAAATTACAATTAAATCTTTTAGTTTTTGACTGATTCCTAAATTATTTGTGTTTTCTCTTTATTATGATAAGTGGACTATTGAATTTAATATATTCGCAATATGAGAATGTGCTTGTTAATGTTTAATACTTTTTGAACTTTTTAAACATATATATGATTATATATGATTAATGTAAACTAAAATGGTGACAAATAGTATACAATTTTCCATTCACAAGATCATCCACTTCTTGAAAATATATGCATGCCTTTAAACTTCAGTTCATATTTTATCGACCTAACTGCACTTTTTTACATTTAGAAATATACAAATTAGCTGTGGGTGAACTGGATGTTCAACAGAAATTTTAATGACTGGTCTTATTTTATATTTGTTGTCTTTAACTATGTAATTATGCAAAATAATAATAGTTATTAGGTACACAAAACTTATTGTGTTATGGGCATGTTCTATTCCAAAACACTCTATTGAGGTATGATACAGTATTTACAAGCATTTTCTTAATTTTTAATAAAAAAAAAAAAAATCCTGTTGATTAAACATATATCCTGTTCAAGGCTATTAGTGTTAAGGTAATCAAAACATGTTTTGCACCCATACTACTAAATAAATTCCATAAATACATTCAATGAATTAATTAATTAATGTTTATTCATATTTGATAGCATTTTATTTACATAATGATGAATTGATCATTTCAACATATTTTCGCTTTTTCATAATTATGTATTTGAGTATATTAATTATCTAATAATTTGATAAGCATTACATAGTTTCTTCATTTATCAAAGATTTTATTAATTGTAAACCATCTGTCAAATTTTATTTTAACTTTTGTCTGAAAGTTTAATAAAATTTGTAAGCATTTCAATTTACATTACTGATCTGTTAAACATTAGGTAACATTTAAAAATTAAAGAAAAACATCAATAATCACATTGTCATAATTCTAGCTATGTGAATACATCTGAACCAATAATATATTAAGCAATATATTATGTTGTTTAATGATTTATTCATGAAAGTAAAAATCTTACCATTTTCGATTTTAATGCTTGCCAACTTCAGCTGCATATCAGTCATTCTGATTTGGATGTTCCACTCCTTGCTCGACAAGCTTGACTTTTCGGATGCGAGTTGAGACAATTCACTGGACAGAAGCTGGTTTTTCGCAGCTACACCAGGACCAGTAACAGCACCATGAATTGCTTTAGCAATGGATCCAACAAATGGCACGATGGCAGCGAAGACACTCAGACCATTACTTACACTAGAAGACTCTTTGATATGATTCTGAAACTCTAGGTTTTTTGCTGCAATTTTGTCCTCAATTTGTTTAAGTTCCTCATTGGTTTTCTTCAGTTGAGCTTCGAGATCTCTCACCGCAGCCTCCTGGGCCTCCATCTCCTTAGTAGTTTGTGTTATTTTCTTTTCTGTCTCCGCTTTTTCAAGGATTACATCACTGGTGCAGGAAGCAACACTGTGGTTGTGTTTCTCATATCTGATGGTAATACATTTCAGATTAATCATCAGTTTAAACACGGTAAATGTTCTTGACATACACTTTATATTTTATATACATGGTAACATTCTGTTTCATTCATCTGTTTCAGTACTTTTGGCAAAATTAAAAGATATGGTAAATTCAACAAATATTACTACTAATATTTAATTAATTATTATTGTCTTACCTGTCTACCATCTCTCGCACTTTTTCAACAATTTCAGTGATCCATTGTCTGGCTTTTTCCAGCGATTGAATGGCCAAAGTCTGTTTTTCCTTTTCAACAGCAACCTTCAGTGCAGGCAGCAGTGTGGAAACAAGGTTTTTACTTGTGGCCGCGCACTGAAAGACAACATAAATGCTTATTTTGTCTGTTCATATTTCATACTTTACATAGGAAACAACTGGTCAAAATTAATCAGTGAATGAAATATAAAAACTGTATTGCAGTTCTGACACCATTGCCTGTTGTGTGTCTCGTGACCATTTCAAAGATCAGGCTCAGTTGAGATGCCAATTTACAGTGAAATAAGTGCAGAAAAGATGGACAGTTCTCAGAACGTTCAGTTGATTTTGTAGTTCGAAACAGATCAAAAAATCAGCATTTCTGAGAAGTTTGTTCTGGCTGGTAAACTCCTTCGAACTTCCATTAGTCCATGATAATTCTGCAATAGGTGGGTTTTCTCTAAGGCTCAGTGAAGTAATCTGTGCAGTATAAAATATACAAATAAACTTGATCTGGTGGAAACATTTCTGTGATCAGAAGCTTTCTTGATCATTTTTATCATGTGGTTCTTGTGTTATAGGGAAATAGTGTGTGAGATATATTTAATTAAATGTTCATTTAAACATTAATCTATTTATCTTGGTGAAGAGAATGGTGAATTAATTTGAAATGTTCACCATGACAGTATCTTGTGCACAGAGCTTGTGCAATCTGCATGACAATATACTCATTTCTGGGCACACGTTCGAACACTCTTGACCATTAGGGCTCTTTAAAGTCATCTATACTTCAGTGGAGAACATTTAAAATCCACGGAACTTTTCTACTTCACAAAAGGTTATAGTGGAAACAGGTTCTTTAGAATTTGAAGATATTCTTCACATGATTCATTTAAAAACTGTTGACTAAAAGTTTCTTTGGCGAACCAAAAATGGTATTCCTGTGAAAACACACTTTTGGAGTCTTTATTTTTAAGAGTGTTATTGGATGTGTGTTGCAATAACAAAATTGGCTCAAGAACATTGGCTTTACCTTCAGAAGAAGAGCCTCAGAGGAACCAAAGAGAAGCTGAGTTTCAACAGCACGCTCTCGGAGAACTCTCTCCAACTTGGGGAACTTGGCCAAACAGAGATAAGAGAGATGATAGAGCAAAGCCGTACGCTGAGCAGATGGAAGAAGCTCCGTAACAAAGTCGGGGGTATTTGCAACCACAAGTTCTGTAGAAGGACAAATTTGATAGTTTCGTCTTTATGGTTTGCACTGATGTGTGTCAGTTATTAACAACATTCCAAATGTTTAAGTTTTATCAGTGAAAAACATTTCTGGAATTTTTTTACTCACCTTTGCTGTTTGACATTTTTCTTGTCTGTAGTGGAAGTACCTGGAAAATAATGGAAAAACCCTCATGAGACAAGTATCATAAATACTATGGATGGGAGATGCAGTAAATGTTACCTGTTAGATGAATGAACCTCTCAGCAGTGTAGATGATTGTGTCAGCATAGGAGTTTTATACTCTATGGCTCCTCCTTAAAAAAGTTTCTCAGCCACTCTTCTCTGTGAGAAATAATATATCTCTGTAGTTGGGCAGGATAAGACTTGAAATCAGATTGTCATGGAAATTTCCCAATTATCCCTTATAGGCAAAATATAAGACCAAAAACCCAGTACTGTGAGAAGTTTTAAAGTATTAATTCTTTCAAGAATGGCGTTCAACACTCAAAGAGCTGATTGAGAGAGAGATTAGAAAAAATGGCTTTGTCTACTATTAGTATTTTATAACTAAAGATCATGCAAGTCTATTCTAATTAAGTTTACTCTTTTGAACTCTTGATTTTGCCCAAAGCAAGGTAGGTTAGTGCATGTGTTCACAAATTCTTAGATTTGCATAATTGTAAGATCTTTCAGAAAGGAGGTTGAGACATAGCTAGGTATGTTTATAACAAGGTTGAGATACAGAAGATAAAATTGGGATTAGATTAAACTATGTGAGGCTGGGTATGTTGAAAAAGATGACACACACAAATCAATAAATTGAGTGAATTTAAAATGATCACATGAAACTCAAAACAACTGTTTTGCCAATTTCAGCAAAACAGTCCTTAAGAGTCGTAATGTGTTGAAAGTCCCAATGTGAATGTGTCCATTGGTGTATATACAATCCACAAACATGCTTGATTATGAGGGCGGCAACGTGGACACAGCAACGTGACAATGGCGAATTCCAGTTCAGGTCGTTGACAATAAATATTGCCTGACTGCAATTCACCGTAGATTAAACAGAATCTCTAGTTTCAGCACTCACAGGGGCTTCCAATGAGAAGTCATTCCAACATGCAATAACCACTTCACTCTGGATTCCAGAGACGGAAGTCCTAGAAAGCAGAGACTCAGCATATCGACCTTCAGAGCAGGAAGATTAACTGTATTCAGCCTGAAAACAGGGGTTCTCCAGGACCTGCAGAGTACTAAACATAGCTCTGGGGAGCTGAGGCTCACCTAGACCCTTTCCTCTTGACACTAAAGGCTGGAAAATTGGTTCAGACTTTTTAGTTCAATAGTTGCCGAACGTCTTCACCAGTCTGCAGAATTTGTGTATTCATATATGTGCATTTGATGGTTGTAACATTCAGTATATAATCCATTATCAGTTGCTGTTTACCTATTGACATTTGAGTAGATTAAACTATGCCATTTACCTCTAATTCCTCTTGTAATATGTTGAGTACATACTGAGTGATCATGTCTACCTACCAAAAACCGCCTCTATATGCACTTGGCTCATATCCTCGACTACTGGGGGTCATCTCTTGTCTCTTTCTGTGAGCATGCGCAGTTTTGAGTTCACTCAGGCTGCACACTCTCTTGTCTGCGTCAGTTGTTGTGTAGCACACGGTTCATGTTTACATTGGCCGTATGATTTCATGTCATGTTTTTTGTCTTGTGCTATGTAGAACGCAGCTTGTGTTTTCACTGGATTTTTGTTTTGTGTGAACACATGGCTTATGAGTTCTCATTGGCTGCTTGTTCATGTCATCTTCAGTGTGAGCACATGGCTAGTCATGCTAGTCTGCTCCCCTGTCATTGTGTAACCCCGCCAATCTTGTTTCCTTGTTATTTGTTTGATTTGCCCCACCTGTCCTCCCTCATTACCTGACTTGTGTTTATTCTGTATTTATTCTCCCTGCATTTGATGTCGTGTGCTGCTTCATTATCACCTGTTTTCATGTTAAAAGTCTAGTTTAGTCAAGTTAAGTCAAGATTGTCAAGTCTTGTTTTCCATCTCAGGTTGGTTTTTGTTTAAGTTCTTGTTTTATTTACTTTTTTATTTTAAAAAAAGCCCTTCCCTCCCTTCACACCGAGTTCTCACTCTTTGCTTCACCCTAACCTGAAAATTTCATTGGTCATGTTCTTTGTGGCCCAGATAGCTAGATCTACCTCAGGAGATAGTACAGCTTTCACCCGTGTGTGGAGAGCACAAGGGGGTGAATTTATTAATAACAACCGCCTCATCTCACTCTCCATCAGAATTAGACATTCCACTTTCATCAGAGCTAGCCGGAAGAGAATGAACTTCTCTTCAGACTTATAGCATGCAAAACATTGCATTAGTATGCAAAACCATGATTAATATTGTATAATTTGAAATGTATGTGTGTGTGTGTATTATGTTTAATATGTATGTTTAAAAAAAAAAAAAAAAAAAAAAAGATTTCTTGAGGTTCACTCATTATATACATATAATGAAAGTGTCGATTAGTGCTGTA